>VWZT01005653.1:336196-365007 GCA_013397055.1 Pachycephala philippinensis | reverse complement strand
CGCGCTGGTGCCCGGCGGGAGGGAGGGGACCGGGGCACCGGGCGGGGGAACCGGGGGACCCAAAGTTCGGCTGCTGACAGCCCGGAGGGCGCGGCCGCGGAGGTCGCTCCGGCGGCTCCTCGCTGTGCGCTGCCTGATACCTGCTCTCACAAGTTTCCCAGCGCCGGCTGCGTGGGCGCTGTGCCGGGAGCGGGGCTTCGGGCGCGCTCAGTTTCTTCTGCGTGTTGGCTTTTGGAAAGCGGGGAGGGTTTTCCCCCAAAAGAAGCGGGTTTTAAGGCTGGCAGCCCGCGGGTCGCAGCATCGCCGGCGCGGCGCGGGAGACGCTTCGCTCCCGGGTGCGGAAGAGGTGGCACTTCCCGAGCATCGGCTGCGCTGGGAGAGCTTGGAAACTGGAAGTTGCTCGCTTCATTCGTGTCTCTTGTGTGCTGTGTGAGAGAGAGCTTGCTGGTCTCGTGCTAAATAAAAGTAATAAATCCTAATTCAGTTAGTAACTGAAATTTTCTTGGCATGTCGAATGATAGAGTAGCGGGGGAGAAACAGTTACAGCCATTGCCGGTTGGGGAGGAAGGACTGATATTCTGATACTGTAACAGGGTTTGGATAGGGTTGGTGGCATCACGTTGTGTGCTGAAGTGGGGAGCTGGTTAGCCAAAACTCCGACCTCGGCTCACTTTGGAATGATATGGGACCTGCTTCGTGCATCAAGTTCTGGGAAAATTTGGAAATGCAGAGTATGCCTCAGGAGAGAGTCTTTTGTCTCTTGGTGAAAATGGTGTTTGATATTTTGGCTCAGTGCTGTGCAATGTAGGAGGATCTTAACAGAAAAATACCTTTGGAGAAACCATTGTACTAACAAATAGGTGTTAAAATGTCAAATTTCCTATAAAACTAGGGAATATCTGTTTATGGGTTAGAGGCCTCAGTGTGATTTATTTCTCTCCCCCTTTCTCATGCCTACATATGATTCTGAACATGGTTTGGCTTTTGTGGTTGTAATCGCATTCTTGAGCAACTTCCTGAAAGAGAAACCTGGTAGACTGACCTTTTTTTCTCACTGCACTGAAAAATGACCTTTTCTTCCTTCACTTTCTCTTGTGTGAGCATTTAGTAATGTCTTGTACCCAGCTTGCCACAGGAATTCATTAGAAATAGTCCCTGATTTTGTAAGGACTATTCACCAAATATACGTAGGTGTAAGCAGCTGTGCTGCCGTGTAGCTGCGGAGAACAGGAGAAGCTGCAGACATCCTTGAGGAAAGTGAAAAGCAGCTGCATGCCTGCTGAGTGCTCAGAGGAGTCTTTGAAGCGTGAGGTGAAGACCAATGCAAATAAAAAAAGCAGAATGATTAAGTAGATTAATTCAACTGCATATAAGATGTACTAGGTTGCAGTTCTAGCGTTTTGTGGGGTGTGATTAAACTCATGAGAATAGCAGCTGTTTGGCACAGGAGCAAACTTCGAGTGATGAATGCTAGTCACAGCTTTTTACAATTACAGACAAGTTGTATATCAGGCAACCTATCAGCAAATTTTGTCAGTACTCTTGAGATGCTGAAAAGCAGCTTCTCTGGGCATTACTGTTTTATGCTCCCCAGGTATGAGGGTGGTAGAAGAGCTCCTCTTTGCTTTGATTGGTGATATGGCCATCACTATAGTCACACATATATTTATATCTATATATAGCTCTATGTATCTCATGTGGGAGGTAATAGAAACTCATGTCAGAACAAAAAGGGAAAACAGAAACCTGCAGTGGATTCTGTCTCAAGGTGTATACAGAAGTGTTGAAGCTTCTGTTTGGTGTTGTCATTGACAACCAGGAGAATAGCGTGTCTTAGTGGCATGTGGAGACTTTTAGTCTGGGTCTCTAAATCACACAGGCAGAAACGTGTTCCCATCCTAGAGCTTCTTGCCAGCATACTGTTAGGCAGAAAAATGTCACACAGGGAGCCCAGTAAGTTGCACCAGGTATTTTTAGACTAGGTTGAAGTCAGTGTGTGTATAAAAAATACTGAAAAATAACCACCTCACCTTACTGCTAGGAATTACAGTGGAGATGCCTATAAATTGCCTGCATCCACAGCAAGGGATCTGTTCAGAGGGAGCTCTGGCTAGAGATTTGTGTTGCTGCTGTGGTGGTGGGCACAGCATCTACCTGGCTCATGCAGCTGGTTGTGGCTTTAAATTCTTGATGGGCAACTACTGTGCTCATTCTTGAAAAAGCTGAGGCTCGGTGGAAGGTTTTTCTTGGAAGCTGGGGTTAGGGTTGTCTGCGCTGCTTGAATTGCTTAATCACAAGCATGCATGAAAGAGCATGCTTTTGTAATACTAATTAGGGGGAAATTCATTCTAATCATCAAAACATTTCCAGTCAACTTGGTCTGTTAACTGAATTCTGTAATTCTCTAGGGTCAAAGGTTTTATACATGAGAAGACAGGGAAAAGATGGATTAATCATCGCTAATCTGTAAAGTGTTGCTAGATACAGTCATCTTTATGTGCCTCTGGGCATCTTCCCAGTCACCTGTGACACAGCTAACAAATCATGTTTTACAGCAAAGTGCTGGCCTGTAAGAACCATGTAATTCAGTGCACCTATACTGGCCATAAACATCTTTTGGACAAGCAGACTGATATGAAGAATTGCCTCTCTTTGGCTTTGAAGAGCAGGTAGTGGTAGCATGGAGTAGTCAATCACCTACATGTGAATTTTAAGGTTCAGTGTAAGTTGGGGAATTATAAAAATATAAGAAGGTTTTTATTATTATTAAAGTAGATAGCTTCTTTGTGTAAAAATGAGAAAGCTGAATATGTGCAACCATGTACATGTTCAAGTGTGTCTCCTCTGTGATGGTTAAAGTGGTGGGAGGAGAGCAAAAAGAGGTCATAGCATTCTACAGCTGTAGCTACACAAATGTTTAGGCTGGCATGCTGTGGGGAAAAAAAAGCTGTCCTGTGTTGTGCTTGTTCCTGTCTCTCTTTAGAGACAGACTCTAGTTCATACTTGACTTATGTGAATACTTCTGCAAGCAGAGCTGAGGTCTCTGCTAAGGTGAGAGCCAGTAATCATGGGCAGGAAAAGGATGGGGCAATTTTAGTGGCAATGCTAGTATAAGCCATAGGTTCTTGAGCTGTTTGTCATGGCCTTGAAATACATAAGTGCTAACTGAAGTGCTTTCTAAATCCGTTAGCACCTCTCCTTGAGCAGTGTCTGTGGAAAAACATGTGTTTTGGCAGCTGCTGTATCTTTTCTGTGGTCTGGTGTTCACCTTTAATGGCCAGAAGGATGTTTTTTCCCTTATTTTCAGGCTGAAATCAGAAGGTACCTCATCTGATAATTATGCCACGAAGCAGTTTAAGTATGAAAGCATATTCATCTTGTGGAATTATCTCCCCATGGTGAAAATGTCAGTTTTGCTGACCATGCTCAGCCATGTGATGTAAAGTGTGGGCTTTAGGCAGTCTCCTGTTGTCATCCTGGGCTTTGGAAACAGCAGCCTGAAATTCTCTTTAGTATTATGAGACCATGAAAGCAGTTGTGGAAGGCATCAAGACCGATTGCCAGTGAGTTCTGAATGGAAGAAGCCTGTTTAAGGCTGTGTATCTGTAGTGGCCTTGACATGCAGGTAGTTTGGTTTGTGAGAAATATGAGTTGCCAAGAGACTGTAAGCTACAGTTGTCAATCCCACTGGAGTCTCCAGAAGCACTAGTGAGAAATGCTGGTACATTCTAGCTCTCTTAGTTTGGCTGATGTACAGGCAATATGAATTTATGTTCACCAGCTATGTAGCTTTGACCAAGCCTTGTTTTTTACTTAATGCTTTCTGTAGTATTTAACAAATTGCTCTTTAGGCTTCTGTTCCTGCAGAAGGGCATGTTGTGGTATTTAGTGATGTTTCTCACTGCTTCTGGATGGCTCTGTCTTCTGGTGTGAACTGTAAGCTTCAGCTGGCCAAAGGCTGAGCAGGGTTGAGGTTTTTTTGGAGAGGGGCAGCTTCCTATTGGCTCTGACAGGTTACAGATACAAAACCAAGAGGAGAACTGAACATAACTAACTTTTCCTCTTCCATCCTGTTATAGGATAACTTTACATCCCTAAGCAATCTAAGAAGTGCTATGTAGAAGTTGGTGTATTATCTGTTAGCTATATGTCTCCATCTTGCTGTACACCCTCCTCTTCCAGAAAAAGTAGTTCATGTGGCTTTCTCAGCAGTTAAACAAGCTGAGGCCTCCAGCTGCTCTGGCAGCTCGGTTGAAGAGGCTGCTTTCCCAGCTAATTGCCTACTTCCTCTGCAGAGGTTCGTCATCTGCATTACAGAAATAGTGATGGACTCTGTGGAGCTTCTCAGCCAACACAGCTCACAACTCAGCCTACAAACTCTCAAGCTGAACTGAATCAGACAGTTTAATACACCGGGTCACGACCTGCTCTTGGAGAATTCTTGTGTGTAGTTCATACTCAGTTGTCCCATTTTTTTACTATGGAAATTTAAGTCTTGTCTTCCCAGAAACTTGTAGTAAAGCCAGTGGGATCAGTCAGAAGTGAGGTCAGTTTAACAAAAAGTGTGATTTCTTAAATACAGGTCTTTAAATACCTGGTAATTCTCTTATTAACTGGTTAGTGTAAGGTTCTTGCAGATGACTGAGGAGGTGTCTACCTGAGCATATGGATGGGGTTCCCAGCACAAGGCTTCATTCCTGCATCCTTACAGCATCTGTGACTTCTGATGCTTTTGTGGTTGGCTACTTCTGCTTCTGGAACTTTCTGGGGGGAAAAGATGTATTATAAGTAAATGTCTATATGCTTGCTATATGAATGTCCTTCTCCTTTTTGGGTAACCTTCAAGCTAGGTCTGGAATGGCTGAGAAAAGGCCACTAAAAACTACTACCTCATGTTCCTGTGAGCTTAGGTCTGTTTCAGTGATGCCATCCTGGATATGGAAAATCAATATACTTTTTTCATCTTAAATGTTAATAACTTGGCTACATTACAATTCAAGGGTTATATTTGTTATCTAGTGTTTCAGATAAGAAGGTTTGTAAATTAGCTTGCAAATAGGAAGTGGTTGATTGCTAATGTTGTACAGTGTGATTAATAAATAAATAAAAGGCTAGTCACCTATTACTCTGCAGATCTCTAACCACAAGTGCAGTAAATGGTTAGAACAGAGTTCCTGTTCTCTCCAAGTATTTTGTCACTTGGTAGCATTCCCTGCTTACAAATGCTTAAAGTATCAGGTCTTGGCTATCAATGAGTTTGTGTAAGTACAAGTTTTTTATGAAAGTTCTCATTACAAACAGAGAATACTGGAATTCCAATTTATTTTTATGGTGAAATGACAGATTAAAATTGACTGTATCCATGTAACTTTAGAGAACTGCCTACACTGTTACTGCCACAGTCTTTCCTCTTGTAGGAGGAGGGATAAGTAAAAACTTAGTAATATTGAATTACTTGCATTATTTTAAGTGAGGTTTCTTAAAGTCCTCTTGGGAGACTGTCTCCCCATCTTCTGTTACCAGTTGGGCATCTCTAAACGCAGCACACACTGGCTTTAGTTAGATGTTGTGTGGCTGATAGATCCTGCCACCTCTTGTAGCTTCCCAGGAGTAATAAAAATGTAAATAACGTAAAAATATTATGGCTCCATAGAAAACCTAATTTTCAGTTATGCTCTAAACCCCAGCTGAACCATAGAGTGTGGAGTATTGGGAATTGGGCTTTGGAGCATTGTTTAGTAGGAAATACAAGTACCTCTTTTGTAGAATAACCTAAACCTAAAAGGTGTGGAATCTGAAGGCAAACAGTCACCTCTCTTCTACTCTGCAGCAATTCACGTGCCTTATCAAAGCTCTACTGAAGTTTTCATTATTGGCTTGAGGACTCAATTCTATACCTTTAGCTTTCTTTATTTCTTATACAGATATTTGTTTTCTTTGCTTGACAGTTTTTTAAGTCCAGGTGTTACAGATATTAGTGTCTTAACCCTTCTGAAGAAGGATGTATATTGGAAAACTCTTGGCATTTAGACTTCTCCAAGCACAGCTTTCCACACAGTTCCCAAGTGGCCATGGAGACATCTCCAGAAGGCTATTTCTACTCTCCCAGCCTGATAGGTGCAAGAGGCAGGGCATGTGTCACTGGCCAGCAGATTAAAATTTGCTGGAAGAGGAGAGCGAGATTTCTTTGCGCTGCAGGGATGTAGTGGTGTGAGAGTCTTGCTGTCTGGTGACATGAAGATACCTGCAACAAGTGAAAATTAGTAAGGATACCGGGTTTCCCTTTAATATTTTTTAAGGAAGAAAAGATGGTAAAATCCTAAAGCAGAGGGGAACTTAGGGTGAAGGTGGTGGTGAGGTGCCTGGTAAGACACCAGCCATCATTAGTCCAGCACCTAGTGGACTATTTCCTTCATAAATCTGTATTTACACAGCCCATTGCCAAGGAGTTAATACCCTGTACCTTATTAATGGGAGCTTGCAGTGCTGTAGGCTTGCCTTTGGCTCCTAATGAGCCTGTGGTTGCATTGTGAGCATTGTTAATGTACAATAAATGTGGGAACTGTAGTTCCAGGATGAGGCTTTTCTTCCACAAAAAGAAAAAAAAAGTAAGTGGGAGCTTGAGTTTAGGCAAGTGCTATGATTGTTGAACCCCTGTTCCCTCTACTGGGGTGAATCTGGACAAGAGGGAACCTCCCCACCATGTTGTGAAACAGTGCTGTGCTCCCTCTTTTAGGGAAACTGGTTCTGCAGCATTAGTCTTGGCGAGCTGACTGTCCCATGCTTGTTTCTTCATTATGTTAAAATAACCACATTGCATAAAGAACTTGAGATCAACCAAACCCCTTCTTTAATAAAGGGATACCAGTAAATTAAAAACATAATTCTCTTTAATCTTCCTGATACTGTAAGACTTGATAATAGATCTTGGAGAATTCTGTGGAAAGTCTACTTTAAATACAGGAATAAATAATATCTAGAAACTTTAGCAATAGTAGTTGAGCCTACAGTAACAAGAGGACACATAAGACTTGAAAATGGTGATAGAATTGTTTAGTACCAGAATAGTCTCCATAAGCCCCCTGCCCTGTCAGCTGTATTTGCTTCATGAAGCAGAGCTAAAGTTGGCTTTTTAAATCACGTATAAATGAGGGGTGAAAGGAAAAGGAAATGATACATAAATGCGTATCTATGTTCTTGAAACTCTGAATAGTGCCTGTGTAGTTGTTGTATGGTCACAACTCAGTAGTGAAGTAAAAAATTCTGGTCAGCTTTGCATAATGTGAAATTGATCTTTGAACTACCCTGAACCAGCATGAAATGCTGTAGAAGACAGATACTGGTGAGAAAAATCAGTCTGGCTTGTGAACTGGAGACCCTGGTCATGAGGCTGTAGACAGTTTGAAGTGGAGCTTGTCTCTCCGCACTTCATGCTTACCAGAAACTCCCAAAAAGCGGTGGTGGTCAGGACTCTGCTTAAAGAAGCCCTAAACTCTAACTTCCTGCTCATATGGGATCAGTGCTTGGACAAAGAGATGGTTCCTATGGTTTTACAAGCTGGTACTCTGCAGGGAAATTCCCACTTGGCAGGGGAGGCTGGTTGGACACAGCTGAACAGGCTTTCCAGAATTCACTAAAAACCTGAGAGAAATAGGAATAGCAGAGAAAGGATTAAGGTTGGGAGAGGAAATCTTCAGAACCAGTACCATGCTTTCTGGAGTCATGTGTAATGGTGGCTGTGGTGCCTGAAGTCAGGCCAATATCTTAACATATGAAATTATTTCTTTAAAAAACCCATCACTTCCAGCTTATCTCTGTGTACAAGTTATGTTTATATCTTGTTGACAGTAACTTACTCCTCTTCAGAGCAATGTGAGCACTGAGCTGTTTAAAACCTAGCAATCATCCTTTCTTGGTAACACTCTGAATATACTAAACTTTCCAGGTATTGAGTGATAATAGAGTTGTTAGATGAAAAGGGAGAGCCAGCATTCAGGACGTACCAGGAAACGTGGAGGAAGATGAAACATTTCACAGATCTGTCATGTCGAAAAAGCCAGAACTTCAATAGGCTGAACTCACGTTTAGGAGGAGGAGAGGATACTGAAGCTCAAGGCTTTGGTATGGAAGAGGCTTAGGCAAAAGGGGAGTTGGAACACCTGTGAGTTGGGGAGAAGCCTACCAAGGGGCTGGAGTGTTTTACCATGCTGCCAAGTGGCCATCAGCTGAAAAACGAGACCCAGCATATGACCTTCCCCACTGCAACAGGAGTGGTCTCATTTCTTGGGAGAAACAATTGCTGTGTGTTCAGCCAGCTCCTTTAATGACTGTTAACAAGTCTGGTTGAGTATTTATTCAGTCCTACTGGAGAGAGTTGGTTAAATGCCTGAAGTGAAGCTGCTTTCTTTCAGCTCATATGTCAGTTGAAATGAGACTTTTAAATTAGTACCCCAGATGACAGTGGCATGGAAACGTCAACATTTCAAACTTGGAGAGGTCCCTGAATGTTTGTTCCAGGCTGACTTTCTCTGGGCACATGGGCTGCCAAGTGCCTTCCCCTGGGCTCAGGGGATCTGAGGTTTTTGGGCTTAATACAGTGAGACCAGCAATGCTGTGAGACTGCTCTTCAGTTTTAGTCCCTTTAGCTATGCTTGCTGCTGGTTACAGCTATTCACAGAAGTGAAGTCTGGTGTCTAAACTTCCTTATGCTTGGTATGTCTTTAAAGAAACTACAGAATCAATCTTGCTACGGCAAGAAGGAGCCTTTTGGATTATACATTATTGCTGTTGAAGTCAGGCTTCAAAATAGGCATTTGGAGGTGTCTCATAGGAAGTGCAGTCATTACAGATATCTAAAAATCTATGTACAGTTAATTATTTCATCCTCAATCCACTCCAAAGTGTTCTTCAACCTCTCTGGGAAAGGCCTTTTCTCCAACTTAGATATTAAATATGGGTATTTTTTCAGATCATGTTTTTGCCTGTGATGTTGAACCAAACTAATTTCTCTTCTTCCGCTTGGGAAGACTGCAGCAGCTTGGTGTGGCTCTCTGAAAATGAAGTCCTTCCTAAGCTATTTTTTTTCTGTAGGAAGATCTTAATTGTTAGCAGTTTTTTGTGCCTGGGGCTGAAGATGTAACTTTTCCCTGCTCCGCCAAATGCTTTTCTAGACACAGATTAAGCAGTCCATATTAATATAGCTTTGCTTTTGTAACAAGCATTCTATAAATGCAGGCTGAAAGCATTCATGTCCTCTTTGTTGATATAACTACTTCCATAATAATTTCATCCAAAAAATTTAAACTAGCTACTATGGGGATGATAGCTGAGCCTAGTGAGAGTTGAGTATGCGGCCCACCATGTCTGAGAGTTAGTGTTTGCAACACCAGCTTGAAGCTGAGGTCATCCCAAGATCGGTAGCCTGAAGACTTTCTATCATCTGTCATGAAACAGCACAGAACCATTGGTGTAGATAGGACATGCTGCTGTTTTCCTCTTCTGCCTTCCCCAGAGCTCTGTGCCTGACTGGAATTTTTGTCTAAAAATTCTCTTGTGGCTCAGGCTAGGCTCTGCAGTTAGATAGAGGTATAACTGGTACTTCAGTGTGATGTACAGGACTTGATGTGCTGCTGTTCAGTGAGGCAGGGGGAGTTGAGCTCTCTGTGTGCTTGCTGTGGAAATGGCATCTCTCATACAGCTGAATGTGTGACACTGATCTGTTTTGCTCAGAAACTCCAGCATTAGGGTTAAGAACTGGATTTGCATAAGAAATTGCAATGCATGGTAACACTGGCTACGTTTCTTTGGGTTAGTGACAGTATTTCCATTGCGTGTTAAGAAGTTTAAATTGTGGATGTTGTCCTTCCTGTAAGTGCTCAGTCTAAGAAGTGGGCAGCCTACCCTGAAGAGGGACTTTTTTTTTATCCAGCATCTTTCAAAAGCCCACATTTATGTAAATGAATTCGCCTATACACCTTCCTCCTTCTCAGTTAACTTTGTAAAAAATATAAAGGTCATAGGCAAAGAAATGCCTAGCTTGTATTTTTGTTTGGTTTTCTGAAGCATTAGATTCAGATTTAACTAAGTTTTTACCTTCAGTGTTATGAAAGCTTGTTGAAAGCTTGTTGATATTCTGTATAGCAGGTCAGCTGTTTTCCATCCTACACATCATACATCCTTTTGGATTTCTTTTCCCAGCACTGTACTTAAGCTGTTTCTTTCAGGATATGCAAATGCACTTCTTGTTACTGAACTGCATAGAAGCTGAATATACTGAAATCCATGATGGAAATGTTAATTACAGGTATGCCACTTCTGCTCAAAGATCCAGTTCTCTCCTCAGTTACCTGGTTAAATTACGCAGTGGTTAAATAGCAGGACCAGGCCAAGAAGCGACTGCTCTGTAATTTGTGATAAAAAGTGGTTTTACTCTTTTTCCATGCTCAGGGCACTGCATGACTTTATTTCACTTATTGAACAGGTATCTGCTAGAGATTGTGCTCCAAAACAGAGACCAACCCACCTTAATGGTGTGTCAGCTGGGAGAGGTTAGGCAAATATGGAGAATTCTGGGGAAACCAGATGTGGGAGGTAATCGATTGAAATAAAAAAAAAAAAAAAAACAACCAACCAAACAACCCAAGAAAATTCTGCAACAGTGGCCTTGGGAGCAGAATTGGGCTGTTTTGACAAGGCTTCACATGTCATGGGGAAAATGCAAGGCTGTCACCCTGAGTCTGGCAGGGACTGTCACCAGGGAAGTAGAAAACTTGGAGACTTGCAATTTATTCTGGGAAAGGCAGGAAGAGAAATGTCTGACTTTGGTCAAGCTTGTGCAGATGAAGTGCATAAATGAAAATGAAACATTGTTTTAGTTGATTTCAAAGTGTCGATCTTGTCTCTGCCCTCATAGTCTTGCCATGCTTCTGGCCATATAATGTGTCAAGGGTAGATTGCACTCAAAATAGCCAAGTTTCCTTTGGTTTGCTGTCAGGATCAGGTGGAGCTGCCTTGGTCAAAGGCAGGGTTTTCAAATTGCGGCTCAAACTGTGCTCTGATTGTTATCTGGCACAGTCCCTGTCCCTCACTACATGGGACAGGCTGTATTGCACTAACATGAACCATTGCTTGCTTCTAAGTGCATCTAGTAAGTAACTCTGTAATAGTTTTAGGGCCTTGAAGTTTCTTTTTGCTGAGATACTAGGTCAAGGTGTAAGTCTGCTTAATATTGGGATTAAGAATTTGTTTAAATTACCCCTTGGGTTTCCAGGTTAGGGAGAAGAGATGGTCACCAAACCGCCAAAGAAAACCCTTAGCCCTAATCCTGGCTTTTCTTGGAGTGGTAAGCCACACTTGCCTCCTGCAAGGCAGCATTGCCATCAGTGTGGAGCTGCTGCCTGCGAGGCGGGGAATCCTTGCCCTTAATAACAAAACTAGAGGTTTCAGGTGTTGGTATCAAAGAACACTGAAGAATATTGCTGAATAATTTTAATTTCTTTGAAAAAGTGCAAGTTTACTTTTCCTCTCAGGCTGTTGGCTCTCCCCCATGACATCTTCCTGCTGTAGCTGGTGGTGAGGGGTGCAAGACAGACCTGGGGGTGACTCGTGTAACCTGCCTCAGGGGGTTGGGTGGTGCTTGGGTTTTCTTCCTGCAAGTCTCAGCTGCAGCTAGCCCAGTCCAGTCTAAATTTTGGACTAAGCTTGAGTAGTTGTAGTTAATGGCTGGTATGAAGCTCCTTTGGAAGGAATTGTACTTAAGTGACTTCAGAACTGCTTGGGGGATTAGCAGGTTGATGGAAAAGACTTAATTATTGGGTGGGCTGTTACCCCACTTTGTAGTACAGTGTTTTCACTTTTTCTTGCCTAACTTAAATCAGTCCAGCAAGTTCCTCTGGTCAGAAGTATACTAAAGTTGGGTTTGGGGAAGAAAGATGTCTAAACTCCTGCATTATTGCATGTTTAGCCTTTGGTTTATTCTGTGCTGCATTGACTGACAAAGTCAATTCTGTCCCCTCAAATGATGTAGAAGAAAGTGGAAATGCTGTATTTGTCGCTTTCAAGTGTTTTAGCACAGTAAAGTACATGCTATTAAAAGATGATTAAACAAATCTGTACAAACACCAGCTGGTTTTCTGATAGTCAAGTGCTCCAGCATGGTTTGAACTCGCAGCGTAGGTAGGCTGGCGATGGCACAGCTCCTTGAGGTGCGTGGGAGGAGGCTGGGAATGACAAGGCTGTGGCTCTGCTGGGCCCCAGCACCCTGGGGTGCTGCACCTAGAAGAGCGAGTGTGCCATGCTGCACAGGGGGCTCCAGCGGACCAGAGACCTGTTTTTGTGTTTGTTATGCAAGTGACACTTCATTCAGTTGCACACCTTCTGCAGTCTTCTGAAGTCAGCTCGGTGAGGGAACAGGCTCCTGGCTGGTCTGGGAATGGAAATCAGTTCTGGTAACTGTGCAAATGAAATGTCTTAAAAATATTGTGAACAGGAAACATAATTTAATGAAATTGGAGATTACTGCATGTTTCTCTACGTACCTCTTTGCCTTAACAAAAAAAGGGGTTGAATGCAGTTTCATGAGGACAAAATACAGCCTAGTAGTTAGTTCTCAGTGTTTGACATTTTGGCTTGGTTCTCTATAATCAGTTGCTGAGACGTCCTGAACAAAATGTTGCTGCTGCTGCTTCTTGTGCTTCAGTTCTTAGGAGCTCATGGGTAATGATACTGAGCTCTGTCAGGTGTTAGACCTGCAGATGAAGATGGGCCCATTTTGAATGTTAACTTCATTCTGTATTTTTAGGTGCTCTGTTTTCTTAAAAGAAAAGAAAAGGTTGAAATCCAAATTTAACATTTGCATTTTAAAATCTAAAATTTTCCTCTCCATTCCCGTTATTGAGAATGTCAATTATGCTGCTAACTTTTATTGTTCTAGGCAGGTGTAAATTCCCACAACAGAAGGTCTGTTTGTATATGTGTATATACTTCTGTTCACTGCAGAAAATGATCTATGAGGTGTGCTGTGCATCACATTGTAGTGGGTGAGGACCATACCACAACACCTCTCAGCACTCATTTATCCTAAAGGGCAATCTAAATAGAATGCCAGGGCTCATTTAACTGAAACACAAAACTATCTGAACTTGGGTGTGGTGGAAGGTAGTCTGCTAACTTGGTGGCTTTTGTCCTTTATATAGGCACTGATATGTAGCTATGTCATGATTATCACTGCATCAGTAAACCCCTAGACTTAAAATCCTGGTAGTGGTAAGTAAAATGCAGGTCCCATTGCCAGAGCTTTGTGAATGGTGTGTGGCACGTGTGCAAGGCTTGCCTGCTCTTCAGATAAATAAGAATTTAGGTTAAAAATGCTGTACTTGTGACAGCTAACTTAACTTTCCCCTCTTGTTTTCTTACAGGTATCTCCAACCAGGAATCATGAACTGGCACTTTTCACTCCTCTTTGTTCTTGGGACTTTAATGTCTGTATGTTCCCAGTTCAGTTTTTACCCTCTGGAGGAGCTTAGCTCTGATGTTGGAATCCAGGTCTTCAATCAAATAGTGAAAGCTAAGCCTCAGGACAATGTTGTTGTTTCTCCTCATGGGATTGCATCAGTCCTGGGGGTGTTGCAGCTGGGAGCTGATGGGAAGACAAAGAAGCAGCTGACAACTATGATGAGATACAGTGTAAATGGTCAGTGATCCTAAGGTGGTTTTTGGGTGTGTTTTGTCAGACTCTTCATGATGTATGAGATGGCTTTCAAAGTGTGGTAGATTGCATCATGCACCAATTAACTCTGTTTACCAAAGCACAAAATGGACATGCTTGAAGTTAATTGGCAATTTGAGCATGGGCATGTACATATACCCAAACTGGCTTGTAAGCAGCTTGGTTAATGACTTCAGGGCCCTGGCTAGAACTGCCTTTGTCCTTGCCAAATTGGTATTCCAGAACAGGGTGGATGGTGGTCCAGTGCTAGCTCTGAGCAGGAAGGTGGCAGTACTCCATTTCAGTCTGTGCTGAACTACCTTTAATGTGCCACCCCTTAGATAACAGGGCGAGAGGATATTTCTTGGCACCTCACTGAAAGCAGTGCAAACTAACCATACAGTTGATACTTTCACTTTGCTCTTCAGTTTTGTTTGTGTTTCTGCTGTCAGAATCCCTGTATGTGTAGTTCTTGTAGTGCCCTCTTCTTGAAACAGCCATTTCTGCTTGCCTGTGCCTGACACTGCATGCATCTGTGTTCATATTCCTCTGCCAATGTCTGCCCCTCGACAGGGAGTAGGCTGAAGATTCTTACTGCTTTAATTTGCATGCTATTTTTGTGAGTGTTTGCCAGCAAGACTTAACATCTTAGTGCCAGCATTCTGCCTTACTTCCAAGAATAGAAAACCCTCCAGGAGGTAAGTGCACATTTAAATCTTGAGCAGTATCGTCATATAACATGTTGTCATATAACATGTTGTCCTGTCTTCATTTGCTTTGCTGTTTTGGTCCTGGGTTTAAAGTACAACAAAATGATTTGACACCTTAACATCTAAAAGATGTAGGTTGACATCTCTTCATGGGATAATCAGCTCTAGGAACATTTGAATGCTCAAAATCTAAGTACTTGCAAAAATGTTAAAGCATTATATCAGCTGGTTTTATTTGGCCTGCAGACTTCCTAATCCTAACTGTGAGACACAGAGGTTCTCAAACACCTTAAAAGGTAGCCACTGCCTCGTTAGAGGCTTGTTATGGGATGCTACCTATGTCCTTGCACAGGTTTCCCCTGTTCTTGTTCATGACTGCCTTACAGTCCTTTGGCAACTGCAGCAACTGCTTCTTTGGGAAGGTAATAGTTGAAAAGTATTTAATTTGTCTTTAGCTGTCTTTTAATGCAATTTAGCAGCTGGAAGCAAAGAGGAGAGCCAGCATCATGAGACCAGCCAGCTCTCCCCGGACCACCAGAAAGTGCTCCGTGGACCACCAGTGGTCCACAGAATACAGTTTGAGAACATCTGTTATGGTATGTTCTCCAAAAGAATTTGCCCATAATACTGGAGAGTGAACACGTAGAAGTTCATACCAATGGTGCTATTAAAGCATTGGTGATACATGAAACAGCAAAGCCATCTGAGGCTTTTCTTACATGCAGCTAAGAGAATAACTCTGAACTAATTTACTCCCTTCATATCTCTTGTTTGTCTACATAAGAAAGTAGTCAGGAAATGTTTCTGCCTAAATTGAATTGGGAAACAGAGGGAACCCATTAATAACAGCAGTAAAACAGCCACCCAAGGTTGCTGTTCAATACAGTGGTTGAACATGAAGTTGCCTGTCTGGCAGTAACTTCCCTATGTAGACAAGCACTCCCTGATAAGCATAACACGGGAGAACTGGGTATGGTGAACATAGCAGTTCTTCTGTGCTGCCATATGCCTCACCTCACACACAGTGAAGGAGCTAGCAAGCACTTTGTACAATCTGCTTTCAGGTCCTAAGGATCTTGACTAAGCACTGGAACCTACTACTTCCCCTTTTCCTTTTTTTTAGAGGCAGGCTCATGTGTTAAGGGATTGGCTCATGTGTTAAGGGATTAACTCCTGTTTGTAGCTGTTTTAGGTCAGGACTTAGTCTTTAAGGAAACTAAGACTCAACTTGAAGTTTATTATAGAAATCTTGACAGCTTCCTTTATTCTCCAGTAAATGGAAAGGAAGTAAAGAAAACAATTTTTGCTTTACATTCTGAGGCTCAAGACCATTTGTTATGGAAATCCTGCAGAGCTTTCTGAGTGAGCAGGCTGACCCTTTTATTTTCTTTGTCACTGTCACAGAACTGACAAGTGACCTGGCTTATATGATATGAAATGTTTTTGAAACAGTTTGTTCTGTGGAAGAGCATGATTTGTAGCTCTACACTAATATTTGAACCTCAGTGTAATCCCAAGTGCTGTCTGTAACATTCTGAGCAGACAACTGAAGGTGCAGCCGGCTCACAGTGGAGGTTCATGTTTTTGCTGGGAATCAGTAGTGCTCTGCAGATGAGACATCAGAAATGGGTATTTTGGAAGTCCTTTCAGAATGCTTGCTTTGGTCTTCCTTTTCTAGTCCAGCATTTAATGTCTGACCTTTCATGTCATTAATAGTTGTATATAAAGTAACTGTTGGTTTATCATGTTATTCTAAATTAAACTTGCTGTTTTTTTCCAACTAGGAGTTGGTAAAGCCTTAAAGAAGATAAACAGGCTCATAGTCTCAAAAAAGAATAAAGACATTGTAACGATTGCTAATGCAGTGTTTGCAAAGAGTGGCTTTAAAATGGAAGTGCCTTTTGTTACAAGGAACAAAGAGGTGTTTCAGTGCAGTGTCAAGAGTGTGGACTTCGAGGACCCAAATGCAGCATGTGATTCCATCAACCAGTGGGTGAAAAATGAAACAAGGGGTGAGTATTGGTGAGTGCCTTTGTGCATGGCAGGGTGGTGTCTGAGACCTCTGATTCAGATGGAAATACTGGAGAAAGATGGGGAGGTAGAGAAAGCTCTGTCCTGCAGCTCAAAACTCTCTTTTAGCTGACATTAGTGTGATGTTTTAGAGGTGGTGGGTCAGGAACCAGCAGTCTTGTTGCCCCAGCAGATGTGCCTGTCTGGTAGCCTGGAGGGATGTGTTTGGGGTGCGTATCCATCTGTCCCTGGGGTCGGGGGAGCTTTTACTCTTCTTTGCGTTTATATAACTGGTGAGAAATCCAAGCAGAGTTCTCTTGGGCCCATGCTTTCTCAAATACAGAAGATACTTTCAGGCAACTCAGATGTTCTGCTCAGTAAATCAGACCTATGGGAAGCTATAGGGCAGTTCAGCTTTTGCTCTGACTGCCCTAAACTGTCCTAAGATATGACCCTGTTCTTAGGACTCACATTTAGTGGAGGATTCTTAATTAACTCTGCCTCGACAGAACTCTTCATGCTTCAAGCCTCTTGAACCAGTTGTCAAGCTTATATATGCTAAAGCCAGAGATTGTGTTTTGCAGCGTGTTCCCAGTCCAGGTGAACTATGTTTGGTCCCTTTTGGAGCTAAAGCAAGTCCCTCCTGGATGCCAGGAGTGTGTTAATGGTGTTGGATATGGTATTTGTGAAATGAGGCTGTCAAATTCTTTCTCCACCACATCACTAGTTTTGCATAGCAATGTTGCAAGCAGTGTGTGAATGGGGAGGTGTTTCAGCTGAAACTATTCCAAGTAGTCTTAGATCTGCTCACATGCTGGAAAGGGTAAAGCCTTGTTAGTTGTTAAAACATCGGGCTATCAGTTAGCAAGATGTGTTTGATTTCTAGTTATCCCAAACAAGAATACCATTGACTTTATGAATTTTAAATATATTGCTGCATGAAGAGCTGGCACACTCAGATCAAGGGGTCTAAAGTAATACATGTGTCAGGTTCTTCAAGAACAGCTGTCCAGTGTTATGACAGCAAATGCTCAAGAATTGCTTTATTTCTTCTAGGTATGATTGATCAGATTGTAGCTCCAGATGATATTGAAGGCGCTTTGACCAGACTGGTTCTAGTGAATGCTGTGTATTTCAAGGGCTTATGGAAATCACGATTTCGACCTGAAAATACAAAGAAACGTCCATTTTATGGAGCTGATGGGAAGACCTACCAAGTTCCTATGCTGTCCCAGTTGTCCATCTTCCGCTGTGGTAAGCTCAGTGACTCCCACGGCTGCCAACAACGGATGTAAAATTTGCTCTCTTCTTTCAAACTGAAACAAGAGCTTGCTGTGCATGTGGTGTTTAATGGTGTTGCTTCTTGTAGCTGGTATAGATGGATTGTGTTGTTACAGAAGTGTCTCCTGCTGCTGAGGCATGGGCAAGGTACTTAACAGCTGCCTTAAGGTTGAATGCTCTGTCAAGTATTGCCTTATCTTTTGCCTTCAAAAAGGAAAGTCTGAAGTTGAGAAATTTGCATGTTAGTTAAGCTTTGCTGTAAGAAAGAAAAGTACATATTTATAAGGGGTGAGAATAAAGGAAAGCTGCCAGCTTAGAATGGTAGAGGTTTACCTGGTGGTGAGCTGTGTATGAAAGAGATTGGAGTGGAATCAATTTATATTTTAGTACAGATAGAGAAATGGGACTTGCACAGTCCGCAGTCCTGTGGGAGCCAGAGGAACACAGGGTTAGAATGTTGGGTGTATCTCCCGAGGTGTGAAACTGCTCTTCAGATTGAGTCACAAGTGAAAAGAAGTTCAGCAGGTTCTGCCAGATTTCCATCAGAGACTCTCAGAGCTGACACCAGCAGCTTGATGTGACTGACAATGTACTTCAGAGCTCCAGTTTGCAGCCTTATGGGGATTTGAGTGGTCAAAGTAAGATGGATGCTCTGATAAAAACTTGTCTTGCATCCTTCTAAGAAGTGCTGCCTGGAACTCACTTCCACATGTGCTAAATACAGTCTGAGACATAGGCCTGAGAATACAGCTTGCTATATATCAAAAAAACCCAAGACCCACTGTGCTTTTAAATGCCTAGTTTTACTGTCAACTAATATTAGTAGATTTATGTTAAAGTAAACAGCTGTGACTCTGTCCCAAACCTGCATATTAGAGCAGATGTAATGTAATACTTCAAGTAACTGCTGAAAGTGTGAGCTGGGGGAGGTAGGGAAGCCTACTGCAGTATATACTAATTGTGGAGTTTCAAAGAAGTTCATAACTTAAGGTGGGATTTAGCAAGACTATTATCTTGAAGGCTTTTGACTTCTGATGCTGGTTAAAATATCCATTATGTTGGCCTATGTTTAAGCTAGAAAAGCTGTTAAGGCTAGAAAGGCACAAAAGAAATACTGCTGAGTTAGGACTCATTTGGGTTTGTGTATCTCTGGATTTCCTAACACAGGGCTTCTACTTTATCCACGCTTGTAAAGGGATCTTTAAAAGTTTCAATTTCTTAAGTATCTTCAGTCCCATCAGCTGACTGAAGCTGAACTCCCCTCATGTTTAGTTTGCCTCAGTAATGATAGCAGCATGTAGCAAATCAGGAAAGCAGCACTTACCTGTTGGACAGTTTACCTTGTGTGACTGTCCTGGAGCTGACTTACATGACCAGTGTTAGATCTGTAAGCTCCAGCCTGAGAACCACTGCCATAATAAAAGGAATAGTGAAACTGCCAACTTTGACATGATTCCTGTAAAAGAGAGATGCAATACTGCCAGTTTCATAGCAGTATGAGTTTAGGGCAGGTTTCATGGCCCTGGCAACAAGATTAAATTTGTAATGAAGCTGTTGATTTTCAGCTTGGGCTGACAAGTACAGATTTAGATGAAGAAAGGGGAAAGACAGTAAGATGTTGCTGCTATCCTAAAACTTTGCCTGAAATCCTGTCTGTAGTTAAACTGACAAATTTTAACTTGAAACTACTATAAAGAGCATTTGCTTCCCAGCCACGTGCCAGAAATCCCACAGTAAGCAAAGGGAGCTTGGAGGAGGTGAGGGTTGCTCAAAGACAGTCTTGCTGTAACTGGGGTGCGTTGCTATCTCCCTCCATCTCATCTAATTGGCCTCTTGCACTGCCTCGAAGTGGCTGCTTTCCACTATCTTGAAAGACTTCAGATTGCTTCCTAATCAGATCCTTATTAAGTAAGAAAATTAAGCAAGTGCAGCAGACTACTTCAGACAGGAACTAGGAGCTCTTGCAATAACTCTTGGAGGAAAAAGCTTGTCTGCAAGATCTCTTCAGTTTGGAAAGAGAGTCTGCTGCTATTTCTTTTTTTTATTCTCAATTCACAGTTGTTCTGGTACAGTTGAGATCTGAAGCAGAGATTCAGCTAATTCACAGACCTGGTCACTTCTAATGTAGCTGGCATGCTGCTCTGGGCTGGTGAGATTTGTCTGGGAAACAGTGTGTATGTCAAATGAGTACTTGCTCCATGGTGTCATCCTGTCTGTGCTCTGTGTCAGACTAGCATCTGTACAGAGACCATGTCTTTTGATGGGTTGCCCAGCAGGAGGTTTGGGACTTCAGAGTCAGTTTTGAGATGTGGGCAAAGCTTTCCCGACAGACTCTTCCAGCAATAGTTGTGTAAAGGTAGAGATTTAAGGCTATAAGGGCTATGGCTCACTAGTTTGTTTGGGTTTGTTTCTTTTTTTTTTTAGGCACCACAAGTACCCCGAATGAGCTGTGGTACAACATCATTGAGCTGCCATACCACGGGGAAATGATCAGCATGTTGATTGCGCTGCCCACTGAAAGCACAACGCCGCTCTCTGCTATCATCCCCCACATCAGCACAAAAACAATAGGAAGCTGGATGACAACCATGGTACCAAAAAGAGTGCAGGTTATTTTACCAAAGTAAGTACTTATATTATCCATTTCTCCTTCAGGGAGTGTTTGGGGTGTTATTTATATGGAACTCATCTGATACAGGAGAAGGAATACTTCAGGTGACTTTCCTGCATAGTACTGATGCATTCTTTTTTTTGTTCCAAAAACAAAAAACAGATTTACAGCAGAAGCAGAAACAGACTTAAAGGAGCCTCTGCAAGCACTTGGTATTACAGATATGTTTGACCAGTCAAAGGCAAACTTTGCAAAAATAACAAGTAAGGGGTTTTTTTTGTTGTTGTTTTAATTCATGGTGGTCCTTCATAGTTTCTAGCTCTGAATAAAGTGCTGCTTTACCAATGCAGTTGTCTGCTTTCTCTTGGCTAAGTGTTGCCATGACATTGGAGCTGGTTTTATGCTGTAGCCAGCCAGGCATGACTGCTTGCTTCTGTTCAACTTTGCAGTGGCTTTTTTTCTCCCTTGTCTTACATTACAGCAGTAAATCATGCTGGTCAGCTTCTTAAGATTTGATATTGCAACCTGAGGGTCTCGAGGATTGTCTAAAATCTTTGGCAGGACTTAAACAATACCATACCTTAGTCTGTAGCAAATACTGCAACTACAGTGTGTAACCTTTCCTGAAGTATGTGTTTAGTGACTTTTTCTTGAGCTGTAGGAAAGTGTGTATGAAAAACATTCACACTTTAAGGGACTGAACCAACTCAGAGCTGTAAATGTTAGTATCTGAAAATGGGGTGTAAACACTTTTGAACTCATGGCTGTAAAATGTCATCTTACTTCTCTGCTTTCATTAAAATCCTGATTAGCTTCTATAGATCTGTCTAACAAAAAAGCCTACCTTGTGCTGGCTTAATTTGAAAACAAATTCCTATGTTTCATTGAAAGCAAGGTGTGTTGCTAAGTGCTTTTTTTCTTTTCCCCTGACATTGAGACAAAAGGGAGTGTAACTTAAATTCAGATAGCATATTTTTTCAGGTTTTTTTTTTAAATTAAAAATGCATGTGAACACTTCTAACTTAAACCATCAATAAGAAAACTTAGTAAATGGGGAGGAAGGAGGAATAAGATAGGTTATTCCCTATTTTTGTAATTACTCAGTGACTGTATTGGAGTAGTGTTCTGCACTGCAGCTTTGGGATTCCAGCAGGATTGTAGCAGCTTTTAGTATTCTGAGCCATGCTGACAGAACTGCTTAGCTACAAAGTACTTCAGGACTGACTCTCGGTGAGTTTTATTGAAGGTGCTGTTCTCCTTGCATTCTTCAGGAGCAGAAGGTCTTCATGTATCTAATGTTCTGCAAAAGACAAAAATTGAAGTTAGTGAAGATGGAACCAAAGCTTCTGCAGCAACAAGTAAGAAACTGTACTGATAACTGTCAGGCTTGGGAAAACTCCATTAGAAGGCTATTGCACTAAGCAAAGATAGCCCACTTGGAGGTCATTGCAGCGATATGCTCGGACTCCAGATCATTATGTAATTTCTCAAGAAAATCTCAACTTTCCAATGTTGATCACTGTAAGAAATATTAACAGGCTTTCTTCTAGGGAAGGGCCTTCTCAATATCTCAGACTTTGTATCAGGCCACTGATAGCATGTTCTGGCTATCCAGGTTACAAAGAGGAGTAAGCTCCTACAGCCTTGGGGTGACAACACAAGACTTCCAGCTTTCTAGCTGGTCTTGTGTTGTGTCTTTTTAATGTGCTTCCTGTAAGAATATCATGTGACCTGTGTGGCTTTAAATGTCCAAATTGGTAGGTTTTAGGCATTTGTCTGCACATGTTCAGGCCTATATAAATACACACACATATCTATATATCTACAAGGAAACTTTACTTTGATAGGTATGTAATATGTTGTGGTGCTTGATTTGTCTCACTCTAAACCTTTTTTTTTTTTTTTGCAAGCTGCAATTTTAATAGCCAGGTCATCCCCTCCTTGGTTCATTGTAGACAGACCATTTGTATTTTTCATCCGGCACAACCCTACAGGTGAGCAGCATTTGTAAGTAGTTTTTGGCTTAGAAGTTGAGTATCAGCTATGTAATAGTGATGAAAGAAGTCTGGAGCTACTGAATAACTATTAAAAAAAAATTCCTGCAAGTGCATTTTTATGCCTTTAATTTTAGATTATTTTATTGGGAATACAACTTGGAACAGGGAAAAAAATACATACTGGCTGCCCAGTGAACAGAAACAAGCATAGCAGTTTTGTGGGTATAAAAGAAGAGTCTTTAATAGTCATAGTTCCCCTGAGTGCAGAGGAAACAACTCTTTACTGATAGTGAATTGGTGAATAGGACCCAGTTTTCTGGACAGTCAGACAGTGAGGGCCAAGGCAGAATAGGGGCTTTGGGGATCCAGGGTGCTGCTCCAGCCTGCTCTGAACAGAAGGGAGTGTTCCAATATAGTGCTCACTGCTTCTTTGCAGTATGGCCTGACTCTCCTGGAGCAGGATTGCCCTTCTTGCAGTGACATGTGTATGATCAATATGTCAGTTAGAAGGGAACAAGGTGCAGCTGCCAGCACTGGGGAAGAGCAGGCTGCTGGCAGCAGTCCCCATCCCAAGGCTCCACAGAGCATCAACAGAGCTGTGTGTCTCTAGAAATAGGAGCTGGCCACATATCCAAACATGCATTTCCCTGGGCTCACAGACCTGGGGGAGGCTGGACAAGACTGACGAGGTGGCTTGGCTCTATGGATTTCATGCTTTCATGGAAAAGTTTAACTCTATTTACAGACAATGGCAACGCTTGTTTTTGTTTCATCCCTCAGGTACAATCTTGTTTATGGGACAAATAAACAAACCTTGAATGTGGAAAAGACTTTCTTCAAGAAGTAAAACAGGCACACCCCTGTTCTGTTAAATATTTTGTACACTACTCTTTGACTTCACTCAAGAGCTAGTTTTAACCACTGACTAGGTTTTGAAACAGGAGTCGACGTAGTTCTGGCTTTGTGGGGAAAATACAGATTGAAAACTACAGTATCTCTTCAAAATGTCTAAAAGATTCTCTAAACTACTGAATGGTTACCTATGCTAACAGCTTTTGAGCTTTTTCTGTATCTACTAAGAATTTTATGTATGGCTTTTTGTGAGAGGATTTTAACAAAGAACGATAAACGTTTCTATTAATGTTGGTTTCTTCTTGTGTGTGGAAAAGGTCTAATTTTGTAGATACCACCTATCAAGATTACTTTTGGTTCTTGAGTATCTTGGTACCTGGATATTCTTGGTAGAAATAGAATAAAAGTTCTAGCAGTTTTTATATAGTGCATGTATCACTGAGAGTTTTAAAACTAATGTGGTGTTCAATACACATCGCATTGTCCTGTCTCATTGTAATGTAAACTTGTCATTGCTAGTATACACTTTCTATTGGATTTAAATTTTATATTTGTTTTTGTACAAAGGAAAAAAATAAAACTGCATTATGAACAGTCAGTGTTGTGGACTGTGGATGTGCTGATGGATATTGGGGTCCAGAGCCCTGTGTACTTGTTTGAGATGTACTTCTAAGAAGGGTGAAAGGAGGGTGGTTTTGTGAGACCTTTTTGTTGTGTGTGGTGCAGGGGGTGGTGTTCGTTGGGTTTTTTGTGGTGGGGTTTGTTTGTTTGTTTGTTTGGATTTTGCATGTTTGTTTTAGTCCCTCCTTCTGATGACCTTTTCTGCTGAAGTCATTCTGCTGTGGATGAATTATCCACGGGTTTGGTATCTGAAGAGAACTCTATTTTGCTATGCCTGAGTTACCGGTGAAATCACCTGTGAGGACACCTCAGTGCACCTTTGGGGCCTTTCCTCCTGTTCCCTGTGGTGCAGTTTATATGCACATGGGCATCTCTTCATGCGCCTTGCAGGACTCTCCTGAGTGCAAAACTCTTTTCAAAAGATCAGCAGTAAATCCCTTTGGCTTGTCTCATGGTTCTTTGTTGTACTGCTTCTGTGGCAACTGAGGGATTTTGGTGGGTGAGGTAAATCTTTGGCTGCTCTGAAGGGCACACTCACAGGGAGAGGAGGCTGCTGGTCTGGGGGGAGAAATTCCTGTAGACTCAGCCCTGGTGGAAGTAGGTGACTGTAGCATGCATCCATAAAGTGGAGGGTGAATGAGTGTTGAGCTTCTTGGTCAGGTGAGAAAACAAGATGAAGAGAAAACGCTTCCAGTGGAAAATACCTGAATGTGTTGTACATGGCCAGTCCTAACCCAGTACAAACCCCAGGCTGAGAGCTCATAATATGCTGCCAGATATTGAGACAATCTGCTTGCCTCTCTTTTCCTGCTTGAGTTAAACACTGCAGTCAGCAAGAAGAATAAATCTGTAGGTGTTTTATGGGATGTATTAGCTGCCTACCACCCAATCCTCATAAACTGGGAAAGGGGTGCTCCTGCTGCACACTGAGGACTAGGTCTCCTGCAATCTGTGAATGGAGAAACTGGCATGGCCTTGTTATCTTCCCATCTTGTTGAAGAGAAAGTGAGCCTTGCAGGTGGGGAAGGCAAAAAAAAGACAAACTCCAAAGCAACAACCAAAAAATAACTAAGTATGTGGGTGGTGTAAGTAAAGATTCTGGTGCTGAGCAGGAGAGCTCTCCTGGCTAAACCAGACACACCTGCCTTCAATACCTTGCATCTCATGGAGGTAAGGAGCACAAATAACAAGGGAATAGTTACTGGTTGTAAACAATTACAGTGGCATTTGCATTGGTTTGTCTTGCATCTATCTTGGATATGGTTTGTCCTGCAAGAATAGAGACATATTGCCTCAGAAACTACAGAGCCAGGACCTGAGCTGGACTTACTTTGCACACACATTGTATTTTTTTGACTGCTGGGGTGCAAGACATCATCTTTGGGCTCTGGATCAGTGTGGGATTGTATTTCAGAGTAACAGCTGCTGTTTTGATATCAAATTAAATTTGCAATATGAGAATTAATTTTCCAGTTGCTTCTATTTAATGTTTGTGTTAAGAATTCAAATATTACGGGGTTGGCACTCAAACTGAACTCCCACAGGACTTGCACACAGCAGCAGTGTCTGCTCTGGGCAGCAAGCAGGCCTGGGATTAGGTTTGGGTAAGAAAAAAAATGCAGTGACATAAGCTTTCAGGTTTGCCTTAGCACAGTTTCTGTGTAAACAACTGTCAGTCCCTTCTGTTAGTCCTGAAATAATTTGCAAAATAAGATGATTGCTTTAGAGCATGAACAGTGAGTAACTGTGGCTATTTTTTTTTTCCAAAAGTAGACAGTGAAGAGGGTGGCTTGGCAAAGGTGAAGGGGATTATTTAGTCTGCTGGAGCCAGGACTACCTGCCCAAGCTGAGCTCTGAGCAAACTGATGGGGAATGTCACACGTAGCAGCTACTCCTGGTGAGCTTCAATGTCCTGCAGTACAAGAGTGAAATATGTCACCACTCAGAAAAAGGGGGGTTTCAGCTCTGCCACTCCTAGGCAGCACTTTTTTTCACTGCTGGCAAAGAAAAGTTAAAGTTCAGGTTTGAACTAAGATGCTGGTGGTGTTTGCCTATAAACTGAGTAGAGGAGCTCAGGGTGAAGGGAAATTAATTAAAAGCCTTGGAAGGTGAGGGTCAGGTTAGCTGCTAAAAACTTCCTCTTTAGTAGTGCTGTAAAAACACTGTGCTCTTCTATCCTGGGAGTTGATTAATATCAAATTTCCAGTCCAGTCCTGCTTGACAGAGTAATGAGTTCAGTGTGATGTTTTAACATTAAGGCAGTGCTTACTATAGTCTATTAACCCTTAGTGTAGCAGTCTGTCAGCTGCTCTTGAAAGGCTTTGGGAATCTGATTGCAATCAGCAGAGGTTGCATGTTAATTTTTTCGAAGTCATCTTTGTCTCTAGGACTGTCAAGTCTAAGGTGATCATGCTGCTTGGTTCAGCCTATTCCTCCCTTATGCCCAATTCCTTCACAGTTGAACTTTGTCTTCCTGGCCAAGCTGAGGTTGTTTTGGGTCCCTGAACCCTGCGGTGCTTGAGGGTAGAAGGGCTGGGAAGGGACCATTCTCAAGGAAGAACAGAGACCATGAATGTGCAAAGCTTAACTTATTATAATAATGGATTGGTAACTTCAAGCAGGAGTTGCAGAATTACTGCTCAGATGGTCTCATTATCTGCTGTTCCTGGCTGTTCACTACTGCCTCAGTTTCTCAGTCTTCAAGAGAGATAATACATCCTTTGTAAACTTTTCTGAGGTGGAAAACCCTGAGACTGATGGCTCTTCAGCACTGAGACTGAAACCCTGGGCAGGGAATGACTGTGGAAAATGCTTGTGATTACAGTTGCTTTAGCCTAGAGATTAAGTAGGGAGAAAGAGTTTGGTAAACCTTGCCATACATTTCCTGAGCCAGATCTGTAATAAAGTAGTTAGTCATGAAGTAATTAACAGGTAAAATAACAGGCTATTAATCTGCCAAACCATGTCTTAACTTTGTTTTCATAACTTCAGAGAGCTCTAAAAAGGCTGGTTTTCTTTTACAACTTCCACATTTCATTTACACTGTTGTTTTCAAATCCTGTTTGCTGGACAGAGTGGAGAGTGTAGGGAAGGGCCAGCTTCTCAGCCTGTGTAAAGGGATAACTGCTGTTCACCCTTTGGCATCACAGCACATTCCCTGCTGGCAGCCTTCTGACAGCAACCTCTCCCGTAAAAACATGGCTGCATTGCCTCCCAGCAGCAACGTGGCTTAATAAAGATGAAAAAGAGCAAGAAATTCAAATATCTCTTTTGTAAGCAGTATTTTAAACTCTCCCTCGTGCTTCAAAGAAAGTAAAAGCCCTTTAGCTTAGCCCCACCAGTTTAAACTGTGTGCATTTATTAGTAATGTCAATACCCGCAGTGGTTGAAACTTGTCTAACACTAATAATTTCCATGATTACTGTGGTGCCAGGAGGCTGTGATGGTCTTGTGTTGGATGTGATACCCAGGGGATCAGCCCCTATCCAAGGCTGTAGGGGAACTGAAAGGTAGAAGCTGCAGTTGCCCTCCTTAGGAGGGTGGTGCTGGTGTCAGACTGCAGCTCTCCTTGCTCTAGGATTTCTGGGCTTGCTGCTGTGGCCAGGGGGGTGCTGTTCACTTACTGGATGACACTTTCTGTGCTGCTGCTGGAGCAGTGATGGGTGTGTATTGCCAGCTCTCAGCAGGATGGCCATCTCAGTGCTGTGCTGTCCTCTCTTTCCTTCAGATCATGCTCAAGCTCCCAGGGATGCCAATTTTTTGCTTTCAAGGCCATGGTGAGGATAACTGGTACAGACTGGAAGAAAGATTGGGCCCTGTCTGGGATGCATGTGCCATGCATTGTGCATTAACACAGTGTCGTTTCCATTCCAGCACGCTGCCAGTGCACAATTAACCCTGATCCAAGGATTATCTTCCCAAGCTTTTTGGGTTGCTAAGTCCATGGCATCTCCCCTGAATATTGGATCTGGGCTCCTAATGCACCTTGTTCCCTGTAATTAAGTGTATAAGCTCCTGAAGAGCGTTTGTGCAATAGAGGGAGTGAATCTGATGATTTTTCTTTGGGGCACTGAGCACCTGGAGCCTGTGGCCATCAGTTAATTACACTGGCTGTGAGCCACCCTGTCCTAGACAGAAGGGCTGGGTTTGTCTCCTTGGATCACAGGCAGCATTTGTTTCGCTTCCAGACTAATGCGTGCTGGCTGGTTTGGGACCAGAACAGGTGGTGGAGAAGGTGGAAGGCAGGGCTGTATCTTTTTCTGTATCTGACCAACCTGGGCTCTTCTCCCTTCATGAAATGGTTGAGGTGAGGACACTGCAATTGGCCTATTCAAGGCTTTGCTAGCAGCTGTGTGCCCATGGGAAGCACAGCCCTGCGTCACCTCTGTCCCTTCTTGTCCCTGGACCGGGCTGGCTGCCAGCTGTCCCCAGCAGCAATGGGGCTTTGGGGACTGTGAGTCCCTCTGAGAAGCAGTGCCACCCTCAATGCTCCACCTTGGGCTTAAAAAAGCTCCCAAAGCAACGACAAAAAAACACAATCAAAGAAAATCCCCTCCAAACCCCTCTAAATCCATTCTGGGGCAAAGTGATGGCATTTGAACAGTTTTATTCTGTTTTTTGGGGTTTTTTTTTTCTGTTGGTAGCTCTTACCAATGTTCTTTAAGCACCAGGGTCAAGCACAGGGGCTGAACGGGTGACTTTCCTGCTTGGCTGGCCTCTGCACAAGGCAGTGATTCAGCAGGAGGTTCCCCATGTCCTCCTGTCCTCATATCCCCCTGCCTTCCCCCCCNTTCCCGTCCCCATCTCCCTGTACCTCCTTGTCCCTCTCTCCTGGTCTCCCCCTGCCCCATATCTTCCTGTCCCCATCCCCATTTCCCCTGTACCCCTTTCCCCACATCCTGCTGTCTCCATATCCCCGTGTCCCCCTCTCCCCATCTCCTGCTGTCCCCACATCCCTCTGTCCCAGTGTCCGGCGGAGCCTTCCCTCAGCCGCGGGCCCGGCGCGGCCGCAGCGGCCCCTGGCG
>VWZT01005653.1:303498-336145 GCA_013397055.1 Pachycephala philippinensis | reverse complement strand
GGCGCCGGCCGCCCCCCCCCGCCGGGGGGGGCGGCGGGGCCCCGGGGCGGGAGCAGGGAAACTCCGGGGATCTGCACATCCCCGGCTCCTGAGGGACGGGCGTCCCCACCCAGGAGACGGAGGAGCGGGTAGAAGGATGTACGTCCAAGCCGAAATACCATCACGCGTCTCTAGCCAAGGTCAGCAGGGTGATGAGTACCAGATGATGAGGCCAGAGGGAATGTCTCATGTGATAAGAAGGGAAGGTTGAAAACCACTCATAACCGCTAGTCATCAAATAAAGTTTTTGGATAGTAGTTCTTGAAAACATTTCCCTCTGGATATGCCATCCTAGAGCTGCACGTTCATTCAGAATCCCTGCTGTGAAGCCTCTGTATGGGGAGAACACTGTCTTCTCCTCTTTGGGCAGAGAGCCAGACTCACTTCTGACAACTGGCAGGAGCTAAGCAGGTCAGGCTTAAAAAGCAGAGGAATAGGTGTGTACAAGTCTGAATAATAACCAGAGCATTGGGCAACAACGTGCCTTTTGGTGTCTGCTTGGATCACAAATTATCATTCTGACTACAGGTATGTCCACTGGGCTACACACTGCATTGTTATTTGCAAGCACAGGGAAATCTTGCATAGCAAACATGGTCAAGGCCTGAAATACTGTGTTTGAAGGATTTTAGATCCAGCTGTACCAGGTATTTCGCTTAAGTGGTCATCGCCTGTCATCTCGACTAGGATGATTTGTTAGGTCAGGCCTGAAGTAATATTCTTGTCCTCAGTGACTAAGTCACTCTGGAAATACAGAAGAAAAATAAGGAAGCAGGGAAAAACTGAGGCAAACCAAAGTGTATTCAACCACATGTATCCTTAAAGCTTCAAGACGGACCCATTCTTCCTGTGTCTGTTTCCTTTGTTGCATAGCCAATCTCCCTTACTGCCTTTCTCAGCTACAAAATTCCTCTCTTGGTACAGGTCAGGGAAAAGATAATTGCTGTCTGCTGCCCTCCCCCAGGATCCTGGGGAAGCCTTATTCATCCTCCCTGGCTGCAGCTGTGTGACATGGTCTGTGACAGCGTATCAAATGGTACAATCCCCAGCATCCTGCTCCAGGAGGTTTGTCTGCAGCTCATCTCTTTGTGCTCAGCTCTCTCTGGGACAACCAGAGCACAAATAGCTTCACCCAGCTCCCAGTTGGTTTTCAGTTAAGCCCAGTGTGTGTTGGCTATATCCAAACGCGGGTGTTCAGATATAAGACCAAAAACAGAGCACCAAGGGGAGGACTTCTGCTGCTGGTCACCCAGCTGTGTGGCCAACATTCCCATGCAGTGTTCACAGAGAAAATAACAGCACAATCTAGCTGCTTAAGAACTTATAGGATGAAGGATTACAGCTGCTTAAACAGACAAAAACGAGCTAATGTGTTTCCTGTGACTACACATCCTTCCTCAGCCCATATCCCTCCGTTAATTACTCCAGAGGGAACAGCCTTTCCTTCTCTGCCTTGTGGTGGCCCCATGCCAGCGGAGATGGGCAGCGAGCTGGCCTCCTTGAGCCGGGGTCACGGCAACGACTTTTCCTGGACAGAGCCCAGGGGAGAGCACAGCCAGCCCCGCGGCCCACGCCACAGAAACCCAGGCCCCAGTGTTTGAGCCCAGAGCCACCGGAGGGGACACGTCCTGCCCCGGGCCACCGGAGGGGACACGTCCCGCCCCGGGCAGGCGGCCGGAGCCCCCCCAGCCAGACTGACTTCTCCGCTCTTCTATGAAATACGGCACGCGGCCCTCTATTCCAGTGAATACGGCTGGCGGCGGCCCGCCCCCGCCCGTGACGGCATCAGCGCGCGGTGGGGCTGCGCCGCTACTCGGGACCCCTCGGCCCGGCGGGGCGGCGCCGCTACACGCAGCGTTACGGGCCATGGCTGCCGAAATTCACTCGCGGCCGCAGAGCCGCCGGCCCGTCCTGCTCAGCAAGGTCGAGGGGCACCAGGACGCCGTGAGCGCCGCGCTCCTCATCCCCAAGGAGGACGGCGTCATCACGGCCGGCGAGGACAGGTGACCCGGGGCCCGCTCCCCGCCGGGCAGGGCCGGGCCGCGGGGCTGGGGCTGAGAGGGGAGCCGGGGCAGCGGGGGCTGCTGAGGGAAATCCGTGTGTGCGCTGTCCCTGTGCCGGGAGGCGCCAGGGACTCCGTGCCTGCAGCCGTAAGGAAATCCGCGGAGCCGCGGTCGCAGGGAGGAAGATGCCATCAGCTGTGAGGGAGGATTGGCTCGGCCCGCCCGGCGCGGGACGCGGGGCTGACACTTTCCCACCGGCGGGGAGAAGCTGCTGTGCTCCGTGCGCGCTGTCCTGCGGAGCAGCTGGAGAAGCACAGCTTATCCTGTGTGTAAATAGGTCCTGCAGAGCTTATGGGCAGAACCAGGAGTGAGGGAATATGTTCCCCTCGGCCTTCCGCTCTGCTGGCTGAAACACTTGGGTGTTACTGCTTCCTCTGCCTGTCGGGAGAGCTGGAGCTTCTCGAGCTGCTCCGGTCGGAGCGAGCCCGTTCTGATGGCTCGGTGTGCAGGTCTCAAACCTGCTTCCCTCTGGCTGGAGCCGCTCAGGGAGTGAGTTGGCGCATCTGAGGGGAGAGCGGGTGATGAGCTGCTGAGCACGGTGCTTTCTGCTTGGAAGGGAAGGTGTCTTCAGGGTCTGATCCTGGTCCTCGGCACTGGCTCGCATAGCATGTGAAACGTCTGCCACAGAAGTTGGTCATGTCAGGAAGCAGTTACTCAGATGAAAGGAAAGTGGAAATAAGGAAGCAGGTAGCACAGAGGGTTGTGGCCGGGAGAATGGTGAGGGGTCTGCAGTGCATAGTGAGAGATGGAATTTAACCCGTGCTATGTGGAAAGTAATGTGAAGAGGGGTGGAGATGCATCTTAAGAGCTGCTCTTGCGAAACTGAGGCACCGTTTGAAAGAAGGATGTTAAAAGTACGAAAGTGCATTTTTTGAGGTGTAGCTTGGTGAAGGAGTAATTCTACTGTTATACTATATTAAAACTAAATTTGCATTTATATTTGCATGAATTTTTGTTTGAAAAGCTTGACCTTGTGAGAAACAGGAGGGTATGAGTGCTGAAAATCAGCAGAGCAATGGTGTTATCTGAACTGGAGTTTCTGGCATTTATTTTTAGGTCAAAACGTGCAAACAGATTAGCTGTCTAGTTTGTTCGTGTCATCCCTTCCCAGGGAGATGGCTTGGTGCAGTACATGTTGGATAACAGCTTTTGGATGGGACTGGGCAGCTTTCTTTTTATTCCACACTTAGGTGTGATTGTTTGTGTTTGTGTTCCGTTTGCTTTGGTGGGCTTCCTGAAGGAGAGAAGAGGAAATAGTGATTTTTAAGAGTCCATATCAGAGTTAAACCTACACAGAGTTTCATGGTACAGGCTTGCAGAGGCTTGCCTGTGGCAGACAGTGCCAGCTTTTAAACTCAAAGTCTAATGGCGAAGGTTAAGCAGTCTGCATGCTTAGACTGCTGATAAGAGCCAAGGATGCAGCTACATCTTTATCTGGGCAAGTTTCCATCTCAGATACAGACCTGTGCAAGGAGGCCACCACCCACCTTTGATGTGTGTAATTTCCAAGTGAATCTGGACTCGTGGCTGAATTTGTGTCACCTGCCTTACTGTGAAAAATTACTTAAATCTTTAAACTTTAAAAAATTGTTGCACTGTATTACCTCTAATCTGGGATACCTCCTACAATACATCAAAGTCTTCACCTACAGTTCAACATGTTGTCAAACAGTGCTCCCCTGTTTGTTCACTACAAGTGGGGTGTAGGTGTTAATACTGCGTAACTGATTATGCTACTGGCAGCAAAGTACAGAGTACAAGGAGCAAAAGAGCTGCTGTGTGCACTAAGAGCAGGGGTATTTTTTATTACATCTTAATGCAGCTAAGGCTGTCAAGTATTTCATAATAACCAGTCAGAGGAATGTGTTTACAAGTTGGGTAGTGAGGAAAACATTGGTGCACAAACATTCTCTGGGAGTGTTGTAGATTATTCTCACGTTAGAACTACTCATTGTAGTTCTTTCTATTTTAAATTATATTTCCTAGAATGAAAAGTAATGGTTTTATTTTTTTCAGAGGATACAACAAATTTCATAGTAGATCTGTGAATGCCAACAAATTTCTAGGATTTTTTTTAAGTTTTGAAGATGAAAAAGGAAACAAGAGTACCTGCAGGAGACAAAGAGTTAATTTTCCCAATCGGATTTTTCAGCAGGACACTTGCCATCTGTGAAGCTTTCTCAGAACTTATCTAGAAAGGATGATTAACTCTGTGTCCCTGTTGGCATCTTGTCTGACGCTGGCTCCAAGACAATGTTGGGAATTGTTGCAGTGTGTCCCTCAGCAGACAAATAGCTAAGGCAAGAGGAGTGTTTCCCAGCTGCAGCTGGGAGTGCTGAGGGATGATAAGCTGTATACAAGACCCCAACTGCAAGATGAAAGTAATGTATTTACACAGGCTAACAGGAGCTCTGGAGTCACTGGCACATTTCAGTGCTGGTGTTTGGTGACCATCAGTAGCTGATTAAAGTACAGTATTATCTTTTGTTGTTTTTTGCTCATGAAACTTAAATATTGGTCAAAACATGTTTTAATTTTAACAGAAATTTGTTAAAAACTATCAGCCGTGTGTCCTTGAGCTTCCATTGCACTGTGATTAAACCAGATTCCTAATGCTGTTTTCAGAACAAGGTCAATAACAGCGTAAGTGGTTTTGATTTAGTTTAACTACCAGAAAGAGACAGTATTCTGTCCTTGCTAGGAAAACAGCTGTCAGTGATTGATTTTGGGTAGGAAACGAGTTGGTGGTGGTTTGAAGGAGTTAGGAAGATGCAGTGCTGGGATCAGGGCTGATGTAGCTGTGTAGTAACCTGCAGCAGTGCTGGTATTGTAACAGGTTTGGATTTGCCTGCTGGTCTTTCATCACTTCTCCCTCCCTGGCACCTGTGCTGGTGGCTTGCAGAGGGCAGTGTGTGTAGCAGGAGCACAAACACTGTTGGAACACAGTATTGTCTCTGCTCTCAAACCCCAAGTTTGTTCTCCAGCACTGTTGGCTGCTTACTCACTCTGTAAATGAAACAGTGATTGAGAACAATAAAAACTCTTAGAAATTGGTAAGGCCACAGTGAGTGTTGCTTGAAGATGGCTTTTGAGTGTCTTTCTTCATATTACATTAAAAATTCCTATGCAGAAATCTCTTTGAATTGCTTGTCTGTAAATGTGCATGCTGCCCAGCTGAAAGCAGCTTCTGGTTCAATACTGAATGTTGGGGAAGTTTGGACCTAATTTTTAATCTTTTTTAAAGAAGTTTTGCTTCCTCCTGCCACTCTCAGAGACCTGAGTCTAGAATTCAAAAAGTCTGTATCTATCTCTGGGTGCTCCTTAATGAGTTTCAGCATTTTTACATCCTTACTGAGACTGCTGTCAAACAACCCAGTGTCTTCCTAGACCCTTAGGAGGGAATGCTTAAGGAGGAGTGAGCAGTAACCAGCTCTTAGGTTCTCAGCACAGGATTCTCCATTAAATAAAGACCAAATTTTGAGGAAAGTGCTAAAGACTGTAGGGCAGTTATCATAACAAAGCAATTGAGTGGTAGAAGGAGGCTGTGGGAGCAGCATTACTGGAGGACTTCTCTAGTCCTTTAAGAACTAATATTTCACAAATTAATTTGTCCAAACAGAAGGAGAGGCATCACAAAAACAGGTCTGTAGGAGAGAGAATCAAAGAGAAGTGGCATTTTGGCACAGGTCACTTGCTGACTACTGTGAAACGATCTCTTCAAATTTTGCTCAGTCAGAGCTTTATATAATTAGATACAAAGCTGTCTGACAGCTTATCTTTGCAAGTATGAGGCGAGCAGAGTCTAAATCTTACTTAAACCAAAATAAGAAGCTTTCAGAAGTTAATTTTGCTAACTCTTGCAGCTATTTGCTTAGGCTCTTGACTTCACTGAGGGACTGTACTGTTGATGATCAGCGCAGAAATTATACTTCCATTAGATAATTTCTTAGAAAAAACAAATCTTTGCTTCCTTTACTCTAGTTTAGTATAATCAACCACAATACTGAGAGGAAGCTAAGTCTGCTTTTGAAAAATCAGCAATGCATTATTTTGGTCACCATGATAACTTGTTATCTTGTAATTTTTTAAAATAAAAAATAATTACATGACTTTGGCTAGAAGTGAAAGAGTTGAATTAGTGAGGGTGGAAGCCACCATCTGAGATGTTCAGAACAGTTTGAGTATGATGGAGCTGCTTTAAAAAGCAAGTTAAAGTACTGATAAAGGTGCCTAGGTGTTAACCTGTGCTATTAAGTTGGCATCATTAGAATGACTGGGAAACATTGTTTTTCCCATATTCCGTATTACCAAGAAATAGAAACTGCTCTTCTGAAGTGTTGACTTACTGACATATGGCAGGCTGTTGATTATTGTAAAGAGGAAGCGATAGCTTTTAAGAGACAGGCTTAATGCAAAATATTTAGTAGACTGGACTAATGTACATATGCCCCTAACCTGGTGAAACTTGATTTAAAAGCTGAAAATAATGGTTTTGGGGCAGTTGCTGCCTGCCCCATATGCTCAGCTGTATTGCTTTCAAGTTTTCGAAAAGTAGTCCATTAAAGGTGGGCATTGTCTGCTTTATTTTTGAGTGGTCTTTTAAAGAAAAGCCCTTAAATGGATTGCCGAATTAGAATGCTACTGTTGTATCTTCAACAGTAAAAGTTCTGAAAAGTTCTAGTTGTGGTGCAAGACACCGGTCCCCTCCTGTGCTCTTTTTGTTAAACTTTTTACTGTTGATCCTACATGATATTTAACAAATCAGTCCCCTAGTATTTTTCTAGAAAATTCTAAATATGCAAACTTTTATTAGCTAACAGTAAATAGAACAGCACATCTCAATGAAGCCTCTTGACAGTGTTTCCAGGTACATATATTTACAGATCATTTAGGAATGAGGAAGTTGGATTTAAACAATAACAAAAAGGCAAACAATGGTTTGGAGAGGAAATTTCAAGAGGACTTAAATTAACCTTAACACTGTCTACATGTGTCCTCTTAATTTCTTGATGTAGAATCCCTTCAATGTGTCTGTTGTAGTAATGTTTTTAATTGACGATACCTTTCCACTTCCTTGCTGATACTCTTATATCGCTCTTCCCAGGATTTGACAGTCATCAGAGTCATATAATGCTAAATGTTCTCAAGACCATTTATCCTTTCCTTCCAAGAGATGATTTTGGAAGGTTGCAAACTAAAGCCAATTTTATAAAGAATCTTAGCATGCTGTCCAAGTCATCTTGTCAGCTTTTCAGTTTCCATTTGACTGGCTCATCAATCCTGATCGTATTTAGGGCAGAGAAGCAGGGCAAACTAACAGCAACTAATGTTGTTTGTCCTTTGCATTTCTACATGAGGGATTAGAGGCATGGCTTAGAGGAAATAATACTGAGTTAGATATGTTGTCCTCTATGGATTCTTAATATTTGGGGATGGGGATGTCAGTAATGTGCTGGTCTAGAGGATGAGGTGCTTCTGTTAATAATATTCAGTATGTGGCTTGCTGAAGGGTGAGTTACACAGAGATGCTGTAAAATTTAGAAAGTTTGGACTTCCATAATGAAATTATTTGCAATTCTTTTTTTTTAATATATCAGCCACTTAATTTGCTATAAACAAACTGGGGTTTGCTCTGCCAAAGATAGAAAGTTTCTGCAATTTAAATTTGACTTATATCAGCCAGAGCCAATAAGGAAGTAAAGGGATGCAATTTGTAGCAATTTTTGAGGTGAGCTGAAATAGTATTTCCATTTCATACTTACTGAAACTCCATGTATAAATAGCTTTGAAGAAAACTTTCCCAAATCCAAGGGTGCCTATTACTAGTGCTAATATTCTTGTTATGTTAGGGTAGTATTTGAGTACTGTTATTTCTGTTATATCGTCCCTCTATTATATTTGAGTAGCACAAAAGCTTAGGGGAGTGGAGCTGATACAGAAGTAATGAAGTGGTTCAGATGCAAGGGATGATGCACTTACAGCTGGCTTCTCCCTGCTCTTCCCATGACACAGAACAATCCGAGTATGGCTGAAGAGAGACAGTGGGCAATACTGGCCCAGCATCTATCACACCATGGCATGTAAGTACAATATGGACATGGTAAGTGGTGGCCAGGCATAGGATGGTTTTGTACCTGTGCTGTGTGTGGGAGTACCTCCTCATTTCCCCAAGTGCTGGATTCTCTCAATGATCTTGATTTTGGGAGCTTTGCAGCAAATCTAGCTCAGACTTTGATTTGAAACTAGCTGCATGGTGGACAAGATCTGTGGTGGTGTTCTGTCAGAACCCCATCCTTCACCAGGTAAATCACTGCGGATCTGCAGCCGGAGGTGCCTCAAATGCTGGCAAATAATTCGTCTGCCAATTAAGTGGGCTTTTCTAACCACTGGCTGAAAGCTGAGACATAAGAATATTCTCAGCTTTCCAAGGTATGCATTATTATCTTTCAGGCTGCATTCGAGATAATTGTAGTGAGCTCAAGTTCTTAAGTGTAACCAGCTGTTGCTGTTAGCTCAGCTTTCAGCCTGTGTAAAATTCTTCTTTCTGGGTTGCACCTTGTGGCAGGAAATCGTGTTTTCATATGGTTCCTGTTGGTATAGCTGAGTTACAGTAGTCATGTTCCTGTCCTCAGCTCCACATGTGGGAATTGAACTGTCTTACCAATGTTAGCTATGCAGACTAGTTTCTGTCAAGCTACTTAAACAGCTTTTGTCCTGAGTGAAAAAATTGACTTTTGTTAAAGTCATGTGTATCCTAATACCTCCATTTAAGTAACTGTAATATACTTGCTTTTTTTGACAGCACCATGCTCTGCCATGGCTTATCATCATGACAGCAGACGGATATTTGTTGGCCAGGATAATGGAGCTATCATGGTAAGTTGTTGTGACTTTTCTTCTGAATGTAGGTTAGAATTGCTCAGATTGTCCATGTGTTGCTGGCAGCTGATAGTCTGTTTTCTTTCCATTCATTTTGGAATGCAGCTGCTGCTAAATGGCTGAGCTTCTTGGCAGTTCAGCTGAGATGTACAGGGGAGGACTGCAAAGCAAAGGTTCTTCTGACTAGATGTGAGCCAGGTAGCCTCAAGAAGCCCTTGAGCCATTAGTGCAGCAGGACCCAAGGAGTTGTTTTGAGGGGAGTACAGAAAGCTGGGCAGAGTGCTATGGTGGTGCTCTGACAGGGGTTGTGAACTGCAGTTGGTTTGCCCCTGGCCAGGAGTATGGATCTGTCTGTCCTGCCATGCACACATCTCTGGATTTGCTTGCTGCAGATCTTTTATGATGTAGAAATTTCAACACTAGCTCTAAAATTGTAAGAGGCTGGGTTCATCTCTTTTCTTGCTGGGAATTCTTTCTTCTCTCTATACTCTTGCTGTAATTGCTGTCCCTGTCTTGGAGAGCATACACTTGGCAGAATAGAAACTGGGTATTATTCTTCCCCCCTTGGTAAAGGAGGGAAATCTTGTGACTCTCAGATGCTTTAATGGTTTCCTTTCTCTATGAAGATAAGGTCAAAATAATAACTGCCCCCTAAGGAGCCAGGGTACTGCATGAGTGTCATAAAGAGTGATTCTACAGACAACTGCTATGAATAGCCTACAAAGAACTGCATAGAATTCTAGTGAGAACTACTGGAAATTTTAAGTTGAGACTTCTAAAATTTCATTAAATCTAATGGATCAAATAGAGAACAGTCTAACGTAGACCTGTCCATTGTGAAGTCACAAACATGCAAATCTTAAGTACTACAAGATAGAGTTTTATTTGCTCCTGCTGGGGACAAATGAGATCTTATCTCTTCCTGTAACCTCCCTTCAGCAAACTCAATTCTGAAGGATGTTCTCTGTTGAAAATTCAGTCACTTAAAACCTTAATTTACAGTTGGTATTTCAGTGTGCTTTGCTCCAGCCTCAGAAACTGCTTGTTCTTTGTGAGATATACTGCTGGTATGCAAATTTTGGTCTGTGAGGTTGCTGCTCTTTTTTAGGTATCAATGTTGCTTACACCACTGTGGTATCTTCTAACAACTTCACTTTGCTTTTAGGAGTTTCATATTTCTGAGGACTTTAACAAGATGAACTTTGTGAAGACCTATCCAGGTAAACTGTTAACCACCATCTACACTAACATTTGTGTGAAGGGAAGGCATCTAAAATGCTTGGGAAACTGGACACAGTCACAGGTTAATCAAGTCCACAAATGCTTTAACTCTGACTGACCTTATAGTTGTCACTTAGCTGGGGATAACTAGCATAAGAAGAATGTTCTGTCAGACAGCCAAATCCAAGTTGTGGTCATTAAGTTCACTACATCATTAGCCTGCGAGTGTAATGAGCCAGAACTAGTGAACTCAGATTTTGTTCTTCAGCTGGAGTAGTTGTACTACCTGAGCGTTGGTGTAAGACCTTTCTAAAGGTGCGTTTTGGTATTTGCAATTTCTGTCCTTCTTGTAATCAATGGGCTTGGTTACTTCTAGCTCAAGGTAAGAGTCCTTACCTTCTCTGTCATCTTAGGGGAGCAACAGGGATGGAAAAGAGCTTATTTTTCCATTATGTGGAAACAGGGATTGTGGGATTGTTCTAATATTTACAGAGATGGTAATTTCAGCATTTGTCTACACATCCTTTAAAGAAATACAAAACTCAATTGTTGGTCAAAATTGGAATATTAATGTGAAAGGCCAGAAGGAAGCTCTTAAAGACTGCAGATTATGTAGCAAAACAAAGTGCAGATTGTCTTGTGACTCCCTGACACCGATAGAAGCAATGTTTTTGCTTGGGAGAAAAAGACCTTGTTCTTAAAGCAACAAAACCTCCCTTTATCCTAAGGAACATGACTTGACAATTCAGTCAAGGGAAGTACTTGCATCTTGGGGGGCAGGGGAGGCTTCTTTCTAAAGCACATGTAACTTCTTGCTTAGTGGCAGCATTCTCAACAAAGCTGGGTGGGATTTGGTTGCTGTCACAGGAAGCAGTTTGAATGCCGTGGACTAGATATCCTTTCAGGTGCTTAAAAGTATGAATGTGAGCATAGCTCTCTGGGGTTGGGAAAAGATGCATTTAGTAAAGCAACTCAAGTTTTTAGATGTGCTGCATTACTCCCCAGAAGTCCTGGGCTAACTAGAGGAAGCTGAGGGTTTGCCTGTTCCTTAACCTTGGGTATCTGGGCTGAACTCAGTTTCTCTGTCTCTGGGAGAAAGGCTTACATCAGCTGACTGATGGGTTTGGTTCACTTGAGCTATTCAGAAGGCAAATCCTGAACAAAACTATGGGAACCTTTTCATTCAGCCTAGATGCAAGTATAATATAATGGTAAAAGATCTCCCTGGGGCATTGCCTATATACCATCTTCAACCTCTCTCTGTCTGAATTAGAATGGAAGTACACAGCACTTTGATTTTTGAGGAAAAATAGCTGGAATCTTTTTCTTCTCGCAGCTCACCAGAATCGAGTGTCTGCTATTACTTTCTGCCTGGCATCAGAGTGGCTTATCAGCACAGGTCATGACAAGTGTATCAGCTGGATGTGCACCAGGAGTGGGAGCATGCTGGGGAGACATTACTTCACCTCTTGGGCTTCGTGTCTACAGTATCCTTTGAAAAATGATTATTATCCTGAAGCTGGAAGAGTACTTTGTTCCTTTACCTCAGTTTGTTCCCAACTTTTCATGTATAAAAACTAGAGTGACATCTCTTGCAAGTCTGCTAACCCTTATTCTCATTAGAAGGGAATTTATTTCTGTTAGTGGTTATTAGATAGCAGAAGAGACCTTGACCTGCAGAAATCCCAGTCTGTACTAGTTCCTAATTCTGAGGTGTTTGTCCATAGCATCTTGTGTCAGTGACTGTATGTATAGCCTGGCCTGTAGACTTCCTGGGCAAGTCACTTTGTTCAATAGATGCCAGTGTGTCCTTCTAGATGCCCATTTGGGTCCTTCTAGGGCATAAAACATCATGAAGACCCTTTGGACTGCTTTAATTTTTCTGTCTTTGCTCAAGTTAATCTTTTCTATCTTTAAGCTACGGGGTACACTGAAACTTTATTCACCACCAGCAGTAATTTGTCTGTGTGCAATTTGCTTTCTGCAAACGGCGTTTAACTGCAGCGTTTTCAGCTTAGACACTCTGATTGTCTATTCAGCTGTAAGTACTTCAGGGCATTCTTTACTCTATGTAAAAGACTTACAAACCCAGTAACCTGAAAGGTAGTTCACATATCAAGGCTTTTGAAAGCAAGTTAAATACTTGAAATTCTAAAACTATTTTTTAGCACTTGTTAATGGTGGCAATTTAGATGTGGCTGGACAGTAACTGAAGGTACTGGTTGCTGCATGAGGTTTAATGGCAATAATGTTTTAGAAGTAGAAAGATTCAAAAGCTAAAACAGGTCAACTACATGGCTTGAAAACATGAAGACCTCTCCAGAGTGGGTGTATACCTGTGTCCTGGTAAGAAGCTGGGAGGAAAGCTCAGTTGCCAGCTGCATGTCTGGCCTTCTGAGGTCTCCCATCTGTGCAGACCCTGCCTTACTGACTGAAGAATTGTCAGGTTTGTACTGTTGTACTGCTGCTCTTTTTTCGAGTCCAGGGGAGTTGTGTCCCACAAAACATTCCATGTGCAGCTTATCTCAGCTGAGTGCAGCACAGAATAGGTTAAAGCTGGTGTGTGTGTTGGAGACCAGCTCACAGCACAGTCTGGTGAACAGTCTGAGCCTCACCGAGTTCAGTGGGTTCTACAGCTAATGCTATTGCAAATAATGGCACAGTTTATTACTAAGATGGAGAAAAGAGTATGACCTTTTATACCAATATAAAAATAAATTTCCGCTGAAGAACTTGACATTTGAAAGTCCGTTGTAATTGATTGGCCTTTGGACTTGTGTTTGGAGGAACCAGCTTGCTGGTGTCTGTTCTAGGTGTTTGGTCTCCCTATCAGGAGGTTCCTTAGAAGTTGTTTGTTAATGATCCTACGTGTAAGCTTCTGAAAAACACAGCAGAGTGCCTATTCTTTACTGGATTAGTGGGGATAAGGCAAGTCTGAACTTCCAAGATGAAGAAAGGATCACATATTTAGGGACTTAGAGGATTTGTTGAAAGCAAATTGTTTATCTCAAGATCCTGAAGGCTTAAGAGATTTCAGAATGTCATCAGATGGCAAAGCCTCTGCATTTTCACTTCGGGTGGTGGGCTTTTTGCTAGACTGTCTTTTTAAAGTTAGCCTTTGCTGTTGGGTACCAGAGGCTACTTTTCTAACTGCTGCTTGTGTTTTTGTGGTTCCAGAAGGACACCTAAGTTTATACACAGCTCTTGGGTTATGTGGTGTCAGCTGCATGGGTCTTTCATAGCTCTTGCTTATATTCTGAATAGCAAAGGTCTTTTAAAAGCAGCAAATTATCTAGTTCCATTGGCTTGCTATGCTTTGGTTTCTGGAGTTCATAGTTAGATTGTGGCAAAAAGTGAGTATCAGAGCTGTTAGGTGTAATGCTTTTGCCCAATGTGCCGCCTTGTTAATGGATCCCATGTTAGGATGTGGTGTGGCTTTTATCTCAGTGTTAACTGACAGAATCCTTTCTGAAATACAGTTCAGTTTTCAATACCACACCCAAGGACCTGCGCTGGTAAACTGGGAAGTCCAGAGAACAGGACAAGAAATGAAATAGTCTCACCTTGGCAGTAGCTCGAACACTGGGAGTGTACTTCCACTGTAAGGTGAACTTGCTTACATGTGGAGGGACAGCATCCTTGTATCTTGGTTTTCCTCTCCTGGGGATATCAGCTGCTAACATGCTAGAAAACTAAGGGTTTATTGGAGAAGATAGTAGGTAAGACTGAATGCCATCCAGTGTCCAGTGAGGTGCTCCTAATGGTTGCAGAGAGCTCTGCATTGCAACAAGTAGCCAGATGAGTTTTGGCCTCTTGTAGACGAGCGTGAGTGTGTTCTGTGAATAGCTGCTAGAAATGGCCTAAAGCTACTTGGCTTGCCTTAAACTAGGGCATGGATTATCTCATGGCTTTCTCCACTGGCTTTCCAAAACTCTCCTCACTTATTTTCTATACAATTTTACTGGCACATGTAGGGAAGTGTGATGAGAAGGAAGGAATCAAAAAGGTTTATTACACTCTCTAACCACTTTAGAAGTAATTATGTAAATATTTATCGGGCATATTAAAATGTTCTTTTCCAATTTTTTTAGACACTATAGCTGACTGTTTCACTCATGTTAAATACTCTTTGAACAAATGAAGCTTCTCCTTGACTGGTGTTCAGATATGATCATGAAACTCAGCATGCATTTGTTGGTGATTATTCTGGACAGATCACTCTCCTGAAGCTTGAGCAGAATACCTGCTCAGTTATCACAACCCTCAAAGGGCATGAAGGTAAAGTAACTCTTTGTCTTAAATCCACTTGTCCCAGACATGGTACCTCTTTGTAAGTTGGGGTGAGATGTTCAGTTGCATATTTGCCTCTTAAGGGTAGCTGTTGGGTGAAAAACAAGTCCAGGGTAGTGATTATCATAAGCTGTTCAAAGCTGTACATGACTTCCTGTTAAAGAACAAACACACTCTTGCTGAGGGGAAATCTTAGCCTTATAAATACCTACAGGTATTTTTATTATAGATGAAAAAATAAAGGTAAACATAAGCATTCAGTTAAACACCAGTTATCCACTAGATGGCCACCTTTAAAAGCTTTAGTCTCTTTAACATTGAAGAAACTGCCTAGTCTAAGGCAAATGTCTCATCCTGTATAGTACAGCTGAAGTCCTTATATCAAATGAAGAATCAAGTGGTCCATAACATGATATGGAGCCACTGTCTGCTGTAATGAGTAAGGCAGGAATGCAAATCACAGAATTATAGGTAACTTAATAACATGCCGAGAAAAATAAACAAGACAATGCCTTTTCCCAAGTGGCACTGGCAACTTTCAAATCAGCTGACAGTTTGCACGTGGGTAGGGATGAACTGCAGGGTCATGACTCTCTGACCCACTGGAAAAGGCTCCCTTGTATAACAGCTGTAAGTATAGAGTAGGCTTTGTTAAAGCTGGGTAGACTCCTGATCTACAGATGACTGTAAAATGATACAGCTGGTTTTGAATGCAGGAGTCAAGTTGAGATTTTCAAGTGATAAATGTCTCTCCTGCTTTCAAGGAGAATGTCAGATTGTTTCAGTTTAGAGCAAAATAATTCTCTTGGCCCTAGAGACTCCTTTGCCTCTCTATACTTTTGCACTGGTCTGTGTTCAAATGCAGCTCCTTGGTAAATGTTAGTCTAAAAGCAGTACATCTGTGTGGCAGTTTCTTGTAGTGTATGTTCTATCTCTTGAGTTGTGATGGGCTTCCAAGCACCAACTTCAGCAGTGCTATCCACAGAGCAGCCAGCTTTGGCTCATATATTTCCATATGGGGACTGTGATCCTTAAAACAATAACTGAGCTAGCATAAAAGAGGATTTCAGGGGCAGAAACAGGTTTTTCTTCAACTGGTATAATACTAGTTATTTTATCTTTTTCCTTTTTTTTTTTTTTTTAGCAAATCAGATTATGTGTAACCCTTTTTCCTCCATAGTATTTGTGTAATATTCTCAAGATCTAGTAACTCTAAACTTAAATGGCATCTAGTTCTTCTTTGAGTGCAGCTGTGTTTGACAGACTTCAAAAGTCTGATTTCATCTTGTTTGCTTTCTAGCTCTTGTTAAATGTGACTTCATAAGAAAGCAGTGTTTGCTTTGCAGTTTAAATGGTTTGAGTTTGTTCTCAGCTTCCAGAATTCACCATATGTAACAGCCTCCTCTGTGTAATGCTGAGATAATACTCAAAGTTAGTGCCTTTTTGGTGCACATGATATTCCCAAATGGATCAGTCTGAAAATAGTGTAGCCCTAAAGGAGGCAAAAAAACCCTTTTGCTCCAGAGCATTGGAAAGGACTGATTTGGGCTCTAATTACCATTCATCATCTTGGTTTCAGACTAACAAGGCTTTTGATGACAACTGAGCCATGGAAGGATTCTTTAAAGGGAAGGATCTCTGCAAGGGAATAAAATGTCCTAACTTCACAACTATAGGTGGCATGAGTAACAAAATTACTCCTTTAGTGTTCTGGCTGCATTACTATGCATATGGGTGTAGTATAAGGCTGCTACTGTCAGATGACTCATTTCTTTCTATCCCTGACTAATTCACAGCTGCACTGGGCCTTCTGAAATCTAGTTTTGTAATTTAGTGAGTAGTGGCAGATTTGCTAACAGCAGTGAAACTGTCACTTCATTTCTTAGTCCAGCTATTTTAAGGTTGTAAATGGTTATGTGAGGGAGTGGCTTTACCTGAGAACACTGTGAGCTGTCCTGCAACCACTGACCAAGCACCTCACTGTGTTGTAGATATTGGTTTCTGCTTGGCAAGTGTTAGTACTTCTATCTTCCAAAGCTCATATAGCAGCCTGGCAACTCTTAAAATCATCTACCTAAATACAAGGAGCAGAACTCAGACTTTCTGGCTTATGCTATATCTGTCTTAGGGACATTCTGTTCTATTGTCCAGCATTCCTCGTCTGTCTGTCAGGACTGCACCTTGCTGTTGGATGCTTCCTTTGCCTTAAGGCTTTCAGTACGTTACTGGAGTAAGGCAGTACCTCAGGTTTCACTTTAGTGCTCCAGGAGGGCATCACTGTGTTGGGGAGCCAGTCCTTACATCTAACTGCCAAATGTTCTTTCCTAGGGAGTATTACTTCCCTGTGGTGGGATCCTGTTCAACGGCTGCTCTTCTCAGGTGCCTCTGACCACAGCATTATCATGTGGGATATTGGTGGAAGGAAGGGGCGAACACTGCTGCTCCAGGGACATCAGTATGTAATGGAGTCTTGTTTTTCATATATGTCCTGTAATGAACACACAGTCCCAGGAACACTAAATAGCGTGGCAAGATATTTGAGTCATTGTGAATAATGGAGAAAATTACTCTTTGCAGAACCCTGAGGACTTTGAGAGGGAAGAAGGATAATCAGTACTAGGAAAGCCTTACTGATAAATCATTTTCTTGTTCATGTTTAATACATTCTTATTACCACGTTTTAGAAGTAACACAGAAGTAGTTTAGAGAAAGAGGTGGATAAAAATCCTAAATCATCTGGTTTGGCCTTTATGTAAAAATTGCATGTGTCTGTATTGTAAATACTGCACTGAGTTACCTGTGAGAGGAGGGCTAGAACCTTTATGTATAAGGATGTTCATGTACTTATATAAAATAAGCTTTAATATGTTCCTGTTCTCTTTCTCTTTCTATCAGTGAGGTGATAAACTGGCTAAATTACAGGGATAGTCTCTCAACTTCAGAAAGTATCATGTCTCCCCTCTTCTGAATTGAGGTAGTTGTCTGTATTAATCAACTCTTAATTTTTAGAGACACAACACTAGCTGCCATTTTTAAATGTAGGGCTCTAATTCAGTCTGACAGGCACTTCACCACTGAAGATATATTCTACTTACAAATGCAGTGGTAGTAGAGATCTTGTTTATGTTTAAAGATATTTGTATAGTGCGTTCTCCTCTTGTCTAATTCCATAGATGCCTCTATCCACCTTTAATCAAGACTGATAGCCTTAGCCCTAGAATCCTTGTTAAATCTTGAGGATTTAGTTTTATGACTAAAGAATTAATAGTAGAGGCCTGGTTACAAAAAAGGAACTGAAGTCAGTGACCGGAGGACTTTATACTGCTGTTACTGCTGCCTCCTGTCCTGGTGAAGACTTGTAACGGTTAGTTTCTCTTCGTACTGAATGGGAAAGTAAGGTCTTCTGAGAAGCAGAATGACTTTCTAAATTCAATTTAGATGTTGCAAAGCAGTGTGATACTACTCAGATTCTTTGTTTAGTTTCTTAGGGCAGACTTTTGTTTTGCCGTGACTTTCTTTAGGATTAAGTTGTCTCACTGGTGAATGCAGTTTCCTTTGCAGCTACAGACTGACTTACTGTGATTTGTTAGCAACAGTGGAACCTCTGTCTGCTTCTTAGCTGCATCTTGAAACAAATATTTCTCCTTATTTTTCCAGTTGTCTCTGTTTTGATAAGTGGCTCTCCTTGCCAACACAGAAGAGTATTTACACACACACTCTGGGCCAGCTGACACTCAGTTCACCGTCAGGGCTTACTGCCAGCAAATGTTAACATGGAACTGTACCTCTGGTATTCTGGTCAGGCCTGTAAGAACACTCTCAGCAACATCCTGATGCTAGGCTAGCTCTCAGGTGACAGCATCTGTTCACTCATCCTCAGAGCTCTACTTAGTGGAGTTAGCAAACTGGAAATCAGTTTTGGGCTTCCTCAGTAGCTTTATTTACAAGGATAAATCAGGGTTTGCTGGAAAACCAAGCTTTGTTTAAATACCTGTGGGTAAATAGTGTGTGCTTTGTTCACAGTGACAAGGTGCAGGCTATCTGCTACATCCAGCTGACACGGCAGCTGGTGTCTTGTTCAGCTGATGGGGGAATTGCTGTTTGGAACATGGATATCAGCCGAGAAGAGGTAAGTTCATGTCCTAGGTCAAAGATTTTTTTTTTCCCCTTTTCAGAGACTAATGTGACTTTCTGTAGTCAGGCTCCTTTCCTCACGTTGTTTGACACTTTAAAGCTGAATGATATTATTGAAACCTGTTCTGTTCTAGTGGCTGTCCGTGCTGCTTTGTAGTAAATGGGTTCCCAGGACAGGAAAAGTGCAGGACATCCTTGGGACTGCTTAGAGTTTTATCTCAAAGAGACAACAGGTTTACTGGAATGGCTGTGGCCTTTGCTGCTGGAACAACCTAAAGCAGTCACACTCTTGCAGTAAAAACCAATGGACTGTGCTTCAATAGTCTTGAAATAAGTTTTCAACTTGTGGCAAAGGCATCATTTTTTAAAAAAGATCTCAGTACACAGCAATTGACCTGGCCGTACACTTTCTTTCTGCATCAGTTCATATCCATGGTGGTGCAACTGAGAATGCTCTGGTTTTCTTACTGTCAGCAATGTAAGTGAATTGAAAAGAAAAAATGCTTTGTTGTTCCAGCTTTCCTCCTGTCAAGTCTCAGGGGGACTTCCCAATGAGATGTATAAAGTTGTATAGAATATACATGTTCAAATTCAAGTCTATGTACTAAAAATATTGTGCGTCTCTTTCTGTCTCTTACAGGGATCTTCAGTTAAAGTATCTGAGAGAGCTGAAATGTGTAAAAGCTCTATTTTCATTTGGCCTAGTCCATTTATGGCAGGAAAAGTGTGTGGGTGGGCAAAGAGATGCTTAACGAAGATGTGGGCAGGATGGAAGATGCAGATGAGTTCCTAATTATTTCAAACTGCAATCCCATGAAAGTAGAAAAGATAGTTACTCACAGAATTTACTTCTGGACACCCCCTTTCTCAGAGGGGATTACTGCCTCATAGTTTCTACAGTTTGGACTACACTGGTCCTTAAAAGCCATCCAGCAACCTGAGCAGCAGTCTTTGAATGCTTGCAGCAGGTTTAGTAACTTAGACGTTTGAATGAGTTTTCTCATTAAGGCAGTAACATAACGTATTACTGTAAGCTTAAAAAGTGTAGGAGGTGTGTAGGTAACCAATAACTGTATTCTTGGGATTGGGGTTTTTGTGCTGAACTTACTATGTACTATGCTCTAGGCAATTTACTGTTGTAATGTCCAGAACTGAGCCAGGGCATCTTTCCAAGTAAAATTTTACTTCGGGTTCTTAAAACAAACTTCCTTGATTGTTGTGTGAGGGGAAAACAATTCTGATTGCTTGCATCTCCTGCTCTTTTGTAGGCTCCTCAATGGCTAGAAAGTGATTCCTGTCAGAAGTGTGAACAACCTTTTTTCTGGAATATAAAGCAAATGTGGGACACAAAGACGATAGGGTTGAGACAGGTGAGATGGCTGGTTTCAGTGCGTTGCTGTACTTCAGCACTTGAGCAAAATGTAAACAGAAAACCACTAAGGCTGGTAAATCTTTTCAACTCCTGGTATTTTTGCTACTTTGAAGTGAGGTTATTGAGAAGTTACAGCTTCTAGGCACTGCTAAGACATTTCCAAATTCTATGAAAGTGTTGCATCAAAATTCTGTCACAGGTGTGTGCTAGGAGTGCTCTTCTGGATTTCTCTGAATGTTTCCGTGCTTTGGAACTATGGACAGCTAATCCTCAAGTGTTGTGTAAAATGGCAAACAGTGCCCCATAACTGAGCATGTAGATACTCACTCCAGTGAAGCAGTAATGGCCCTGTTCTTACTATACCAGAATATGAAAGCTTTACAGGTAGTTTTCTTTAAGAAGGAACTGGACAGGCAACAAGATATTAATCTGTTTCTGGCTTCCTTAGACTGTTTTTACCTGGGTTGCTTGTTCAACCCTCTTTTTCCCCTTCTCCCAGAAGGAGCTTGCAGGAGAAGATGTACACAGAGAACAGGGAGATCCATTAATGGTCCAAACAACTGTTCAGAACTCCAGAGATGTTGGTCTTGGGTTGAAGTAACATAACATTTCCTAATGCGTTGTTTTCTAACAGGTCACAAAACAGAAGCTTTGTTGTTTTTGTTGTTTGGTGGACACTTGGTACGGTGGTCAAGTGATGTAGTATAGTGACTTATTTGTTTGTTTTCTTCTTCTTCCATGAAGCATCACTGCAGAAAATGTGGGCAAGCAGTGTGTGGCAAGTGCAGCACCAAACGGTCGAGTTACCCAATCATGGGATTTGAGTTCCAGGTCCGTGTCTGTGATTCCTGTTTTGAGTCAATCAAGGATGAAGAGTGAGTATCAAGGAGTAATAAACTGTGGTAACATTGCTGGTGTGCAGGAACCCTTGGGCTTGCTCCACATCCACACGCAATGCTACAAACACACTGAGCTGACTCTCTGCTAATAGGGCTTGGGTACTGAAAGCACTATGATGGCAGAGATCCCCCATCTGGCTCTGCAAGCCCATTTGGATCAGATGTAGAATGACGTTTTTATCCTTTTTAGTTCTTCTTTTCCAGGAGCCCAGATCTAAACTTGAAATATATTTGTCTCAACATTCCAGTTTAGTTAAAAGCTACTGATTGCACTTACCATTGCTAAGTGGGTGCCAGACAATGCATTTCAGCTGCCAGGATGTATATGCATTAGTTCATGCACACTTTCTAAAAACTGTTTCTTTGGGAATATTCTTCAGAGCTCAACATGGTTTTCCCCATGCAAGCAAATGAGGTTAAACATCATTTACTGTCTCATTAAACTTAGAAATGAAGGAACCCCTTTTCTCTGGATATGAACAGAGTAATCAGATGTGAAAATCTGGGGGGCTTGGGGTTTTTTATTGTGTTGTTGGGTTTTTCATTGTTGAGGCTTTTTGTTTGCGTATGGTTGGGTTTTTTTGAAAAGTGAGATGTGGTGCCCTAGTTGGCTTCTGTAGCCAGCAGGGCAAAAATGTAGCTGAGCTTGACTTTGTTAACCAGGACTAGCAGTATTTGCTAATGCAGTGTCCCACTTCTGCTCCAGTATTATTAACAGTCAGGCTGCAGAAGGCCAGGAAATGTCACACCTGTGTAACTCCACAAGCAGTGCCTTGGCATGACTTGCTAATTTAATTCTGTCCCCTTTAATATGGCACTGCAACTCTTGGAATTGATTTATTAGTACTTGAACAACTTAATTTTCTTTTAAGTTTATTTTGCACTGCTATAATGATGCCATGAAGCTTCACCTGATGGCTGGCTTCTTTCATTTCAATTGTTCTTGTGCAGCCGTACTTCCTTGGCAACCTTTCATGAAGGAAAACACAACATTTCACACATGTCCATGGACATCTCCAGAGGGCTAATGGTGACTTGTGGGAGCGACCGGATTGTGAAGGTATTCCTGCATTTCTTTGCTGCATTTTTGTAAGGTTTTTTTTCTTTCTGACAATTATTGCTACAAGCTATCTATTGTGGGAAGAAGGAATTGTATTTGCTCGGCTGTTGTTCTGCAGCTGAATGAGGAAATGACTTGTAACTCCGCTGTATGGAGTGCAGCTGTTGGATCTGTTACCGTCGTGTCTGTGAACAAACACAGCAGGCATGGGCAGCAGGAGAATCTGCCAGCAGCCTTAAAGACACACACCTGAGGAAATGTGCAGGTTCCTTTGCTCTGAGCTCCATGGCTGGGAGCATGGCCACTGAAAGCCCTTGTTAGGAGACAGTGACATGGAGCTCAGACTGATAGGGAATCTTGCTGTGTTTGAGCTCTACATTCACCATGCATGCCAGAACTGAGACTGTGCCAGCCTGTCCTTGTTTTGCTGTAAGCATGTTTGTGACAAACTGAATCAGTTCTTAAAACAGACCTACAGAGAAGTGCAAGAAGACTCTTGAGCCCCAAATTTGGCTTTTGGTTTGTAAGGCTGGTATAACTCTTTATGAGATTTTCTTCAAGACAGGTTAAAAAGGAATTGTTACCTTGTGTCCAGGGATGCCTTTATGTTTGCTTCTATGCCTCTTGCAGAAAGACCTGTGAGTCTGACACTGAAGCTGTGTAATTCTCCACAATGCTCTCTTCCAGATCTGGGACATGACGCCAGTAGTTGGCTGCAGCCTTGCCACTGGTTTCTCTTCCCGCTGATCTCTTCCGTGGCAGGTTTATGCACCTTATGTACAGCAATATGCACCGAATGAATGGAATCCTCCTCAAGAATATTACTGCAAACACTGGTTGCTTGATTCTCCTCCTGCTGCTGTTCCGGGATGGACAGTCACCCTTGTAGAGCACAGCTTTTCTGTTGGGCTCCCCGGGAATCTCCGTGGTGCTGAAGTGCGGTTCCGCAGCCTCTCGGACTGACATCAATGGTTTATCTGCAATATGACACCTGGATGGAAGGACCTGTTGTCTCTCAGTTTACATATGTAGTGTTAACAATGTGCTATCTCTGCTGATATATCTTGTACAGATACCTTGTAGCTAAAGCATTACCAGAGTAAAATGAGTGTAGTAAATTCAATTTGTGCAAAGAGTAAAATAACTTATTCTCTCTTCCAAAAAGCAGTTCTGTTAAAATGTTTTTGAGCAGTCGCTGTCTAAATTGCCTCCAAAAGGTGTGTTGGTTATTCCTATGGAAGGAGGAGATAGTTCAAAGTGAAAGGTAGCTTCTTTCAGATGAGATAGTAAGAGAACCTTTGATCACACAAGATCCTTTATTGGCTTTCTTGTAGCGTTTGTCTTCAAGTTCAGTTGTTAGTGAAATCACTTTTGTGGAACAGCTGTTCTGTGTAGGTAGCTGGTGAGTTTGCAAACAATCCTGGGCTTCTTATGTAGTGTTTTAGCATAGGTGATAAACTTCTGTAGTTATGAAAACGGGCAGCCCACCTGCTCTAAAGACTGGCCACAGGTAGGAGCCATGTACTTTGACAACTATAATGTTGTTGGAATGGGAACCTAAACAAATATGCCTTGTTACAAGTAACAGTTAAGAAAAAATGGCCAGTTAAATTCTAGAGATTTTCTTCTGTGGAAAGGCTGATGTTCTTTAATGTTAGGGAACCTGTCTCTGCTAAAGTACAGCATAAATTCAAATACTGTCTTGATGTTGCTTAAAACAGATAAATACTGAGCAATAATTACTGAGGTACAGAACAGCTGCATTTTTCCCTGCACCTAGGTCTGTTAATCCTGAGATACCTATATTGGTCCTTTCCTGTTTCAAAGCTGAGAAGTATGAAGAAGAGCTGGGAGGCTTTTATGACTGTCCAGTTGGCACATAAAGGAAATAACTAGTGAGAGGTACTGTCAGTAAACTGGTTTGTCAGTTGAGTGAATCTCCTACATCTGAATACTGTAAAGAGAATTTATTTTGTAACTTTGGAAGCTAAGGTGGTATGTCACAGAGTTTAAGCTTGGAGCAGTTCAGATTTATCTGAAAACAGATGCAATATGTGTGAGGACAAAAAAGCATAGGTCAGCTGGCCTGGAATAGGTGGTGTTACACAATTATCAAAGGTAATACACTCTTTCTGGCAGAAGAGTTGAGGGTTAGCCTGTCTTTACTTACAGCAACAATCAAGTGGTGCTATAAGTGTTAGTGAGTTCAAGTCCTAGGTGTGTAACTTGACACTAATAATCTGCATTGGACCATGCTGTAGGCTGAAATAGATTAAGATCATTAATACATCATGATTCACTTGCATTTTAAGCCAAAAATCTGATAGTCTCCAAAGGGCATTAGAATCCAGAATATGATAGTTACTGTTACTTTGTCTGCTTTTCCATGGGCCTTCTCTGGAAGTTTTGTGGAGAGTCTTTTAATTTGCTAGCCTTATTGGGCCACTGAAGAATACACAAATCCATCTCTCGTGGGGATCCCAGAACTTGTCTTGCCTTCAGTCCAGGATTTAGCACTTGTCACACTGATTTGATTCAACTCTGGCTACATGCTGTATAGCTTAGTTTTTTTGGGAAGGCTTATTTCTAAGCTGTTGAGAGAAAATCAGCTTGCACTGGAAGAGCAGTTGCAGCTTTATGCTCTGAAAGCCTTCACCCTCCTAAACTAGGAAGGAAAGGGTTGCAGGGGTGAATAAGCTTGCATAATGCTCTGCATTCACTTTCAGAGTTCTTCCTATTTGGTTCTGGAAGAGAACAGAAGCCTTCTTCCTCACAGCATGTAAGGCAGAACATGAGTTACAGTGCTAGAACTGTTTCATATCCCACTGTAACAGGTCGGGAGGATCTAGGGCGTGAGTGAAGCTCGGAGGTTGATGTAGATGTGCAATGAGTACCATATTTTTCAACCCAGACATTCTGAAACTACACCTGTGATGCTGAGGTGTAACTCCTTTGCAGTTAGCACTCCAGAACTCAGCTTTTTTAGTTCTGATTACTCCATGTGCCCCTGCTCAGCACACAGCTCCCCCCTCCCTTCCCTGTGAATACTTCCTCTGCTTCTTTACATTATGTTTTTGCCACTAGATAATATATTCTCTACTGCCTAAGGAATCTATTTTCTATAATTGATATACTTAAAGATAGTGTTGGTTCAGATAGAATGACAACTATGGCCATTAAGTCATTAGTCTTTTAAGTATACTCTTGCTGTTGAATGAGTAATGCTTACAAACCACTAAAGAGAGAGTATTTTTGTTTATAAACAACTATTTTGAAGGCACACACTCTCTCATGAAACTGAACATACTTCAACTGTGTCAGCTCAAGTGTGCAATTACTGAGAAGCCTTGATTTAAAGCATTACAGATCTCGCTTGTGTAACCTCTTCCATTGGGGCAGGGAAGGGGAGCAAAGGGTACTAATATGTGCTAATTCGTTCCTAGTTGTAGTTCTGTACCCTGCATAGTTAAGAGAATCTAGATAAATTTGTCCTTTGCTCCTTCTTGTCTGTTTTTTTAAACTTTGATTACATGTACAATAAAATATTTCTTGATATTCACTTAGTCTATTTGGATGATCCATCTTTTTTTCCATCCTGTGAAAGCACAATCCACTTTTCGTGCTCTGCCTCTTCTTTTACATGCCCCGTGTAGAAATTGTAGGTTCCTGGGAGAGCTCGTTGGGTGTGCTGTATTGGAACTGAACGAGCTGCAGCAGTCAAAGGCCCACGATGAACCTGTGAGCTGAGAGATGAGCAACTGCTGTGTGGTCCCAGCTCATACAGACCTCTTGTCTGGTTCATCTGGCTCCCCTTTAGAGCTCTGCAAAGGTTCTTATCTACGGAGTACCACAGGATCCTTTCCTGAGATGCCTTGGACCTGTCTGAAGTGCCAAAGAAATGCTAATTTTGCTGGATGGGGTGAGCAGAGTCTACAATATAATATATACAGAGGACACAGACTGCAGCCACACAAGGTGGTTGCACTTGTTTCATGATACTTTCTCACAGAGAAAGGATGGAGATAAACTGGGAAGGATCCTTATCCCTCACAGTTGCTCATAGCCTTCACAGGCTCAAATACAGCACTGGCTGGCTTTGTAACACTGTGAATGTCTGAATGTTGGTTGATGAATATCTTGTGTAGCTCACTGCTTCCTTGGGGTATTTGGGAGCCAGAGAGGGAATCTGGAAGAGTTTTACAAACTTGCCACCTTTGAGTGATGGCTGAAGAGCCTGTGTGGTATATAATAATTTTTGTTGGGTTTTTTTTAACATGATATGTCTCATTTTGAACAGCTTAAACTTCTCACCTTTCCCAAAGCAAATTCCCGTGTTTTCTAGTTCCAACAAAAACTGACTGGAAAAAATGAATCTGTTGCTGATCTATAGTCAGAAAAGCCTATTTAGATGTCTATATAGACCATCTTATGTTTTGAATAAGGCATATGAACTCTAGTTAAAGTTGAAGATGCTGGAGAATTGCAAATGGTGTCCTTGTAGTGAAAGCACAGAAAGAGACGTATTGGTTTTCTAACTGAGAATGCACAGTTGAGAATGCAGTTGATCACTTCTCAATTCATGATATTGAAAACTTCATTTAAATTTCAGATAGCTGTGTGGCAGGTCTTAGCACCTGTAGTGTTGACTTGACTCATTGAGGAGATTTAGAATACACTAGATGCAGGAAAGGGACAGATTTTTATGTTGATCAGATTCACAACTACAGAGTTCAGAAGGAAAGCTCTCTAAGGTTTTTTATCCCACTTGACCAAGTCCTCAGTGCTGAATGACCTGACTAACTGTGAAATGCCATAATCAAACTCTACAGAAAATGATGAATTTCTTCCAGCCTAACATTTAAAAACTTACTTTGTCATCAACGAACATTCTTAGAGAGAGTTTCAATGTGGCCTTTGAAGGCTTTCCCTTTCTCTCATTCACAAAAGGCAAGGATCAAGGATCTCTTAAGTGACTGCTATCAAGTGATCCTACAAAGCTTTTTGTCCCTTTGGAGCATGTAAGGGCATGGGCTCTAGGCAGCTGTGTAGTCTGCTCAACTTTTGATATGTAAAAGCTAATTGTTGAACAGATTCAAAGACAGTGTTACTTGTTTTACTACTCTGGCAATGGAAGTATCAAAATAATATCAGTAATAAAATCTATACAATTTTTTTCATAAAACTAAATAGCAAATAATAAACTGAAATATATGGGATCATTAGAAACTTTGCTTTCTTCTTCTATACATGACCCTTTTCCCCCCACAATGTATCAGCAGCTCAGAGTTGCTGTAACTACCTGCTGTCTGACTCACATTTGTACCCAGGGTCTCTGACAAGTTTTCATATATAATCTGCTCACACAGAGAAGTAGAAGCATATTCTTTGACTTACTCTTACTTGACTTTACTTACTCTGATGTATTATATTAATTTTGGTGGGATTGACTGGCTTGTCTGCAGAAAATTTGGTACATTCATTCCTAAATTGCTTTGTATCACAAAGATATTACAGGTTGTGAGGCGCCTGTTTTTCTCCTCTTTACCTTGTTTATAGGGACACATTAGGGTTTAACTTGCTCCTAGCTTTGCTACTCTAGCTGTCTTTCAAGTAGATACCATGCCTCACACTGTCTATATTGAGTCTTCTTTCTGAAGCACGTTTTCAGATGCTTTCAAAATCTACATGTGTGTATCTGTCAAAACTCAAGTTTTCATGAGCTCAAGTGCACCTGTGCAGCTGATTGAGAGTGGGCACTGCTTGCCAGTACTCCTTGATGGCACTGCTGCTAAGCCATGTTTTCTGTTCTAGTTCTGTCCTTTTTCTTTTCTCTGTTCTTATTCATTTCTCTTTCTTCCATAGTTTATAGCTCCTTCTCCAGCTTTCCTCCACAGCAGCACATCCAGCTTGGAGTTTGGCTCACTGAGACAGGTGGTAGCAGCTCTTGAAGCACAACTGCCCTGCTTCCCTGAGCCTCCTGATCCCTCCTGCAGTGGCTGAATGAAGGATGACTGAGGCAGCAGACGTGGAAGGTGAGTGTCGTTTAGGAAACAACCCATTTCCTTATCCTCAGTTACAAGACTCCATCCCATCAGGCACCCATAGCAGTGCAGCCATAACTAGGTGATTGGCAGGGAAGGTGTGGAATAAACAGAACTGTCAATAGTGCTTACAGAGTTTGGAGAATATCAGGGTGATTTCTGTGAGAGAATTGCACATGTCTAAATGGTGTTTGTGGGACACTCAATTTAAAACTTGAACTAGGCATTAACTAAAAGAAGGAAACAAAACTGTAAATTGTGTTCATTAGAGTCCTTTTATGGAGAAGAAACCCTGGGAATATCAGCATGCTCAAGGCAATGAGGGGTGCTTTAGTCCTCCTACTCCAAAGCAGCAGTTCCCTGTTTTATAGTATGAATATACCAACTGAGCACTCTGCTGTTTCAGGAGCATGGCCTGAATAGGATTCGATTTTACAACCAGGATGGAAAGAGGAAAACCATGAAAGAAACTGAGTGAAGGTGTATAGGACAAAGAACTGACTGGTAGTGTGGTTAAGGCATGCAGAGCTGTGATTTTGGGGTGGTAAGGAAGGATGCTGTGGATAGCTGTTAATCCAACTGAACACAAGAGGGCTACAAGAACATGTTTTCTCTGGATTGAAAAAGTTCTTGATGGACCTTTGTTAATGCCTGTCTACCTTTTGGCCTGCTTTTAATTTTATACAGCTGGGAAATGAAATAAAATGCTACTTGACACCCTTTAAGTGCTTGTATACACCTATCATCCAGTACTGGTTATAAGGATTTGAGATTGTTATTTTTAACACTTTTCTAATACTTTAAACTACTTAAATGTTGGGACTACTTACTGAACGTGTTTCTGCTGATAAGGTACCAACATCTGGGGCACAGATACATAATTTGGTATGTGCTCTAGTGATATGAATGCTTTGTTCTGCACTTAAATCGTGGAGAATCCAGGCTGTGTGAGCAAATAAGAAAAAGGGAACATAGGAAAAGCAGTCTGGAAAAGTACAAGCCCTGCCTAGTAACCAAGAGCAAGTGTTAGGTTGCTTCTCTATTGATCCAAAGTGCAATTAAAAGCTACCTCCTGCAGCTGAATTTAGATTGGGCTTTTAAAGTTTTTTTCTTTCCCCCACAGACCTAGTATCAAGTGGTAAAAAACCTGCACAGCAGGTCTCCTATAAAATCACCAAGTGGAGTGTTCATCAGCCTCAACTCCTTGGTTTCCACAGGGCTACTTACCTGAAGTAGTCTGTGAGCTCAGTTCAGGAGCTGAAAAACAACAACAGAGCATCTGCTGGCTAGAATCAGAGTAGGTGTTCAGAGTTCTGCCTCATTTGTTGTGGTACTCAGTGTCAGTGAAAAGGCTTCTTTCTGCAATAAAAGGGTGGTTTGGGCTTTTTTCAGAAGGAAAGGTTGTGCAGTTTTGTTTAGAAGGAAGTGAGAATGTTAGATTTTGTTCGCTCCCTACTGTTCTTTAGACAGTAGTTTGTGTCTCTTAATTGAAGCTGTCAGGATTTGTTTGTTTCTCTTGAAATACACAGGAATATAACTTCCCAATCAATTGTAAATCATTGCTGAATATATAGCTTTTTACTTATATGGTTCAGGATTAGCTTCTGAAGCGCATAAAGCCTGCAGAGATTAGGAGGGCTCAACAAAGCCTGCTGCAGGTTTAGGCATGACTAGGCATTTTAGCAATGACTTCCTTTCACATAAATAATGCTCAGACCCACCAAAACTGATACTTAGGAGTAGGAAAGTTTTTACATCAGGTGTAGGCACACAAGGTTCAGTGAATCCACTGTAACTCTTGGTGTGAGTTACTTCTACTCTATCTTCTTCTTCTGAATGTGACAGGCTGCTATGAGAGTGGAATGTAAGCAAAGAGGATAAAATATCCTGCAGCAGTAAAAAGCTCCTTGCCTCTCTCAAAATCCTATTTCAAAGAGCCCTTAACAAAGAAAATGTTCATACTCCTTCCATGCAGAGATGGAAGCCAAAAAAGAAGGGTCTCAAAACTGCCTTTTGCAGCAGTTTTGAGTTAGAGAAATAAATATGCATTACTTTGCAAACATTCATGTTCAAGTTAACTAACTGGGCCTAAGGGAAGCACTGGAAGGAGTTCATGTTATGGCATTTTACTGTCATAAGTTCACCCCACTGGTTCACCTGGCACAACTGTGTGCCCCAGCTGCCTCCCCCTGCTTCCACTGCTGAATGACACTAATAGCTCAAACTTCCCAGCTAGGAACCACTGACGGTTATCTTCTTTATCAGAAAATTATGCAGGTACACAGTGCTAGTGGCAGAGAGGCAGGGAGGGGAGAATTCCAAGTCCTTACCACGGCTAGTTAGGCAGTCATTAAGTGCAACCTGGCTTTCTGAGCTGGAAAGCATCTAATTTAGGCATGACCCTATACTACAGCCTTGTTTCTGTAGGGCTTCTCTCTGCCAGCTTCCAAGATTGGCCATAATAGGTTGACTTTGGCCACTGCTGTTAATGTGCACTCTATGCATGTTGTGTTTGCTGCTGCTGCTTTTTTCTGATTACTTGCAAAAACACACAAGCAGCAGGCTAGTTCTCTTGAGTTTATGCCCTAATTAGGTAAGGTTTTTGCATAGAAAAGTAAGATTATTGGGAAACAGTTGTTAAGCAAAAAAATATTACTGTCCATCACCTGAGTAAATTACACAGGTAGGGAGTGAGGGGTATGTTCATCCCTTAATTTTAAATTCCTTTTGGAGATGAAGGTATTGATGCCTCACATCTGTAATACAGCTGCACTGTGGTGTCCACATTCTTGTGTGTTAGGCAAATCTAATTCTGAGTGTTCTCTGAGACCTGGCTTTCCCAAAGCTGCATTGCTACCTGTGAACACTCCCCGTTCACCAAGGGTGTGTTTGGGGTTTAAGTGCAGAGTCAGCCCTCTGTTGTTCCGCAGAGGCCACAGCCAGTAGAGCTGGGGGCTGCAAGGGACAGGGGTATGAACGTGGTGGTGGGGAAGGCAGATGTTTATCTCCTGGCAGAGGCAGCGTGGGTCTCTGGCACTTTGTGTGGATATTTCAGAGAATCTGATAAAAGGTTTCAGTCTGCTTTAACAGATTCTGATTGCACAAAGTGTGTATTTGGCAGTGTGTATCACTAAAGGCAAGATGGCGCCCCAGTAAAACCAGTGAGGCCAGTGCTGGCATGGTGTGTGCTGCACCGCAGCGCACAAAGGGTGAGGTGTTCCTGCCCTCTGGAGATAGTGCTGCTTTATGGGCCCGGGATGTGTACTCGGGAAGGGCAGAGGCCAGGGGCAAGTGAGCAGATGAAGTATCACTGAGATCTGTGGGCAGCTGGGACTTGTAATTTGTGTGTCGTGCACTGGCAGCATCACAGCACAGCGTGCGAGGTGCTGCTTGGCGGGCTGGGGCTGGAACACACAGAAACCAGAACTGAGCAAGCAGCAGTGAAGGGCTCCAGGAACAGTGTCTGTACAGAGCAAACCGAAACTCAGGGAGGGTTGAGGGGAGTAGGGTCATGGACACTCAGGGAAATGTGGAAATTACCTCCACGTTGTAAAATGAGCATAAGGAGCACACACCTGCATTTGCACTCTGCTCTTGCAAATTTGCATTTCCAACTGGGAGCAGATTCAGCCCAGTCACCCTCTCAGCTGTACATGCACAATTGCTTTTGGCCCGGGATCTCTCTCCCTTCTCTGAAGCCAGAGGCTGAGGAGGGGCTGTCGTTGACACGACAGTGATCCCTGAAGTCCCCGAGCCATTGTGGATTTCTTTCCCTTTCTCGCTGATGACTCGCACGCATCACTGCACCCAGGAGCGGGGCACAGCTCTTCCCTGCCTGAGCAGCTGGGATCCATATCCTGATCTGATGCATGATGTGCTCTGGGAGATGTCTCTCCTTTAGACTACAGACACGACACTTAAGCATACTAAGTCTTCTCATTTTATGCTCATGTGGTAGTTTGCATCTGAATCAGACTCCTGGTACAAGCTTGAGAGGCCTTAGGCCTGGATTTAGATCTTTTGATTCAAGTGCTGAGCCTGTGGATGTTGCACATCTGTTTGGCACCAGCTGCTTATCAGCAAATCCTTGCCACAGGTTACGGGGATTTGCTGATGTCTTGCCCTCTCATCCAGCTCCATCACAAAGCACCGCTGAGCAAAGCCCAGCCATTGAAGGTATTTAAACTATCAGAGTTCCATTTTGATGGAGATGGGCTGCAGAGCAATCATGCCTGTAGATCTACCCGTGTCTTTAGGGCATGAATGCCTGACAGGGGAGTAGCTCGAGCCAGTGGGTGACAAGAACTGCGTTTTATTAATCTCGGGTATGTCGAGGTGAGAAAGGTGCCGTTTGAGCGGTTCACGCACGTGCAGGGCAGCAGGTGGGGTCACCCCGAGCGGGCGGGGGCTCGGCACACCCGGCCTGCCAGCACCTCGCTGCCGGGTGTCGGTCTGCGGAGCCCTGCCCCTGCCCTTGCCGCGCGTTCAGCCGTGCCCCTGCCCTCGGGCGCCCCCGGCAGCGGGGGAGCGGCGGAGGAGGCGCCGGGAGTTCCCTTTCGGGGCATTGTGGGAAGGCGCGATGCGGCCCGGCCTCACCTGAGCGGGGCGGGCGGGACGGAGGCGGCCGGGCCGGGCCGGGCCGGCTCCCA
>VWZT01005653.1:251727-303434 GCA_013397055.1 Pachycephala philippinensis | reverse complement strand
CACCGGCTGCGCCGGGACGCTCAAAGCCGTTCCCAGGCGGGTTCGAGCAAGGTTTGCACCTGTTTGGGAAAAATGAAAGTTCTGTTCTTTTCCTTTGCGTTTGCCGACCCTCGGGGTGAGTTCGGGTCACGCCGAAAGCCTTTCGTAGACAACCAGGAAAATAAGGCTGCTACAGACAGATTTTATAAAGTCTTCCTGTAACTTGAGGAGCTGAGGTGCAGGTCGGCTCCAATGCCTGGCGAAGGATCGAGTGAGGTTTCGTATGGATCTGTCTGTCTTTAGGCTGACTGGTGGCAAAGCGGGTCAGTGTTGGGCAGTGGGTTTTCTTGTGACAGGATCATTGGGAAGAGCTTTTCCCCAGGTGCATTCCCTGGTGTCAGGTAAGTGGAGCGCTTGGGCAGCAGCATTACCTCCAGCTCGGGTGCTTCTGCGCCACTGCCGGGTCTCATGGGGGTTGTTGGGATTTGGCTGCATCTTTCCATCAGGGAGTGCATCAGCGAGAGAGCAGATGGGTCTGGTTCTGTTCGTTGTCTATCTGTCACCAGTCTTACTGTGCGACCCGGCTCCAGGGCTGGCAGTGGCTCGTTTGAGCTTGGAAGGGGCAGCAGCCCTTTAGGTTAGAGGGCTGACGGGCAGGATCCGGGAAGGGAGACCCTTTTCCTCTCCGGTGCTGAGCTTGGTAGTGGTGCTGAGATCAGAAAAGGTTGCTGTGGTTGCTCTCTTTCGTTAAGCATGATGGCCAACATCTTGAGAACAGTGGCTAGGTTTTCCCCAGGGGGGACTGCGGGCTCCCAAGCAGTGAGATGGTCAATGATGCCTCTTAATAGAGAAACCATCTCACTGCTTGTTAATTCAGGCTTGAGGCAGGTTCTACGGGCATGCCCCGAGCTGCTGTCTTGCACAATTTGCCCATTGTGTGCCCCTGTAATACCAGTTACCGGCAGTGCAGCTGAACAGAATTCTCTCAACTCCTTCAGTGGAGGCCAAGTGCTGTTGTTTGTCTCTGTCCTCAAAGGCAGAGCTGTGTTGTTTCTCTTCAGTGGTTTAGCCAGAATGCTAAATATGTGTTAGTCTCCTGTATTTAGAAAGGTGTACCTGTCGTAATATTTGCAAATAGAATATGCACAGTAATGAGTTCACAGATGGCAATGCAGTCTCCACACCTTAAGTCCCCATAGAGACGTAACTTTTCTGGTTACACCCTGAGACAGCCCTACTTACCCACTTCCTCTGTAAGCTTATATAAACAACTGGAGTTCCTATTTTGCCCTTGAAGGTCAGTAAATAGGGGAGCTGATTTCAGGGAATCTGATCTCAGAACTCTCCTTGATGCATGTACTTTGCAAATGCCAGTTTTCAAAGCACTCATGATGGTCCCAGGGGAGCACTGCTTTCAATAGTGCTGCTTATTGACGATTTGGAGACTGGCTGCTGTATTGATGGTTAGAATTTTGCAAGGTGAGTGTGCATTCTTACAAATAAGAATTTTATTTTTCGTTTTTTTTTGAGGCCATAGTACAAATACTTGCTGGCATTACTGCATTATGTTAGTGCTGTCAGCCTTACCCTGTTCTTCTCTTGTGGATCTAGTGCTGGTGAAACAGTGCTTTTGTCAGGGAACTCTTGCTTTAAATTCTTATGTCATCCAGTCTCTGGAAAAGGGTTGTTAACACTGGGTTATGAGTCAAGAAATAAGGGTTTGCTGGGTTACAAACCAAGAATAAGCCTTATCCAGGCTCATGAGTGATGAGCTTTCAATAGGTAATTGAAACTCTCCATACACTGGTTCCTCTGTCTTGGAATGACAGGGTTGTGCTTGCCACCTTTTCTGTGTTCTGAGATGGAATTAAAGGTTCTTGTGCGAATGGTACCATGTCTTAGCAAGAGGGTTGTTCCAGTTGTTTGCTCTCTTGTATATTTCTTGGCAAGTTTCAGGGAAGAGTCTGTTTAGCAAAGCTGACTTCATATCCTGCTGAGAAACACGGCTTTTATGCCGGCTGCTGCTTTGTGACATGTTTTTTTAACGAAGACTTTTTAGAAAGACTAAATTCTGCTTCCTGACATACATGGGTGCAGCAGAGATACATGTCATGAAGGATTGCTGTCTCAACAAAGTCAAAGAGTGGGGAGAGAGCACAGAGGAGAAAAAGATAAGTCTCCCCAAGGACGTGTGTTGCTGTAGTCTCTTGTACCTGTAAGTATTGCAACACTTCGATCCTACTGCTGCCTCAGTGTTATCAGTATTACTGTTGTGAGTAAATACAGGGCTCTGCTTGCGTAGCTCTGCGTGCAGAATTGGTGCCTGTATAGTAAAGGGTCTGATTCCCTCCTACCTGTGCTACTCATCACTACAAGGAGACAAATTAGTACTTGTGGGCATGATCTGAAACCCTGGAGAAAGATCAAAAGAACCCCATTGAGCACAGTGGCTCTAAAAATGTACTTGGCCTGAATAGAAAAGGAGTTGGCAAGCACTGTTTCCACTTAGCAAGACATTTGATAACCAGTCACTGATCTAGACGCTGGGGTGGAAATATTAGTTGTTGTGACTGCAGCTGCTGACACCTGCCTAGTGTTTGGAAATGAACTCTCAGCTCTTCTGAATATTGATCTCACCAACTAATTGTTAAGATGGACGCAGATCTGCAAAAGATGTTTTCAATGCTGCACAAAGTTTACTATTTACAGTTCTAAGAATGACTGCTTATTTTCCACTCATGATACATCTGTGTACTGGCCTCAAAAGACAATGAACTTTGCCTCTAGGCATTTACCTCTGAAAGACAAGAAGGGCAACGGATTAGAACAGATGAGAGGAGAGAAAATGACAAATTATTCTGTTGTTCAATGCAGCAGTTCTTAATGCTACATGACAGAAAAAGTTCATGTGGTATTTCTTCATTAATTTATCTTGTAGTGAAGTTTTACTGTGGTAGTACATAATGGCAGTGGAATGACATTCTGTTTAGAAGATCCTGAGTAGACAGACTTTCTCTGCTTGGAAAGAGGTGACTGCAGGGGAAGTGATAAAAGCACATGAAATCATGAACACTATAAAGATTGGTTGCTACACAAAGAGTCAGGGTACATCCTGTGAAATTTTTAGGCACTAAATGTGTAAAAAATAAATGGGAATACTTTTTCACCCAGTGTAGGTGACTGTTTTTGATCCACTGCTGAGGGTGCTGTCGGTGTCCCAATAGTTTAGGCAGTTCATAGAGGGTGGGGCCACGGGTGTGTTGTCTGGATGCAGTTGCTGTCCCTGAATCCTTAAACCTGTGATTCTTGGAGATAGGACTACCAGAGTGATTTTACATATGCCCTGTGTGGGTTTTTTGAGGAAAAAGGTTTTTTAGGGTTCTTCGGAAGACCCTGACTTGCCAGTTTTGGATGTTCCTTCTCCAAGTGCTCCTGACCATTACAGAGTGTCACTGTTTAATGTTGGAGCCCGCTCAGGCCATGCAGGAATTGCAATGCACACATTACTGTCTCTGGGTAATAAGATAACTTTTGAAAAGCAGAAGAAATGTTATTAAATGTTTGGGTTTTTTAGTTGTCTTCACTCACAAATAAGGAAATTGCAGGCATGTCTCAGAGCCAGGAGTTACTAGGATGTAGAGTGCCTAGAGGGCTTTAGAGAAGGCCATAGTATCCGGAGGCAAATGCAGGAAGAAGGCTGGAGGGGTAATGGGTAATGAGGCAAGAAAATGACAGATTTTGCTGCTTTTCTGTGTCTTTAGTTACTTCAAAATCCCATGCTTCATAAACAGTCCTACAGACCTTCTGAAGCCATCAGTTCCCCACAAGAGCAGCAAAAGGACAAAATGATGAAAGTACTGAGGAAACTGGTGGGTCAGGGAGGGCAGATAGAGCTGCCCATCCCTGAAGTCCTTGCAAGATTTATGCTTTGGCATCCACATCAGGCATTTCTGTGAGCCAGTCGTGGTCTTGCCAGTGGTGCCTAAATTAAAACAATACGGCTCGTGTGAAAAGAATTCTGTCTGTATCATGTGTGCCCAGCTACTAATTTCCATCCCTGCCCATTCATTTCCCTACTGTCCTATTTCTCCAGGCTGTCATCTGCATTTCCTTGGCTGCATTGGCTCTGTGTTTTCTTGAGTGGCCACTCCTGGGTCTTTGCATTTCTGCAGATGTTGCAATGTAGAGAGGGAGTTGCAAGATCCAGTCCTGCAAGCTTGGCATTTCATTTGGGAGTAGGAATACAGCATGCAGAGGCTTTGGGGTAGGATGGGAAGGTGCAATTTACGTTTGTGTGTTTGAAGGGAAGCTTGGCGTGCCTTTCTGGCCAGACGTGCCTTTCTGGCCTGGAATGGCCTGATGTGTGTTTCTCAATATTACAGACATAACCGCAGGTACTCTATGCACCAGTGTTTTTTTCTTCTCTAGCTTCCTGAGTTTATGTAGGATGTCCATCTGCTCTCGTCTGTTAGGAAGGGCATGAAAATCCCTCTTCACTAACCAGTAAATGCCTGTTTAAAAGCCTTGCTGCTTGCTGTTGCAGCTTGGAGATTGTTTTGCTCAGACACTTGCAGTTCTCAGTGCCTTGTTAACCAGCACAGGAGCTCTGTGGTTACCATCCTTTGCTTAGCCCCCTGGGGTAAATGATGGGCACAAACCACACAGGAATGAGAAACAGACTCAGTGTTGTTAAATAAAATGCAGAAATGTACCATGTTGTGCGTTTGTCGTTCAAGGCTGTGTGCTGGAAGGAGAGCAGGTGAAGTGTTGGGTGAGTGCCTTGTGCTCTGAGCTCTAGAGAAGCTGTGGGAAGGGGCGCGTGACACTAAACAGCCTTTGGGCTCAGGAGATGGGATGGGAAAGAGGCAGGACCTCAGGCATTTCCGTACTTTCAAGTCTCATGACAAGACTTGGGTAAATAGCAGAATGAATTTGTGGTCCTTTCTCATTCTAGAGGCTAAATATTGGGCCAACATGTAAAGCATTTTCTGAGGTCCTCTGCTCTGGCCCTTTCTTCTGGAAACAATGGCTGCTTCTTTTATATTTATGCTTAGGTTAAATCCATGAGGTTTTTTTATCTTAATGAAAAAATGCCATTTTAAAAGGGAATATTGAGAATTTGTCTATTGAAAATGCCTAAATTCAATGATTCAGTGTTTCCAAAAGATTATGCCACGCTCTTTCAGAGTCCTAAACATGATCTGAACTCACGTGTATCTTTGGCCCTTTTGGAGCTCGGGTTTTCTGTGAACATCTTTGTTGGGAGCTGGAGGAATGGGTGAGAGGCTGCTGCCAGCCTGCACTGTTCCTGTTCCACCAGGCATGGGAATCCCCAGGCTGCAGCAGTGTCTGTCAGCTGCCTGAGGAGCCAGGGAAACTTGTCACCTTCTGGGTGTGCCTGCCCTGTCCCAGAGCAAAGGTTTTTAACTTTGCTCCTAGAGAGGTCAGAGGCAAGGGAAGGGCACTGCAGTGCCTTCATGTAGCAGGGCTTTGCAAATAACTGATAAGGCAAAGTGGAAATGAAACTAAAAGAGCTGCACCTTTTGCTGGAATCCACTGGGTGAGATTTTAGCTCTATTTCTTGACTAGTTCAAGAAACAGGCTGAAAAAATAGCATCCTGTGACTGTAAAGTACACTGGGGTTGTAGTGAATTAGGAGTAGCTTTTGGCAGCTTGTTCAGCCTCTCCTCTGGTCTCTTCCTCCTTGTAGTAACCTAATGAAGGTGTCCTCTGCTTCCCAAAAACACATAGGCAAATAAAAACACCTCTATGAGCCCAGCCTAGGAGGCAGAAGGGATGTGATTACCTAGTTAATTGTTTCAGATCTCTTCAAACTGCTGCTGCCTGTGAGCTCAGCCAGCTCGCATCCCTGCTGTGTGTCCAGTGGCCGGCACTGAAGGGACAGTGCTGTGGCTGCTTCCCATGGCTGTGCTGCAGTTCCTGACCTGGTCTCCTATGGCAGAGCCTGAGGCAGCTTTCATGCAAACCCCAGCTTGGATCTGTTCTTGCTTGTTACCTGAAAACTGGAGTAATTCCACTTGCAGCAATAAAAATTTAAGAAAATTGAGAGTAATTATCCTCTGTAAAAACAGGATGCCATTGCCTGCATCTACCCCTGTGGGGCTGTTTTGGGAAGCTGTGCTGCCTCTGCTCTCCAGAGCAGTGCACGAAATCCAGCGTCGCTGTTGGTGGGACAGCCCAGCCTGCAAGGAGGAGGAGGAGGCACAGGCATGCCTGTGCTGTGGGGAGCACACTGGGGAAGGAATGCCAGCAGCTCATGCCTGTGCTGTAGGGAGGACACTGGGGAAGGAATGCCAGCAGCTCATGCCTGTGCTGTAGGGAGGACACTGGGGAAGGAATGCCACCAGTTTTTGAGGAATGAGCCAAGGTCGGGAGGACTTGACCTGCTGGATGTAGAGATAAGCGGGAGCAGAGCTGGAGGGAGATTGTGGGGCACTTAAGGGGCACTTAGAAAGCTCCTTGAGCTTTGTTTTCTGGTCCTTAGATAGGGATCGGAAGTGAGCAGCTTGAGCTCAGCTATACTGTTGTGATTATAGTTTTATTTAACTCAAGTGAGGCTATCAAGAAGGTTGTTGCTGTCTGGATCAATACCATATGTTATAAATATCCTTAAAATGCTGGTGTGCTCGTCCATTTAACATCTTCAGTAATAAGATAAGGGTGACTTCTGCATCATGAAAAGCATAAAATCAATGTGTAACTATGGTCACGTGTGCCTGTAATGATCTGGCACAGCTTTTATTGCATGGACTTTGGATGTATTGTTTAGGGGAAATTGCTCAGAAATGTTCCTAATGGAGATTAGGTGAGGAGGAATCCTGTGCCAGGTAGGCAGCAATACACTGCTTCGGGATTTCTGTGTTCCTGGGTTTGTGCGTATTTTCTTTTTTCTTATTTGTTTACATCATTCAGATCAAGTACATGTTTTAAATTTTAAAGCTGAGAGCCAACAGTATTGAACAAACATCTGTCAGCTCCTGTGCTGCAGTGAATAAATGTTTTAGTGACAGAGTAAACAAGTAAGGAAATTAATATTTTTAATAAAGTAGTCTGTTTTGAATTTTACATATTTGCTTTAGAAGCGTCTGAAACCCCAGAGTGTGTATTAAAGGTCAGTAGCCAGATGGGATTTCATGTAACAGCAGAATACCAAAATACCTATACTTGAATGTGTTAGTATTCTGTCTTGTCCTGATGTGGGTAGATTGTTCATAGGTCAATTGTTGTCTGTTCAGTACATCTTTCTCATTTCACCCTAAACACCTGGCATTCCAAACCAACTGTGTGTTCACAGCACAGCTGGATTTTTTTTTTAAATTTCAGTATTTACTTTCCTCCCCGCCTCCAATAGAAAACAAAAAACCCTACTAAACAAAGCAAAAACTTAAAGCAATTTTTTATTCTTGAAATGTTTTGTCAAAAAAAAAAAAAAAGCCAATGGCTGGAAGGTTTTGTTCATTTTCAGTTGTGATGTAAAAATAAATACTGATAAAAAGTCTGGACAGCTGTCTGTGTTGGGAAATAGACTCTTTCATATCAGAGGAAAGAATGAAAAATAGTGAAAGAAAAGCAGAATATTAACTAGACTAAAACAGTGGCAGCAGATCAAGCAGACTTCAGGGGAATCAGAATAAGTTAAAAAAGAACTTTATCATAGCAAGTTGCTTCCTCTCCACCAGGTACAGCCAGTCAGTCTGGTTTTCCCCAGGTTTCTGTTGATAGCTGAAGGTCTGGATTTTCATCCCACTTCCCATTTTATGTCGTCTGGGAATTTTCATTGATTAGCATGTCCTGTGTTGTCTGTTGCCCTACAGAAAATTTTTAAGGAAAGCTGAAGGTTTCTGCACTCTGCCACAATGTCTGTTTAAGGGTAGCAATTCCTAATTTGCAAATTTTACTTACGTGTGAGTTTCAGGTGTTTGTTTTATAAAGGTGTCTTTGATTTTGGAGGGCTCTTAACCAAATTTGGAGAGGTTACAGCTGAAGCAGAGTGTAAGCCCAGAGCTGCTGGAGTGACAGAGCTGGCTCACCGAGCAAATCCTTGCCCAGCCAAACACCCAGACAGCAAAGAGGATTCTTGCTGTTTTTTCGTCAGTCTTCCTCTTCTGCCTCCCCTCTCCTGAGGCTTCTCGTAGGGTTCCCATCTCTATCCTCCTCTCCTCCCCCAGGGACACGGAGCAGCCAAATGCCACAGAACAGGTTTGAAACCAGTCAGCAAATGTTATGCAGGTTGAATTACAGGAGGAGGAGAAGCAGTTCTAGTGCACATATTTCTTTCTCACAGTGGGGTGAATTACAGCCTCTTGCACACCCCTGGAGTTCACCTTGCAGGAAGAAGTGGGGCATCTTTTATATCTTTGTGTTATTGAACAGTAAACTAGAGAAATGACTCTGGGAAAGGAAAGCCAGGAAAGCCCCTTTCCCCTGTATTCATTTTTATCTGCTACCCCTGCAGGTGGTTTGTTTTGTATGTAGTGGAATACAGCCCTTTAGACAGCTGAAGTAATTGTTGCAGATTAGGTTAAATTTTAAACCCTCTGTAAAGGCAAAAATGATCCAAGTTTGAAACCAGTGAGCCAATTGTAATGTGTTTGATCTGTCTGAAGTGTATAATGGCCAAATACTGGGGAAGGCTGCACCAGAGGGGACCTGCAGTCCTGGCAGGGAACAGTCCAGAAGACAAGCTTGAGTGAGCTGCTTATCAGATTATTACAGCCTTTAGCTGAAGGAGGGAAAAGTCTTCCAAGGAAGGTGGAAAGAAATCACAGTGTATGTTAGTTTTACGTACCTCTCTTATATTTGCTGTTCATGAATATGCAAACCTTTCGTATTTTGCATTTTTGATATCTGTTTTATTTATTGGTAAATTATTTCATATCAAAGTCTAGCATTTGATTTTTTTGTAACCCCAAAACTAAAGGTGTTGGTTTTTATCCTGGTACAGTTTTGTAGACCTTGATAGAACAGAAGGCCCCATAACTTTCCAACCTGTTATGTAACTTACTGCTGCAGTTGATTCAGCTATACATGAGAAGGGGATAGAGTTCAAGTTTAGAAATCTGGTTTAAAAGTTTGATTTAAAAAATACCTAACTATTTTTCCAATAGCCTACAAATAGTAACCAAATGACTGCATTTTCTTACTGACGTTTATGGAGGTCATTTTGCACGGTGCTGTGGGTGGTTGGGTCTGATTCAGTATACAAGCTAATAAAATTACTCTCAGCTCCCAGACCAAAGCTTGTCTCCACAGACTCCACATGTGAAGGAAGCCGATGCTCTCCTAGGAACTGTACTCTTCATCCCAACCCACTCAGTCTCAGACCTAAAAATTCCCTCTGGCATCGCCCCTGGGTCTGGTGATTGTTAGTCACAGCCAGCATGCCCTGGGATGGTGAGAAAGGGAACCAAGCACCCAGCTTTCTAAGGTATTCTGCTTGTAGCAAGTCATTTGCCTTTGTTTTCTTCTGCAATTAGAACTTTTAAAGACGAGTAAAGCATTGCAGGATAATCTACCTCTATTTGCAGTTTGACTGCTGAAAACTGTACAAAAATTTCTTAATCAACATCTGTCTTGTCATCAGCAGTATAGGAAAGCAAATATGTTTTCACAGTCAAGGAGCAAGGAACAGATGAGCTGTTAGATTTGTGTTTGTGCAGTGCTTCAACATTTCCAGGTTTATTGATGCATCAGAGTCTTTCCAGTGGGATGTAATGAACAGAGCCATGAGAGTGAGGAATGTGTTGTGTTGTGACAACAGTGGGGCTGGGCAGAGCAAAGCTGGACTGAATGGAACAGCATTGGATGTTGAAGTTGAAAATGCTGAAAGCCATTTAACCTTTTAAGAATGTATTATTTACCTCCTACAGAGTTCTCCAGATTGAAGGGGCTTCAGAAATTAGAAAAAGGAAGAACAAAAAGAGGAGAAATCCCACACACAATATTTTTGCTTCTAAGTACCTTCAGCATTCTAATACGTTGTTTTGTTACAGTAGTTCTCAGCTGGCCAATGATACGTACCTAGGCTTGAAGGGTGCACTATTTTGCTGCAGACTATAAAATTAGAATTGTGCTACAGTAAAGGCTCTACCTATTTTCTAGCTATAGATATTTCTGTAATAATAAAATTGTCATATGAGGGACACAGTTATAGTCCGCATATGAAACAGTGTGGGACAGGACACCCAAACAAGGAGATTTTTGGAGCTTGTGTATGAATGTTTATGCATTTTAGGAGCATGAATGGGTATTTTCTGATTGCAAAGAACATTGTCTCGGCTCATGAAAGTGGTGGTAAGACATCACCTGCATGTGTAGAAGAAACAGCGGAGTTCTCAAAGCAGTTTTAAGTGGAGAGGAGCTCACTTTCCTGTGGGTGAAGCATAACATCCTGAAGTAACGAATCGTCAGAAAGTGGTGGTAATATTCACAGGGATTCCCTGGTTTGTTAGTATTTAACCTTTTAGAGGCATAAGGTTGCACTTCTGGAGATATATGAGTATTACTTGCAGGCACTCAGGTTTAAGGTCTCTTGGGTCAGCTGACCCTAAACCAGAATACCTTTTCATTTTCTTTTCCTATTGAAGCACTTCAGGCAAAGGATGCCACAAAACTCACAGTCTTACGCTGAACATGCTGTCAGCTTTTGGTGGAGATTCATTGACTCATTCCCTGCATTTTCAGTCAAATCTGATCATCCTCTCCTATCTGATGATTCACCATATTTTTAGGAATTTGTTTATCAAATAGCTGCTACCTGTACCCAGTGACTTTTAGATGGACTCCCGCTGACCTGCTGCTCTTATCTGTGGAACCTATGCTCTGCTTTTCAAAACACCCTCATCTTTCCAAGGGCTGTGGAGTTAATGTGCTGTGCAGCAAGCAAAATAGCCTTTGATTCAGCCAGCTCCTCTCAGCGGGCAAGTGTCTGAACAGTGAGTGCTGTCCCTACATCACCTGGGAAGGGGTAACCCTGGCAGCTGGAAGATTCCCATGTCAAAGCCCAGCTGGTAATATGAACAGAGAAAGGCAAAACCATGGTGCTTTGCTCTTCACTGTAATCAGGTCACGTGTCCTGCCAGCAGCATACTTGTTTTTATTTAGTGAGCTCATCTGGAGAGTATTACAGGACTCAACACAAGGCAGCTACAAAATCCTTGTAATTTTATCAAGCACATTAGACTAACGATGGCAAGAGCCTTAGTTCCAGCAGTAGATCCTGCCACAGACACATATGACTAAAACAGTCATTTCCCTAAAATGATGCCACATTTGAAGTCTTTCTCAGTATAGTCAGAGCTCTTATCTCCAGACTACTCAACAACTATGCAACTCAATAGCTAGAGAATGGTTCTGAATTATGAATGAATGCTTTGTTTAAAATCTAGTAGCTTTTCCTTTTTTTTTTTTTTTTTAATGTGGAAGCTTCTCTGCTTGGACTTTACCAGAGTGTGGAATGATTTTATCTTCACAGAAATCTGCACTGTAATCTTGATAGTGATTGTGAACATTAACTTTATAATCCTCGCTGTGGAAATGTAGTGATGAAGTATAGGTACAGCAATAAACTGGAATAGGAAACAAGGAGCAGAAGGGATTAGGGTGTAGATTGAAAAGCTCTAGGGAAGGATAAGGTTAGGCTAATGGTGAGGGATGTGGTAAGAGACCTGCTGGATCAGGGCTTTGCAAGGATTGGGAGCAAGTGAGGAAAGTGAGGCTCCTGTGCTTCTGCCTGGTCTCCCAGGATCAGGAGAAGCCACCAGTCACTGTATGGACAACTGGCAGTGTACCTGTCATCATACACACAGATGTGACTACGCTTAGACATCCTTCCTGCAAATCCCTGGGTCCTGGTAGATGTCTTCAGCCATTAAAAACATCTCTATCCCCCCTAGGTGAGTTTGTAGGGTTTTTTTTCCATTTAGCAGAAGATGTCCTGTTGGAGAAGGATGTTGTCCTCAAATTGATGTCCTGCATTCGTAAAGCCATTTCCATGCTCTAGGTGAAAGGGTTGCTGTACTGCTAATACACGCTGTGGTCAGTTATTTTAACCTGCTGATGGTAGTATTTGTATAAATGTGAATTGATACTTTCCTCCCAAAGCCCCACTGGCATTTAAAAGCTGGCTCTTGTGTATTTCAGTAATACTGCTTATGCTAAGCATGAAAAAATTATAGGTGAAACCTTGTAAAATTACAACTAGCTTTAAATTTGAAATTTTAGAACCATGTAGATATTGTCCTTTATTTAATACAGTATCACTCACTGAGGTCTGTCCTTTGTCATGGCAGTCATCTGAGTTTCATAATATCCTGATTTCTTCAGTAAAACCAGTCAAGCTTCCTTTCCAAAGTAGTTTTCTTCTGCCCCTTATTGCCTCTTCTGGGAACGTGCTGCTTTGTGATCTGAAATAGTGCAATATCAGAGTTGTTAGTGATTATAATTACTATCTCAGTATTCATATTTCTAGTCTTCTGCCACACTGATCTTGATTTCCCCACTCCTGTTGTGGATAAGTCTTTATTTCCTTTGCTGAGGTATCTGGTTTTGCTGGAGGAGGGGGTGGTGCCCTCTTCTCACCACTGCAGAGTGGTGATGCTCCTCCTGTTCCCCAGGGCAAGGGCAGAAGAGGAAGCAAAGCTGCTGTTTGCACAAGGTAAGGAGGATGGGTAGGAGAGGATGTAAAGGGTTTGCCTAGGGAAGAGGTGCCACAGGGAGGGGAGAGCTGCCTGGGAAAGGAACTGGAGAGAGGAAGAATCTTTCCCACAATGAGCCTCCCCCAGACCTGACTGACACCATGTCCAACCATCATGCCAGGCGTGGAGATTGGCCAGGACTCAGATTTCTAGTGCCAGGCAGAGGAATGCTCTTCCCTGGCCATGGCCCTGGTGTTAACCATGTTGCTTTGTTTACTCTAGATACACTTTATACTGCTGTTCAGTCGGCAGGGGAAGTTAAGGCTTCAGAAATGGTACACGACGCTACCTGATAAAGAGAAGAAAAAGATCATTCGAGAAATTGTTCAGATTATTTTGTCTCGCAATCAAAAAACAAGTAGTTTTGTTGACTGGAAAGACCTCAAGCTTGTTTACAAAAGGTGTGAGTAATTTTGTAAGAACGTATAATTGCTATTCATGTGAATAACACATGCTAGAACAGTCAAAGTAAAGGCTCACTTGAAGAAAAGCAGCAAACAACACTCAAGGTGCTGGGCCTAGTTAGGAGCCTGCCATTGGCAGTCTGGGTATAGCAAGGCAGCTGGACAAACCAGCAGGGTAATTGTGGGGTGCAAAATACTTGTACAGTCTGTCAAGTGAGAAAAACAGGAGTAATAAATAATAGTGTTTAGAAGGCTTTAGACTTCACTGCGCCTTCAAATTCCCCAGGGTAGCCTGGCTGAGATGTATGTGCTTTGTTTTATCAGCTGCGGAGGTTGCAGGAACTTTTCCAAGGCACTTTCATAATTTTGTCAGATTTTGTTTTTGAAATATTTGTTGCTCTGGAAAGTATTAATTCCCATTTCCTTTTCCAAAGAAATCATTGGTCCCCAGTTACATGATGCCTAATGTTAACTGCCTGTTTGTTCTCCTAAAGTTGTAGCAAACAAAAGTAGCCTTAAGGTGTAGCACACTGGGTAAATTAACGGTCTCCCATTCAGCAAAAATTGAGTTCCATGCTGTGAAGATAGGGATATAAACATCTGACCAGAAGGTGTGACAAGTTGGCCTCCGGCCAACAGCATCAGCAAGCTGAGTAGATCTTGGATTGGTTTAAAGATAAAGTTTTGGTGCAAGTTAGTTGCAAAGCTTGTTTGGTCTAAGCAGTTTCATGCATTCTGGCCCAATGTAAAACAGTGTCATTTGACAGCCAGCAGGCCTGCTGAGATGTAACTCCTTTCACCTTTACTTTTGCCTTATTTTTATTTTTTAATTAGAAGGGGTAGCTTGTCCTACAGTTTAATTAACTCCACTTACTGTAGTGCTATTGCAGCAGGTGGAGGAGACCTGAAAGTACTACTTACTACTGATTTATTGCTCGTTTTATTATGTCCAGTGTTATAGGTGTCCCACTTTACCAAGGGTGGAGTTGGTTCTTCTAATTAAAATAATACTTAGTTTAAATTACCTGATCTTTTAAAGTGTTCTCTGGGACACTATAAGAATGAAAGAAAATGTTTATTTTAGAGACTAGATAGGAATTAACTGTCATATGAATGACCTCTAAGAGATCAGCAGAGCACTGAGGTCCCAGCTGTTCACCCCCATGTTTTTGCCTCTGTTTCCCCAGGTATGCTAGTTTGTATTTCTGCTGTGCAATAGAAGACCAGGACAATGAGCTCCTGACACTAGAGGTCGTTCATCGATACGTGGAGCTCCTGGACAGATACTTTGGAAACGTAGGTTTCACTTTCTCCTGTGGACTCAGTCCTGTCTGTCTGTTAAACAAAATTACGTGCAGCTGATTTGCGTCGTGTTCCATCTGCTGTACTTGCCCTGCAGGTGCTCTCAATCCAGAATGAAATTAATGATTAGAGTATTTTATAAAATAATGCTGAAATGATCATAAGATTGGTTTTCCATCCTTTTTGCACTCACCTAGAATTAATCTTGATGCTTTGTATGTCTGTCTTGGGATAGAATTTGAAGGGAAAGCTTCAGGAAAAATTACTAAAAAAACCCAAAGCAGGTTAAAATACTTTGATTCTCTCTACTGACACCATCAGATATACTGGTTTTGTTTGTCTGTTAATACTGTGTAACAGTTAAGGACATAGAGGCAAAAGATAAAGTCATAGAGGAAAAAGATAAGTGTGTTTTTAAAGAAAAGACTTTAAGAAGGTCCAAATAAGTCTTTAGAGATTACAAGAGACCCATCTTTTCTATGAATATTTTTGAAATTACCCTGCCTACCTTAATTCTTATCTTACTTTAGTCAGTGTGCCATGACTCACATCTGTACTGCCTCAAAACTAAAAAGCAGTTGGTGGCTGTTGTTGGGCAGGGAGTTGTCTTGCGTTGTGAAACTGTGAATGTATGTAACCCATATTACAAGGGCTGTATAGGACCTGTGATGAGGTTAGTGGGCCAGGAAGTCAGCTTTGATCTCTGAAAACCAGCATGAACCTAATAATAAATGGAATATCTTTGCTGTAAGTCTGTATGTGTGGAGAGAATATGTGCAGAAGCTCCAATATTATGTAACAGGCAGTTTGTTTCTTTACCCCGCTACCTGCCACGGGGGTTCATATGCTGAGTGTATTTGATCATCACAACAGCCTTTGGCCCAGTAGTGTTTATAATACTGTAAAAGTGATTTAAATGTGGTTGTGGCCTTTTGTTCTGGCAGGTGTGCGAGCTGGATATTATCTTTAATTTTGAAAAAGCTTACTTTATTCTTGATGAGTTTATAATTGGTGGAGAAGTACAAGAGACTTCAAAGAAGACTGCAGTGAAAGCCATAGAAGACTCTGACATGCTGCAGGAGGTAAGGCAGAGGAGGACAAAAGGCAAACACCTCATCTTCCTACATCATCCTTGTTTGACAGGAGATGAAAACACAGCTAAGCACTTCTGGTGCTTAATTATCCAAGTGTGCCTTACGTTCAGTTTCAACAGGTACAACAGTGCAGTTACATAAGCTTTCAATTCAACCCTCTTGGAATTATCTGGAGGCTTTTTATATAAAACTGTTGCTCTCTTGCGGTTTAACTGCTAGAGTTTATTAAGAAATAGTTTAAGATATATCTGAGATATTTCTTTAATATAAGAACATAATCTAAGGTTATATTTTATGTATATGTAAATACAGAAAAATCTCTTCTGTTTCACTAATACAGTGGAAACATGACCTACTGTTAACATTTAAAATTGGAAAGAGTATGTGCTGGCAAACTCTGCTTTCATTCAGAAGCACCTGTGTAGTTTTCCTGCAGGGCACAGATTTGTAACCCTTATTCAGAACCCTGCTGGAATTCTCTTGTTGTAACTTGGAATATAACTGGTACCATTGAGCCAGAAATTGCAAAAGCAGTTAAATGTGATGGGTTTCATTCATTTTTTTTCTCAATGGTGAAGGATCCATCACAATCCTGAAGGGATCCATCGCAATCGTGAAGGGAGCAGCACAGTGGTAGAACTGGCTTGGGACACCCTGTGGGAGTCGAGCAGGTCTGTCCTGTGCACAAAAAACTCAGCCACTGTGTGCAAAGGCCACTGGCATGATGGGTTTAGCCACAGCTGTGCTGTGGCATGATTTAAACGTCAGATTTTAAACCACTCTGTTACATGTTTTTAAAGCAGAATTATTTCTGCATTTTAATCAATCTGATCTAATTTCATGCAAAACTGCAACTGTCCTCAAAGAGCACAAGAGGGTTTCTATGAATATTACTGTATCACTCCATAATGCATCAGTTGTTTATTTCTTTTTGTTTCCTAGACAGTGGAAGAATACATGAACAAGCCTGCATTTTAACATTAAACTACCTGGAGAGAAAACTGCTGTATGCACCTCTAAAGTGCACTTCCCGAAATTGCTTCCCAATGTGCCAGATCCTCAGAGAAATACCAAAAACCAATAACTGAAGGGGTTTGTTTGTATAATGGTGAAGATGAAGGTCAGCTAATGTAGCAAAGGGTTTAACAATTCTGTGCTTTGCATTACTCTGCATATGAGTTTCTCAGAGTTGTTATTACCCCAATCTAGTTTCTCTTCTTCTTGCTGGACTCAGCTCTTGTTTTGTACCAGATATTTTGGCTATGGGTTTTGTCATCACAAAATGCTCCTCTGACAGTACTTTGCAGAGGTATTTTTACTAGTTTTGTTCACTGCTGACTGTATGACTCTACTTTTGTACAAATGTCCGTTACTTTGAATGTAATGGTTATTCTGCTGTAATAATAATTTTTTTCTAAAAGCCAAATTGTTGTGGGCCCTGATTTCACAAACTTGTTGTGACAAGATTAACCCTTGAAGTATATGAGGAAATATGCGTCTCTTTGGGACAGCCCCTTTCTTTCACTGCCTTCCTTCTCTTTTCTGCTCTTGCCTGCTAATAAGACTGCTCCAGCTGCTCCTAGAGTGCACTCCATGCCTCCATGTAGTCTGGAAGACTGTTTGACTGAAGGTAGGCTTCTCCTAGGTTTAATGAATCCTTTTTTTGCTGATGCATGCACATGGCCTGTTTCTGTCTTTCTCCTCATTTTCCTGTCCCCTTCCTAGATCCCCTGGACCTCTGCAAAAGCTCCAAACTTTGTGCAGCATGAGTGCAGGAGAAAACCTGGAGAGAAAAAATCAGTCTGGAAGATAATCTCATATATCTTTTGGTATCCCAAACCCATATTTCCCAGTAAAGTTTTCCAGTCTCAAATTCACACATCTGTTGGGATGATCAGCTTTCTAGTAGTTGAAGATGGCCTGTTTTTGTGAAGGTTGGACAATTTAATCAGCGTTTTATAACTTTTCAAGCTGCAAAAAGGGTAAAATAGTAGAGAGGAGTCAGCTGGGCCGTGTGCCCTCCTGTGTGTTATAAACCTCTGTAGCCGAGTGTGTGTGGAGCCAGGTGTGTTAGCTGGCCTTTCAGTGCAGTTTAGACTCTATGAACTGATGGAACTGGCTTCCTGAGAGAGATTGTCCTCCTTTAACAGAACCCAAAGCTCAGAGAAATTCTGTTTATCTAGCCTGTAACTCTCAGCTAGATGTTTTGTCTCTGTCAAATCATGAGATGATTCTATACAAAAATTAGGGAAGTTATCAGACAAATATGCCAGAATGATCCAACCATTGATTTGCATTTCCTTTCAAGATGTATTTACCTTGATTTCTGGCATGTACAGTCAGTATTTTCTTTCAGGGGTCTTTCTAATCTTTAAATGTCCTGCATGCTTACCCTAATTTTGTCATTGCTCCTTCCTTCCTTGTCTGCTTGTGTCTTCCTACAGGAAGGGGCACTGAGGGGTTGGTTGGAGGGTGGGGGCACTTTGACACAACACAACTTTGCTGATTGTCAGCCCACTCTTCTGCCTGTGCTTTCCAGTCTGTTAGTAAAACTGTGACAAACTGGTTCATAGCATCATGTTGCTCTTTTTTATAATTACTTTATCCATCTGTTTTCTCTGTATTGATGTCAAAGGCATGCTTTCAGCCTGGAAAAGACAGTGAAATTGCTGAAGGGCTTTTAATAGCTCTGAAGACATCCAATTTAATAGTAAATTAATGAAATTGTATGATTTGTCTATTATTTTATCATGGTTTGAAATGAAGTTTTTTGAAGTAGTGTTTAATTGATTAAGAAATCATTAAGAAATCACTTCAGAATGTGCCAAGAGGCTCCTTCCGCTCTTTGCCTTTTTAAGTGACTTCTACTAAGTGAAGTCATCAGTAGTTTGATTTACTCCCTTTTGGAGCCATGCTGTGATTCTCTGACTCTTAAAACTGTCATGTTGGTTGAGTTCTGAATTATATCAAAATAGGAGTACCAAAAGATTTCTTGGTACGAATAAGGGTATCATAAGCCTGTCTTTTCATCATTTTAAGAAGAGCTAGAAGGCCTCTTTCTGTACCATTTCAAGTTGAAGAGAATTCCTGATGAAAAAAAATAGTAGTGGAGTGGGTAGAGGTACTTACACCAGCCATATCAGTGTAGCAGCTGAAATAAATAGCATTGCCAAACTGGTGTATCCAGTGTCAGCTTGAGAAGTGTGAAGGAATTAGTGTGGTAAGTGTGAAGGAGTTAGTCTGGTTTCCTTACCCTCGTGCAAAAATTCATTGGAATATGGTGTGCCTGTTGTGCCACCTGCCTCTGTGCTACAAAGATGAATGGAAAGCATGTTAAGTACTCTAAAAGAACTGCTGAATTATGTTCATGCTTTAAGAAACACCTACAGACTCCTGTTGCTTCTGTGTGTAGAAGAGCTCCACAAAGCGGGCAGGTGAGCCTTAGTTGATGTGACTTTTGCAACTGTCAGCCTGCATACTTACAAACAGATGGGTTTGAAACATAAAACTTGTCTTTAAACTTTTTACAGCCTTCAGTAAGAACGGGATCAGTCAGCTAAGTGGTGGTGTAACAGAATTCAGTTCAACCCAGGTCTTTCTCCAAAGGGAAGAAGCCCAAATGAAACCCATTTATTATCAGGTTACCTTTAGATCTCTGTCAGACTGCACATATTCCCATCTTTGTGAACTTCATTGCCACTAACAGGACGCTACATGGATTAGTGCACTGCAGTGCATAGCTCATCAGGAGATTTATGGCTCTTGATGTCTTAGTTCCTTGATTTTTCCTAGAGCAGGAGGTGCATATATCTTTGTACATAGTCACTAATCTCTGAAGCATTGCCTTTTATATTTGCTGTTGATGTTTCTCTTTCCAGCTTGCCTGACTATTCGAGGCAATGCTCAATGTAAAGTTTTCTGAGATAACTTTATGAAATTATTATCCAAAAAAGTATTAGCAGGCTCCTTAAGTTTTCCCCATCTCATCTTTTGCAGTTACCTAAACTCTCACCTTGCCGACAAGCTTCCAGCACACATGTCCTAGTTTGCAAAATTGCATTTACTAAAATAACCACTAATCATGGTCATGTTGCTAGCCTAGATTCCCTTCCTTGCTTTCACCAGCTGCATGTAACAAGAAGCTGCTTGATTTTCATGTGAGCATCTCTGCCTGGAGGATTCTTAGTGTGATCTTGCTGCTGAGTGTTTGGGACAGAGCTGCTTCTCTGTCATGCAACTATTTGCAACTCATGTGTTGAGACATCTCTGAACATACCATGGCAGAAGAGACAAACATTAGACTGGGATAAAAATAAGTGTAATAATGTCAAAAGTAATATTAGAAATGTGACAAATCATCGTGGCTGAGAGGCAAGAGCTGCAAGATCTTACAGGATTCATGAATTTTTATAATTTTTGTTTCTTTCTTCATTGTGAATTTCTGAGTGTTCATTAAAAGGTGTCAATTCTTACAAATAACTTAAGAAAACTGACATTTAGGTTGCCTCCTATCAGCTTTTGTTTAACCAAGAGCCACTGAAAGTCTTCAACGCCTTCCCCAGCTGCTCCTGCAGCTCACCAGTGCTTTCAGAAACACCGGTGGGAAACTCACGGTAAAGTTTAGGTGTGATTCTGTGTCTGAATTTTCCTTGGACAGAATAATGTACTTACAAAAGAATGAACTACTATTTTTTCCTTTATTTCACAGTCTTTTCAATGGAGAACACATTTTTTTATCCTCTGCTGAGCACTGCATTGGAGTAATGGAGCGTGCAGAACCAATACGTGAGGTGTCAGGAGGGGCTGGCGTATAAGGGAAGATGAGAGTGTAACAGTGTGAGTGGGGCTTTCAAAGATACCCAGAGATGTTCAGTCCACAGTCCCCTCAAAATAACAAGGCTCAGTGCAGTTCAAAGAGAGAGAGAACTCCCATCCCTGCCTGTCTATGACGTTCTACTCCACTGAAAATGCGTTTGAAAGTATTTCTGTCAGCACAGCTCCGGTGTGAGGGGGATGTTGCTCTCACCCTGCCTGAGATGACTAAACCCAAAGGTCTCAGTTCTGCAGCTCATCCCTATGGTGGGGTTTTCATTAACTTTATCCAGTGTCTTCCTGAGCATGGAGTCTGCATCATCATCCTGCATCACTGTGTTTCTGATTTAGAGGGCTGCCAGCACTCGTGAGCTCAGCCCAGGTAGCAGCGTCCTTCTGGGGGAGCTGACGACATTCCTGCTGAATTCAGGGGTGTGCGTGTTCCTTGGCAAGATCTCAGTACAAATGAAATATAGCTGCTGATTTAAATGTCTGTTAGGATATTTCAGGGATCTTTTTTCATGAAGATTGCTGGGCTGGGTTACAGTATAGTAGTGGAAGCTTAGTGTTTGTAGCAGGAATAACAGGCTGTGCTGCAAGACAGTTAATGTTTGCTGTCATGGAAACCTGTTGCCTTGGAACATGATTAATGAGACAGGCTAAGGGAAGGGAAGAAGCTATTCTTGAAATTAGTGTTCAGCAAACCCTAAGCAAGACCAGCAGTATACAATACCATGAATTTTAGTTATTTCAAATTCTCTTGTCTAGTTCACTTAACCTTGTCTTTTTATTTGCTTACTCAACAGCCCTTATAACCGCATGTTTTTGTGCAAAGAAAATAGTTCAAAGCTAATCCCTTGGCTGACTAGAAATATATAGCATGTTACTTGCAACTCCCAGTACACTACAAAATTTGTTCAACTTTTGTGAAAAGCACACAGTGAAGACAAACCTGTGGCTGGTCTGGAATGCCCCTATAGGCCAGGAGACAGCAGTTTAGCTGAGGTTTTTGCCTTTTCACTGTAGTTGTAGGTTTCAGAGAGTCCAGGAATATGAGGTCAGGAACATTTCTGTGGACTTACCCACATGGAAAAATCTGGTTACTCCTGTGTATTGGTGTGGTAAGATTCCTATTCTCTAATGCTGAAAGGACACTTGGGTAGGGGAACATACAAAAGGTGTTTTAAAGTTAGTGTCACCCTTCTGCCATCTCCTTTTAGAATTCCTACAGAGAATTCTCTCTTCTGGAGTTCCTGCTGCAAACCCAATATGTATCATTACACACCAGATTCTGTAATGGGGAATAGAATGTTTTTCTCCTGCAGAGGTGAATTTTGTGCACCTGTTGTGAAAAACAATGCTGAATGTAGAATCCCTAGTTACACAGGGTGACAAATTCATTACAGCTTGCTGTGAATTTCAGCTGCCCTCTGGACCAGGATCTTGCATGAATAAATTACCAGCAGCTCTAAGTCTCCCTGCCTTGTGGAGATCACACTTCAGGGCCCTCCTGCAAGCTCACAGTGAGCCTTAGCTGGGATGAGCCAACAATGACAAGTCACAGGGGAACATCTTCACAGAAGTTTCAGGTGAAAGAATCTTCTCTTTTTATTTCTCAAGAGGGCTTAGGATGTGGTTCTAGGTGAGTATTATGCTGAATAACAGCTCCGAAGGCACAATGTAGCAAGAAGGAAATATTCTGGGAAAATGAACAAAGAGCTGGCTGGGTTTGTAAGCTGACAGCTACACTGGGGTGAAGGAGGGTTTTTTTCTGGTGTCTTTTGTCAAGGACAAGGTGGTCCTTGCTTGTTCTCAGCAGGAAAACTGGCTCGGATAATGAGTTATTGCTTGGCAAAGGCTGACACAGAGTGTTATGTTGGCAATGACAAGAATGTTCTGCTGGCAAAAAGGTACCACAGAGGGCAATGAAATATTACAAGTTATTTTAAAATACTGTAGTAAAACATTAATTCATTCTGGTTGGGTTAATATGAGGAAACATCAACATTTAGCATGACAGTTCTGTCTGAATGACGATGAAAATAATTAATTGTCATAAAGGTTGTGTTGTAATGTATATTCCAATATTTATGTTAAAGTCTGGCACAAGAGTGGAAAGCCTAAGACCTCAAGAAATCTTGTTCATCCTTCAGTCCCAGGCAGGATCAGCTGCACTTAAATTCTGAGTGATGTTTTTGTAGTTTCTTCAAATCAGCCTGTGGTGGACATTTCAAAACATTCCTGAAGAGTCTGCCTTGAAACTGAACTCCCCCTCTGAGATGAAATACTTTTCCTAATGCCAGCTCCTTTATTGCAGCATGAGCCCAGTACTAGTTGTGATATCAAGCACAGATAAAGAAAAACCTCTATTACATTTCCCTGCAGCAGCAGCCCTTTAAGGGGTTCTCTGTTTTGCTGTCCAGCTCCCAGGTAATACCCAGGAGCAGTGGAGTACAAGGCTGGCTGTGCCTTCAGTGTGGGCTATTGAGTGGTTTTAACCTTGACTCTCTTGTGTGAACCATATTCAGTTGTGGTGATGAGTAGCTGGTCGGAAAATGTAAATAGCAACTAAACTGATGAAAAGCAGAAGCACTCTTCCTTTCTCCTATTTTTTTACACTCTGTAACTGCTCGAAACAGCTGTGCACGAGGCCTGGATTCAGCAAATACATTGGGCCATCTTCTGTCACGATCATGGAAGAAAGCTCAGACTGCTTTAGTGGGGCACCTGCATTTTTGAGTTCAAATTACCCCCTGCTTGGCTGGCTCAGCACTGAGGGAACAGCTATTCCTTTCCAGGTGTAGGAAAAGGGGAGTTCTTTTCACTGTTACAGCTCTGGAGTCGTGCTTTAAGGTAAAATTAATGAGAAATAAAGCTTATTTAAATTTAAATTCTAACAGATTCTGGCTGGGGGTGTGAGGTTCCCACATGTAATTTTCCAGCTGGGAAGCAGTGGAAGAGCTCACCCCTAACAGGCAGGGCTTTTCTGGAGGGCAGGAAACTTAAAATATGAAATGGGGTATGGCTTGAAGGCAGACAGTGAAGGAAGGAATTACAAAAGGCATGGTTTGTGGCTGTCTGGCTTCTCCTGTGGGGTGCTGGGCACAGCTGGGCACAGCTGCAGCCTGGTTCCTGTGGAGGGGAGGTCTAAGAGCTCACGTGGACAGCGGGTCTCTGACAATGTGGTGGCCAGGTTAGTCCTGTTCAGCAGGTAAGTGCCCAAACGGTGTCCCAGGGTGTGTTGGCTTGCAGGAGAGATGGGAAATGAAATCCTTTGGGACAGTAGAAGGAATTGAGGGGCTGGCAGCGAGACACAAGCGTTTGCTGTTGGTTGGCTTGTCCTGCCATACATTAACAGGCAGAGAAACCTGTGTGTCATGTGCAAAGAAGGTTGTCATAATAACCATGTTGAAGCATCCAGTTCTCTCCTAAAGGGGAAAAATCTGAGACCCTAAATATTTGCAGATTACTCTGGTAAAAGGAAAAACTAGCAGAAAAGCAAATGAATTCTTAGAGAGAGAGAACCTCCATTTTTCTTCTGTTCCATAATGAAAATACAAAATTTGTTTATAAGAAGGTACTGATGGCTGTTGAGGGGTTTCTGCTTTTTTTTTAAGTAATGACTTCGTGTAGCTGCCAAAGACTTTGTGTGCGTGAGGCCAAGCAGTGACAGTGTGGCACGAGTAAACAGGAGTGAAAGTGCTTACTGCTCCCCTTCTGCTCCAAGGTGATCCCAGCCAGGAGCAGGAGGGAGGTCCTCCAGGTCTCTGGCACGCAGCTTGCCCTTGGCACAGGTTGGGGAAACTGGAAATCTCTTGGTCAGGGATGGCAGCCAAGAGCTTTAGAGAAGTCCCCAGTACCAGCTGGAGGGAGCAGAGGCAGACTCCCCTGCTTCCAGCATCCCTGTAGGTGCAGGGCAAAGAGGGTGAGCCACCCCATGGGAAGGAGAGACTTTTGCAAGAGGGAAGATTGAGAAGGAGGCCTTCAGATGCAGTCTCCATTTGGAGGGGAATACTTTCGGTGGTGTTATCTGCAGCTTTCACTCATCCTGCTCTCTATTTCTGCATGGCTGCTGCCCCCATTCTCTTTGCTGCTTTTTTTGTAAACCTTCCCTGTTTTCTCCAGCCTTGTTTTCCTTCCTTTCCTCTTCCTGATGTCTATTCTTGCATAAACTCCCCTTCACCTCCTGTCTCTTCCTTTCTCTGCTCATTTTGAACTGACTTTCCACAGAGGGAAGGAAGGCAAGGCTCTGTCTCTCCAGAGGGAAGGAAGGCAAGGCTCTGTCTCTCCAGGGAGCTGCGTTCTGCTCAGCCCTCAGCTCCTGCTGATGGCACTTCCACCACCTTTCTCTCTTGTCTCCTTACTGTGTGTGTTTCTGCCAGGAATGCAAAGTCAGTTGGAAGGCCTTGTTTGAGGAATGACCACATTTCTGGTGTTGTACTTCCCATTTCTCCTCCCTGAGTAACTGCAGAGCTTGGTCTAGCTCAGGTGAATTTTGCAGTCTGTGATGCTTTGCTTAGGGTGTTTCTGCTGCTAGGTCAGATGGCAGCTTGGTTCTTTTCCAAACTGGAGTGTTATTTAGGGTCCAAATGTGAGATTAAGAGGCATGTGGAAAACGCAAATCTGTTAGGACTTCATTGCTAATCAATTCTAGAAAGATACGCAAGACGAGTATTTTCACTCACATTTTAGCATGTTTGTTGTCCAGAGTTAACTCGGACACCCAGAGGGTGTTTTGTTGTGAACTTTCCATCTCTGCTGGAGATCTGTTTGAGAAAACTGATTTGGAATGCAGAGACCCCATAGAAAAGCAAGCAGTTAAACTGAGCCAAGGCTAAGAATGTTAACAGCCAAAAGGTCAGGCAGGAAAATCATTTCACACCAAAATGACAGAAAGACGGTGTTGATTTTGTTGATTATTTTTAAATAGAAAAGTGTGTTGGGCAGAGGCCAGCATCATGGTGACCCCTGGCCTGTGTGTAACAGTTCTTTCTGCACCTTTTCTGTTTTACGTGTTTGGTCTATCATTTCAGTCATCCTTGCCTTTCCTACCATGGCTGTAGCCTGAGCAGGCCTGGAGGAAAGGAGCTCAGGTGGAGCACAGCCATACTCTGGCTGCGGCTTCCATGTCTGGCACAAACCCCGTGTGTGTGGATGGCCCCACGTTGCCACATGCACTTTGCCAACCTCCACTTTGCTCCCTAATTGACTGACTTTGGTGAAGAGATGGAGCTAACAGTGGTATTTCTGTTTCAGGAGCTGTAAGTGATGCTGCCCTCCAGGCAGCTGGGATGGGAGCTAAATATATCCCCTGCCCCTGCCACTGCCATTCCCAGCTGAGGAGCGAGAGCTGCTGCCTGGCCTCAGAGGAGGCTGGGGCTTGGTTGTGCTGCCTAAAGCTAGCAGAGAAAATATGTATCACAGATGTTAGTAATTAATCCTGTGCAAGAGCTAAATCTCAAGTTACCCAGCTTGTTCCCCTCTCCATTACTTTGCAGGTTTTCCGGGTAAAATGCCATGGTCCATCTAACAGGACTTGCAGTCTCAGGTAAAAATCTGAGTTTTAGCTACATAGAAATAGCCCCTTTCTAGGTTACTTCTTCTGCTTTTAGCTTTTATGGCTCCCAGCCCTGGTTTGTTTCACAAATTCAGGCCTGTGTTCATGTATGATTTTTTCATGTCTTCACATTTCACGTGACCTTAGCAAGGCACAGAGGAGAGGCGCTCTGGAGTTTGGTAGCACCAGACTTGTTGATGTCTCTCTGCTGTCTGTTTGGGCACCCTTCTCAGGTGTTACAGGGCAGCACCATTTGGGCAGTTTCAAGGACTGATGAAGGGCTACTTCGGGTTGTGTCAGCACCTTGTGGAAGCCCTCCCACCCTGCTGTGAGCACAGGGAGAGCCAGGACAGGTGTGTGCTCACTGCCCTGCCCAGCTCTGCTGAGCAGGGAGGTTCCTGTGGGATGCACAAGCAGGGCTGACCAGAAGGCCTAAGCCTGGGGGGTTTGTTTTCATTTTTCAGTCAGTATCTGATAAATCAGCGTGCCTGAAGAGCTATGTTTATGGTTTTGGTACTCAACAGAAAAGTTTACCTTTCAAAGATGCTGTAGGTAGATATGCGGGGTGTAGCTCCTCAGGCAGTAGCAGAGATGACCCCTGACCAAAGCCCTGTGTTTGGGAGGAAGTTCAGGCTGTTATGTTGATACCTTTTTTATCTTTTTAATGAAACCTCCTTCCTGCCATTTCAGAGGAGAGGAGGCTTTGACGTCATGTGCTGATGAGTCACTGCTGTTAACAGGCCAGCAGGCAGGGATTGAGAGTGCTGTCTGGAGCAGCTGCTCTGTTAATCATTCACAAAAAGCCCGGAGAAAGCTCAAGGGGAATGCTTGTGAATAATTAAATTTCTGTTTTCATTATGAAGACGCAGTTGATTTACCTGGATCTGCTAGAATCCAGGTATTGGGAAGTGAGGGAAGAGGACAGTGATCTCACTGATCTGTTGATACCACTGTAAATAGCTTTTGGATAGGCATTGGTGTCAGTCAAGCATAGATATGATTTAACAATTTCAGGTAAATCTTATGTAATATAGCTCTGGCCATCATCTACATCTCACTTGCCACAACCACTTCAACCATATTTATGTTTTCTAGAAGCAAGTTCTTGGGGAAGCAAATACCCTTGGTAGGGCAAGACATGGATTTTACTGGAAGGCTGGGTTTCTGGCATATATCATTGCTTAAAGTTGTGTATTCTCAAAGAAAGCAGAGTTGTCCAGGTTTGTTCACTGAGAGTTCTCCTGTTCATAAACATCTTCTGGGGCTCACTGGATCATTTAGAGTTGCTGCTGATTCGGTACCATGACAAGAGGTGTTGCACTCGTTGTTGTGATGAGCTTTAAACTTCAGCTGCCAACATGCCATGATCAAAGAGTTCATTCGATTCTCTTTTGGGTGAGTAGGACTTTTATTTCAGACAAGGTCAGAACTGGATAAATTCCTAAATGGTGAATTATTCACTGCTGAACTCTTCCTCTCTAGTTTTAAATGTCTTAGACAAGAGCTGCTGCCTTTCTCCCAGAGGTAGGATAAGGGCAGTTTTACTCCCAAAGCTATCCCATCCTCTAAGTGGTCAGTTGAAGCTGCCTTAGAACAGAAGGATGATGCTTGGTCTTGACAAAATATTAGGTTTAGCTTTGCCTTCACAGTTGGAGTGCTCGGACCACGGGGAGCGTAGGATTGCTTACAAACATTGACTTTAATTGCCTATACAATGTGAGTAGAAAGCTGTTGTTCTGCCTGCCAGACAAATAACAAGGAAGAAAACCCACACAACGAAACCATTTGAGTCTGATGAACCTTTCTGTCTTTGGGCATTGTTTTCATGGACTTGTGAAAGCCCATGGATGTGTAGGCAGAACCTAATTAACTACAGCTGCTGAAAGAGAAAGTTTGAAATGATTTGTTGAAAACTGACTGTGTTTTTCATCTTTCAGCCCTGTAGCCAATTTACTGTGGGTTTGCTTTCTTGAGTTGATTCATACAAAGTTTAACTGATCATATCAGCTCCTCCATACCCACACAGCCCCAAATTCTGCAGCTTCCTATCACAGTAAAATGTGCTTATTGAATGGGCTGAGTTATTCTTGATAGATGAAAATAATCCTGGCAGATGAAACCAGATAACATCACTGTGGAAGAGAGAGTTGTCCTGGAACTGCAGTAGCTGATGATTTGCCATTTCTGTAATGAGATGATTTCCAGAGCCCACTTCTCAGTCTGCAGACACCATGGCCATTCTGGACCCTTTCAGAGGAGCTGGCCTTGCTCCTTGGGCAGGGCCAGGCCTCCTGGTGGGGTGGGAGAGTGGGGTGGCTGTTTAGGTATTTGGGGTAACAGCAAAGGCCCAGCAGAGATGATACATGAAATCCTATAGAGAGGAACATTGGAATGGTGAAATCTGGGATGGGATGCCAGCAACAGGCTGACTGTCCTGGGCTGGGAAACCAGAGCCAGAAGGATGGGGAGAGCAGTAATAGTTATGAGGGCTGTAGCTTCCCAGAGCTTTGCCATGCTGTGGTGAGTGGGTAGCGTTGTCAAACCCATGGAAGGTGTGATAGGAGGAAATGAGGTTTGCATTGATTCTGGCAGTGGTGGAGCTCAATTTACAGATGTCAGCAGTGAGAGGTTCTGTGCATACCCTGCCACAAGCAATCGGAGATCATGCACCGAGTGACTGTTCTCCCCACAGAATCACAGCCTGAGGAAAAGGGTGTCCCAGGATGGGTAATTTGTAACTTTGGTCCTGTGGCACATCCCTTCTGGAACTTTTCATGTTTGCCTTCTGAGCCTTAGAGATTCCTATGCTCAAGTTCCTATTAATTTCAAGGCCCGGAGAGACTTACATATTGAAAGATGTGATTCTAATAAATAAATGACGTTATAAGTATACCTGGCTTTACTAATAACTCCTGATATTGTGAGAGTTGGATTCTCCAGCATCACGAGCCACTGGGCCTGGGACGTGGGATAGAGTCCAGTTTGAATGTCAGAACTTAGGGTGGTTATTTATACAGCAGGGGAAAAGGTATCAGCAAAGCAAATCATGCTGCTCACAGATGGAGCATACATTGTATGACATGCTATAGTGATGAAGGCCTCAGAGCAGAGCTGCCTGCAAAAATTGAGGAATATTGAAAATAGGAGAAATCAAACAGGAACTTCCAAAGTGCGGGAATAAAACAAAATCAAAAGAAGGAAGCCAGTTAAAGACTAAACTGAATATTGTTTCTGAGGCCTCGTCTCAAATGTTGATTCTACAGAAGATGCTTTTTTTTTAGTTGCTCATTAAAAAGGGCCCTACTGAAGAGCTGTTGTCCCCTGGGAAATCAGATGCATTGTGTAGTCAAATATCATATTAAAAATAGAGAAGGATTTCTGGAAAGATATGGAGGCAAGAAGCAATAAATTCTGAAGAGGTTGTTAAAAGCCACCCAGAGAAATTGGCCATGTGAGGTGTATTACAACACTGAGAAGCCATCAGCAACAAGAAATCCTCTGGGACACCAAAGCCTGGGTCTGCACATAATCCTGAGCACCTGGGAGCCTCTGAGCTCCCTGCCCTGGAGCCCTTGCCTTGTGCATGAGGACAGCTGATGGCCTTTGCTCTGACATTTCTATTACTGGAAGCATTCTCTGTGGGAAGGGCTGGAAGGTTTAAAAACAAGTTTGAAAGTTTTCCCTATTCTCCAGACACATTTTTTTTCTCTTAATTGCAAAGCAAGTATAGGCTTTTTGGTTTTTTTTTTTTTTTTAATGACTGATTCAGCCAGCCATTTAATCTTTTGCTCCCTGTACTCAGCAAATATGTGAGTTTGTCTGGAAAAATAATAATCGGAGAAAGATTAACACAAAGGACCAAAACAAACTGGGATTAAAGGATGGGTTCAGGAATCTTTCCCCAGCCCAGGTCAACAGTACCCAGAAATTGTCCAGTAGGTTTTGGCATGAATTGTGTTTTTGGGCCAGTGTCCTGGGGTAAGGCTGAGCCCCATGGCATTGGAGGGTGGGTGTTCCCTCCCTCGGGCACTCTCATCTGAGCACAGGCCTGGCTGCTGCCTGCCTTGGTGCTCATTAGTGATCACAGGGTTGTGTAGGAAAAGGCACAACTGTTTGCTGGACAAATCATCAGCTTTCTTCCCTCGCTTCTCATTTGTGCTCCGGAGAGCTCATCAAGGCTCCTCGGACCTGCCAGCTCCCTGGGGCTGCAATCAGTGCCTTACTCACACAGCAAAGCATTAGGGAGTTCTTGTAATGCCAGAGCTGGTTATGTTAGGTGTGTCATCATTAATTATTGACAGAGCACTCAGATATGCGATTGTGGTAGTTCTGTTCTTTGTTTCTTTTATAAGAAAAAGGATAGCTTCTAAAGTTAAATTTTAAAAGCTGAAAACTTTACAGAGGTGCCTATTCTCCCATGCCCGAGGGGATGCGTTTCTCATCTTCTAAGGTCAGAAATAAGTTTCTCTTCCATCTTCCACCCTTGATCAGGCACTGTGGGATTTCCAGAGGGCTCTGTGTCCCAGGTAAGCCAGCACATCAGATGGCTCCAATGCATCAGCTACAAGCTGTTCTCACAGGTACCAAGGCAGAGGAGCAGCTCTGACGCTGGTGCTGTGATTAACTGCTCCCTGCTTCTCAGGAGAGCCGAGCAGATCCTCAGGATCCACCATGCCTTCAGTCCATGCTCATGAAGATGGAAATACCTGTTTCACCCCCTGCTCTGGCAGCCTGAGCTGGCCTGTTGCATCCTTCTGGACATTGTGGCAGGATTCTGAGTATCTCTGTGAAGCTGTTCTGCATTTTGAGAGCGTGGCACCTTGTCTCCTCAGAGAGACAAAGACATGCCCTTCTTTTAGATCTCAGCCTCCTGGAAAACAAGGTCAACCTGATTGTTTTGGAACAGATGGCTTCCTTCCATGTAGTGGCATTTCCCTGGCTAAATGGAGCCTGACTAGACATAAATATCAAATGTAGCTATATGTGGATTTATCAGTATAGCAGTGAATTGTAGGGTAAGGAGAATTTAGAGCTGCTGAAGAAATTATTATTTTTTTTCGCAAAAAATCAGTCAGCACTATCAGTAGCTAGTCTTCTTTATCTTCAATAGTCATCCTTTAACATAAGTTAGGCTGACAGGTGACAGGTTAGCCCAGTCCCTCCTGGGGAATGTTTTCAGTGAAAGATGGCTGGGAGCAGCTGCACGAGAAGAGTTTGATATGTTCTGAGCCGTCTGCCCCAGCGGAGCGAGGGTTTGTTGAGTTCTGTGGAAATGTGAGCTAAACCACATCTGATCTGGATACTGAACCAGGAGATTGATGGGGAAGCAGGGGTTATGAGGCTAGAAAAAGTGCAGGTGAATTAATGGCACACAGAAAACTACCTTGCTATTCCCAAGTAAATGCATGCTGCTGTCAGTTTTGCTTGTTTTTTTCAGAATATAGGGAATGATTGTGCCGTAGATTCTTGTCTGACTGTATTACAGCATGCCTGTGGGGGGGTGGGGGGAGTGACCTACATGTCTTATTCATACATTCGTGCATTACTTGAGATTTCCTGGTTTTTTCAGGATGTCTGTATGCTTTTCCTGGTCCTATAGAAGTAATTTAGATAATATTAATTAATTATTTCTAATACTGTTGTGCAGGAGGGAGCCTTCGGAGGCCCATTCCAGCTCTATTCTCATATTGCTAAAAAAGCAGGCAGCCCCAGCAGAGAAGGTCCCTGCTGCAGGGTGTTTTACTCCTGTGTGAGAGAGTGGCCTTGGTGGTGTGTGGTGGAGCTCTGTCCTTCCAAGAGGGGCATTCACATCTCCCCCCTCCAGCTTTATCTCATTAGCTCTTTTCAGAAAAGGCAGAAGAAATGTAATGTAATCACTTTCAGAGGCCCTGGCTCAGGGTAGGACACTGGCTCAGTAAGGGGAAATGCTGCTTCATGACTCACTTCCACTTGTCTTCACTGAGTCACTGTCCATCCCTGCTGCTAGAGCTACCTGAGAGAGTCTGACTGCATTCCTGGGCACTTGGAGGCTTACCTAGCTTCAGATGTGGAGGGAGTTCACTTAAAGACACGGGAGCTTGTTGTCGCCTCCAAAACAGCATGAACTATAGAGATTTAGCAAGTGTATTTGAAAGCCTGGCTTTAAAATGTACAGGTTTCCTTTGGCTGGTAGGTCATTGCTGGAAAAGGACTGAAACAGCCACAAGGACTTCAAAGGAGTTCACATCTGAGCTAGAGCTGAATTTCTCTTTCTCAGCTTGGGCAAGTTTCCAAGGCAGAAACAAACTCTGATATGGATTTTAAATATCCTCAGCCTTGCAAGTCGAGCACCAGGGTCAAGTGTGCAGTGAAGGAGGGACCGTGACTGAGTGCCCAGCCATAGTTATGTGTCTCTGAGCTCCTGTGTCTGAGCAGGAGGGGGATAACCATCGGGAACACCTCCACCCTGCCCCTTTGGAGACCCTCAGCTTCCTCTTCCTGGGTTTCCTTCTTCATTCCTCCTTTTTTTCATCTGCTGGTTCTGTTTCCAGAAATGCCACAAGCTCCCCACACATTTGTTTTTCCTGTCAGGTTTCCCAGTGCCCGTGGTGACTACATCCCTCAAGTCTTCCTGGTCCAGCTGCAAGTCCAGAAACTGATGTGGTCTTGGGTGTGAGCCTGCTCAGCATCTCCTCACATACTCTGTCTACACATGACAAGAGATCAAGGTATTTGAAGAGCAAACCCAGTTCATTACAAAATAGAGGATTTTCTGAAACAAACATTTGTGTGTATTTAAAGGATTTTTTTTGTTTTCACTCAAAGATTTTTTTGTTCTTCATCAATATTGAAGTCATCCTGTTTTGAGAAATTTAGGTGGAAACTAACTTAACACAGTATACCCCAGCATTCTTACAAAAAATGCTCACTTGTTTAAAGGTCTTTACAAATCCCAGGGAATAAATACCAGCATCAGCATTGAGACTGAAGTAAAGCAGATGCATCATTTATTTCTCAATAAAGTTAGGCTCCCCAACTCCCCAAATCAATAGGTTTTCATCCTTTCTCTTGTGATTTGGTTGCCTAAGGCACTAATTACATAGCAAGGTAATATGAGGTAACATTCCTTCACACAGACCTTGTCTTCAGTTTCAGTATTTCCGAAGGAGACCTCCCAGCCTGCTTGGAGCAGTCAAAGCCTGCTTCCAGAAGGCAAAGTCATTATTCAGAGGCCTGCTTTACACAGATATCCTTTCTGCTCCCAAGTAAAAGTGTTCCTGGTCGTAAGAGTTGTTGACCCTCTCCAGATACTTGTGTTTATCAACCCAACTGCTAGTCCAGAACAGCTCTGGAGTTTTTTACTTTGTTATGATCTAGTGATCAGTCAGAGTGACCAAAGGAGGGTCAGAGCAGCTGCAGAGCTGCTGGCTGCCTTCCCAGCCCTGAGCTCCTGGTGGTTGTGTGTGACTCCTGCACAGATCCAGGGGCAGCAGCCGGGAGCTTGGGCTGAGACCTTCCTTGCCCCAGTAAGTTGATGCCTCCCCTGTAACAAACACAGACCAGAATGTTACTGTAAGTAGGTCTATTATATAAGGCAGCTAAGAAATTAGCAGGAAACAAAGCAAAACTTGGCTCCATTAAATCTGATTAGTAGTTTTTGCTAGAAAGTGCTGGCAGCACAAAGATTTTATTTGTGTTGTTTCACGGAGGTTGGCTGATAGTAAATGACTGAAGCTGAGTGAGGAGTGCTGGATTTACATGTGCTGTGTCCAAAACAATCTTGATGTTCACGTGTGAGTTTAAATGTTCCCCAAGTCTGTGCAGAAGTGAGTCCCTGAAAATTAACTTCAAAAATCTGGAAATGCATTTCCCAGGGCCCATGGGTATTTAAATCCCTGGGTTTTGGCTTTGCTCGTTATAGGATGCGTCCTTCCCTCTGATTAAGGTGTTTATGAGCTATGTATTGCCAGATAAACACAAATAAATGAGACTGATTTATGAGTTACCAGCCCTCAGTAATTCCTGATGATTGATGCAGTCTTGGTGTGGTTTGGGTTGCACCTCCAGTACAGCTGCTTGAAGCTGTCTGTACCCTCCTTGTGGCTCTCTTTCCCCTCTGGGATGGGGAAGAGACCATTCCTGAAGCCTGAACCTGGTTTCTGAATTGCTGCAGTCTTTCAAGTTTGCTTTTATTTGTTATATTTGACATGTCTTATGAAGTGACTTACGAGTGGGGTATTGAATATTGCTGAATATTAAGGCTTCTTTGTTCTTAGTTCTACAGCTGAATTTTAATTAGTCCTCTTTTCCATCATTTAAGTCATATTAAAATACAGTGTATGTTTTGGAACAGAAAATTAAGTGCTATAAATCAGCCTGAAAGCTCATAGCTACCAGAAGCCAAATTTAAGTCTGTGAGCAGCCCAGGGGTTATTTGGGCAGGCAAGTTTTCAGCCAACTCTCTGGATAAGATGCAGAAAGGTTGCATCATTGCAAGGCTCTGGCTGGCAGAACATGCCATAAGAGCAGAACACCGTTGCTTAGCGACTCGTGAAGGATGATTAACCCTTTCCCAGAACTCCCAATATTCCTGTGGAAGCCCCCCTGAGCCATCATTGTGGACAATAATTGAATGTGAAGAAACTACTCTAATATCTTTAGCTACTAGATATATTGATTTATTAATCATTAATGTTTAATGAAGGACTGTCTTAATCTTACCATTAGTTACTGAAGGAGATCACTAAATCAGAAGTCATTCGTCCACAGCATGACGTGTAATTATTGCAAAGGAAGGCTCATGTAATTACAGTAAAGGTGGAGTAAGAAGTGATTAAAACTATTTTGGGACTGATGGTGGTTAATGCAACTGATGCTCAGCTATTTCTAAAATTTCAGCTGAATTTAAAGACTGAGCCCATGAGTTAGCATTGCTCTTGCATGGGGTACCTTGAAGCAGAGTTCAGTACCAACAGGAGCTAGGGAAGCTCCTCACCTCTCATCGCTTTCCACTGCAACAGAGACATTATAAAGGGCATTTCAGTCTGAAAACAATCATTTTAATTAAAAAAATAATTAATCTTTGATGTTGGTGAGCTGAAAAAATTGTTTGAAAGGTGCCTGACATTCAGCATGAGCTGATAAGCAGGAATGTGTGGGTGTGGTGGGCGGGTTTGGTTTTACCTGGTGTTGCCTTTTGCAGATACTACAGAGCAGAAATTTTCCACACAGTGTCACTGACGTGTTCCAGCATTTGGGTTGATTTTCTCAAAACGTGATCACTTTGGATGGTGTTCACCTCATGCAGCTTGAGCTCTCCTAATGTGAGATGTGGAGTCAGTCTAGCTGTGGACAGCCAGAGCAGGACGAGCAATTCTCACCTCTCAAACAGCCCCTTGGCTGGGCTGGGATGGGCTGGGCTGGGCTGGGCTGCCCGGGTTTGCCCTCTTTCGAAGCAGCCTGGAAAGGCCACTGGACTGCAGCCCACAGACAGTGCTGGGTGAGAGGAGCCCGGCCCTGGGGCTGGAGGGGTGTGCTGAGCTGTGTTATCTTCACAAGGATGGCTTCACAGTGCTCCGTGTGCTGCTGAACAGCAGTGCCAGAGATACACGGTGTTCCAGTGCAGCAGTGCAAAAATCCCCCCATGGGAACAGAGGTTAAAGCACAGATAGAGGATTTTAAATTGCAATGGTCACTCTCTGTGATTTTAGTTGGTAATAAAGGCAAGAATTCCCCTGGAGCAAGAAACACTCTTGGTTTCACCTCTCCCCCTCGAGGAGTTCCAGCAGCAGCAATAAGTTTCTGTAACTATTGGCGCTCAGTTCTGGTAGCTTGAGAGGAGGTGAGGGCTGAGAGCAGCTGGACACAGGGCTGTGTGCACCCCCAGCAGCTGTGTGACTCTGCTTCATCAACAGGGAGCACCACCTGAGCTGGAAACATTTTGTACTTGGAAGTGTGGAGATTGTGTTCTCTCTTGTTTGCAGATGGGAAACTCTGTGGCCTTAACAGAGACTTACAGGCCATTAGAATCAATCCAGGTGACAACGTGGCATGAAGATAACCTTTGCTATGACATATCCAAATGCAGGCCCTGCGTTTCCTAATTTGTCCTTATTCTGTGTGCTGCTATCAGGCAGGCACAGAGACTGCTGCTGATCTTGTTTCCCAAATGTCTTATCCTCCTGCATTTCAGACTTTCGGCTCCAGAGAGCAGCCAGCCCGTGTGACAAACAAGCTGACTGTGTGCCATGTGGGGTTTTGCACTGCTGCTTTTTGAGTGAATCCATGCCACTGAGAGATCTCCAGGGAGATTAATGCTGTAACAGAGGCACAAAACAACACAGATATTTCTGAATTGTTAGGCAGATTATTTACTGTTGTTTTGAACATGCTTTCTTAGCTTGCCAACAGCAAAAAGAAACTTGTGTGACTGACATCTGAGCTGTTTTCTCTCGCTGTTGTCAGCAAGGAGATGGAGCTTCCAAAGTTTTGGGATGTTTTGGCGTTTCGCTAGAATAGATGGGTTCGACTTGTCTGAAATACGATTTCTGCTGGCGCCTGTCAGAAGCAGCAGCCATTTGTCTTGCACTGTGCTGGCTGGCGTGTCACGCAGTGGGGACAGCATGTATTATTACCCTGCTCTGTCCCTCTCCTGGCAGGCCGTAATCGTGCCAGCTGTGAGGGTTTGGTTCTGAGCAAGTGATCCTGCACTGGGGCTCCCGGTTGTTCCTGGGCAGAGACCAGCCCGGGAACCCTGAACATCAGCGCTTGTGGACAGAGAAGTCCAGCAGTCCACTGTGTGCTCCAGAGGAGGAACAAGCACATCAGTGCTCTCCTGGGGCTGGGGAGGCACAGGGCTGGGGCAGCAGAGCCCTGAGCTCTCTGCTGAGCCCTGAGAGAGGCAATACTGCCCTCTCTGCTCCTGTCTCCACCTCCCTGGCATTGCTCAAGGCTGATGGGCACAGCAGGAGGCAGCGAGTGCTCACACCATGGGCTCTGCCCTGGCTGCACCCCGAACATCTCTGTGCTCTCAGCTCTGTTTCTGGGGGGGTTCACAGATCTGAGGCACTGGAATTTCATAATATGCTTCTGGGAGGAGCAAAGTTAAGCTGGGATTTATGTGCAGTAGGGCCACAGCAAAGCAATATGTGTGAATGAATCGGGCTCCATTGGGGAAATTCTTGGCATTCCCTGTAGCCGTTTTGATTCAGGTTTGGTGTGGTTTTGGGGCGCTGTGTGGGTTTGTCTCTGTAGGAGAGCCTGGTCCATGGAGAGGCTGCGATGTCCTTTGATGCTGAAATGTGACTGCACAGGGAGTGTCCTGGGGCTGTGTGGGTTTCAGGGAGAGGGTGCTGCAGGGGCTGAGATATTTCTGTGGGCTCGGGCAGCCTTGAATGGGCTCTGGTCCCCCACAGGGTATGAGTACACTGCGTACCTGGGACTCAGGCTCGCAGTGAAGCCATGGCTGTAAATGTCTGTCCCCTCCCTTCCTCCCTTCCCTGCTGCTCCAGGAAAGGAGAACTGTGGCAGAGAGAAAGCCCAAACACCCCAGAGTGACTGAAGGGGACTCTCACACCTGAGCACACCCTGGGACCTGCCCTGCCTGCCTGTGCACCCCGGTGGGGTGAGCCCAGGTCAGCCCTGCCCCGGCATCCCCAGAGCTGTGTTAGTTCCAGGACGGATTTGCTGTCAGCAAATACACATGTACCTGCCGACAGGGATCCAGTGCTCCACTTCCCATAAATTCTTTAGTTTAGGGGGAAAATCTGGATATGTGGTTATTCATTAGTTCCAGGGGTGCTTCAGCCATGTGAATTGTAAATAAGAAAATGGCATATGAAATTCTAATCACTAGAATGGGGAAATAAAAGGCAACTAATCTAGAAATTATTGATTTTCTTTTTCCAGTTGTTCACGGTTAATATTTAGCCACCCCTAGCTGTGCCTGAACACGCTTGTGAACTCAAAATGTGGGACAGGCAATAAGAAGTGGCTGATTTCATTTTAACATCCTTTAATTAGTGCAGAATGTAGCCTCTCACCCATATCTGAAGTGGAAGGGCTGCACACTGAAGTGTTCCCCATGATGAAATAATGTGTGATTCCAGGTGAGGCTCTTTCTTTCAGTGCTGTCAACAGTGAGCCCTGGGGAGTTTGTTCTTTCCAGCTGGATGATAGCAAGTGACAGATTTCTTAATATTTGTTACAGTGTTGATGCCTTTCACTGCACGGCACATCAGGAGAAAAAGATTCACTGCTCTGAATAGCTGAACCTGGCCTTTTTGTTCTCACCACTGGATTTTAGTGGTATAGCTTAAAATGTAAAGCCTGTGATATGAGATTATTAGAAGTTCTTTGGTTAGGCTGTAAACAACTATATTTTAAATTGTATTAAGTTCATTGTGCTTCAGAGCTAGAGCCCACCCTAATGCCACAATGCTGTAGATCACAGAAATTTTTGCAGGTAACTTCTGTACAAAGCCATAGACAGCTGATTTCAGTCACAATACAAAGGGCTGTTATGTCACGTTTCTCTTTCCTTGTGGTTTACTTTGAGCAGTTTTCCATCCTGTGAGTCGTTTGCCTTCTTATCCCCCTCAAAACCTACTGAAAATTTTATGACTTTTTTTTATAGTAAAGGGGCCTCTCAGTCTTGAACACTTAATGTTCAAGTTGTGATGGGCAGAGAAACCTGCAGGGAGAGAATCTGGGAGCAGGGAGGCTGGTGGAGTCCCAGCAGTAAAGACACAGCTCTGCAGAAGGGGGACCACAACCTGGAGCCCCATCACAGTCTCACTTCGGAGACAGCAATCCATCACTGTGGCTGGAGAACTTCATCAGCTGTTTTATTTTCAGTGGTTGGGAAAACACAGTGTCCTAGTTCGTGTTACAAAGGGGAACCTGCTTCCTCTCCCAGCTCTTCCTCTTCCAGGCTGCCCATTGTTAGTGGAGACAGAGCAAAGGCAACTCGCAGCAGCTTCCACTGAGATGGAGATAGCTGGGGAAGGACGGCTGTGAGTATCTGAGACAAACCCTACCCTCAGGGGCGCTATGGACAGGCAGAAAGGTGCCAATCACCTCCATCCAGTCCCCTCCCTTGGCTGGGGTGTGGGTGAGTGTTGATGCACAACAACTCTGATTTGCCTTCAAGCATTAGAGAACAACTGCTAATTGTCCTAGCAAGTGTTTCAAGGTTTTCTAGCCCAATAAACTTGGATGGCATCACACTGCAATGGCTGAAGAAAGTGTTCTGCAACCACTACTGGAACTGAAAGTTAGGTGACTTTTTGTGGATACTGAAGCCAGCTCCATTAAAATGGCTTCCCTATCTGTCTCCAAGAAGTTCCTGGTAATGGAGGTAATAGTTGGATGTTTTGATTCTGTCTAAAAACTAATTTCCATTGTATGAAGAGGAAAAAAGTGGTACAGAATCACATAGTTTCAAGAATTGCGTATAGAACAAATGCTATATTGTGAGAAGGAGACTCTATTTCAGAAAAAAGATATAATTGTTATTGAGAAAGATCAGAAGACACCCATGAAATATGTGACTGAAAGTGTATTTGATAGTAGACAAAAATTATCATCAAACCCAAAAGTGTCCCAGTTACAAACACTCAGTTACAGACTGAGTAATGAAAAAAAGTTCATTTCTTGTGGTCTGGATCACCTAATTCGGTCTGATAAGCATCACCTTTATTTTGGGACTGCTTTTTCCCCCTGACCCATGTGAAAAATTTGGTTTTCCTGGCTCATTTGCAGCAGCATGTAACAGCCAAGCGAGTGTCTTCAGATGTCACACAGGGTTTGATGCCCTGAGATCCTGGTCACAGGTCAGAGCTTGGAGCATTGGCAGTGTCTAGTAATGAGGCACTGTCATGTCAGATACAACTGGATGAGTTATTTGTAGCAAACAACTGATTTAATTTCTCTCCCTCGGTCCCTGAATGATCTCCTGTGCGGTTTTGACTGTCAGAGATCTGCGTGTGTGAAATGACAATGACGGTTTTATGCAAATGGTCCCATGCTCTGGATTGCCTATCAGCTATTCAGAGACATTATTTCTCATTATTTGCTGTTTCAGCTGAATGACAGCCCTTGCAAGGCACGGGGCACCGAGGCTGAGCCTGAATGAACAGCTCCCAAACTCACACGGAGCTTCCAGGGTGATCTTCCAGAAGGGCCATATGCATGCTCCGAGCATAAACCCTCGTGCAAACAGCTTTCCTGTGCTTTCCTCGTGTTCTTGTGCCTTGTTTATTGGTGGCAAGGGATGGGAGTGTTGCCTGGTGTGTGGGGCAATCCCTTGCCTCACTTTGTGCGAGCTTTGTGAGCACCTTTTGGCAGCATTTCCTTGGTTACACACACGTGGCACCCTTGCAGGGAGGCAGGGGTGAACTGGCAGAGGGCAGGGCATGATCTGGTTGGGGTTTGGCCACAGGAGCCAATTCAGCAGTGGGGCTGGGCACTGTCCCTGCTCATTTTCTCCACCTTTCTCAGTGTTTGCTGTGTTCCTTATGCAGTTTTTCAGCAAGAGGTTGTACATGAGAGAGCTACATCATTTGTGACAGTTGTGGCTCTAAATAGGAAATGATTAATATTTCATGATTATTTTTCTGTAAGGCATGATTCTTGGGAGAACGCATCAGTCTGACTTGCTGAGGAGAATGAGCCTGCCTTGCTCAGCTTCAAATGAAAATGTAGCCAGGCACTGCATGCTAATATTGCTACTTTAGATGAAAGCTCTCTGGCTGCCTGGCTAATGCTCTTCTGCCAGTACGTCAGTGCAAAAGTGTGCACTGCAGTTTTGGAAACTTCTGTTTCCCTCATCAGTCTTGCAAGTTATCTGCCACTCTGCCTTTGCCTTGTGCACCTTCAGTCTAGCTTTAAAATAGTACAAGAGGTCATGAATGTCAGCCGACTGCATCAACTGCAAAATCCTTGATTCTGATCTTTCCTTTTTTATTTACTTATTTTTCCCTTTCTTGAGTCATAAGCAAACCACTTCAAAATATTTCAGGGTTGCACCAGAGAATAGCAAACAATTGGTCAAGGAAACATTTTTGTCTCTGTGATATGATTTTTCTGTGAAGGTGGCTGTTCGAAATGCCTCTAGGTAACAAACATTGGCAAATATCTTACAGAACTCTTGTTCTTATTAATGGAATGGTCACAGAGTTACTGTTATTCAGCAGTGAGGCCACCAAGGCTTTAACTGCCCTGGACTGCTACAAGGAAGTCTACAGGAAGATTATGGAAAGCTTGGTAAGTGCAATGGAAGCTGCTCTTTTTTCTGCTCTGCCAGTTGTTCTGTAGGAGGAGTTACACCCTATTGTAGTAGGATGCTGTTAAATACTGCAAATCAGGATGAAAGAAACAGAGGGACAGGTTCCTATTTACATATAAGGGTTCTTTAACCTGAACTAAGTTAGACCAGAATAAAATGCTGTATATTCCCCCAGACTGCTATAATGACTTAATCCTTGCACAAGCAGCTGTACTGGAATATAAATTATTCACAGCAGATTCTGCTGGTCCCAGCCAGGCTTTCATTGGGTTAGACACAGTAGAGAATACTCAGAAATGTGATGGAGAGAGGCAAGACTGCAGGAAAAAAAACATATGTTAGAATGTGTCAGCATTGAAGTGGTCTGTGAAAGGTTAATTTAACTATCATCCACTCCTGTCCCCTGCAAGTGCTACACTTGCTCTTAATTAGTCATGTCTGCCTTCTCTGTCTGTGCAAAAGAGTGGGTACACTTGCTGTCACCAAGCAAAACAAGGACTCCTGGTTCTTTCTAAGATGCTATTTTGCAGCTGAATTTGCTTGTATATCACAGCTGTTCCAGATTATTTTAAAGTATCTTGGTAGCCTCTAAATGAAGCAGAAAGAAATATGTGGGAATGGCAACTACTTTGTGAGGCCTCTACACTCACAACACAATTGAAAGTAAGTTTTGGAGAGCAATGATTTACAGCACCCGCAGTACTCAGAGACCTCATTACGGCACAGGGTCATCTCAGAATGAGATGTCTGTGCTGTGTAAGGATTCAGGGACTTAGAAAACTACATAGCCTGAATTGCTTTGCTTTGCATTGCTTTTCTGCCTAAAAACCCTGATCCATCCACCCCTTTGGGGTGTGTATAATTTTCTGCACATGTAGTTATATGCTATGGTATTTGGTGATCCATCTTTTTTAAGCTAATGCAGCTGATACATCAGGCAAGACTTGCTCAGCATTATTAAAATTCATGTTGCTTTATGAATTTAAGACTTCAGCACAATGCAAAGTACGAATTCAACAGCTACTCTGTAGGTCAGAGTAGTCTTCAGCTAATAGGCAATATAGCCATGGGAAGTTATCACATTTATCAGTGGATTGTAGGCAGATTTGTAGATGTTGCTTTCGATGATCAACAGAGCAATCAAATTTGCAGGCTTGTTTTGTAATCTGTCTGCCTGAAAGTTTTTTACTTGTTGCTTGGTTTTTTTTGGATCTCTTCTCCTGAAGTGCCATTGTTTGGTAAAAGGACTGGTTGGACTTGGTTATAATAATTACAAAAAGAGGTTTGGTTTGGTTTGGTTTGGTTTGGTCTGATGCCACTGGCACAGAGAAGCGTCTGCAGTTGTGTTTGGTTTCCAAGTTAATGCTGTCTGGGTGTTGCTGTGGATAGATGGTCTCTGAGCCCTGGCTGTCTGTGCAGCTGTGGGAAGTAACAACATAAACTTCGTATTAAGGTTTTTGTCAATACTAATTAAAAATAATGGTTAAGGGCTCTCATTCAGCAAACACTGACTGCTGCTCAAAGCACTTAGATAAGTTTTTAATTTTGTGAGCATTCCAAATATATTTGGTCTCATTACAACTGATGAATATACTTTGAATCCTATGGGTTTACTGCTTTTTAAAAGCAAATAAATGGCTGGAATTCATATATGTACTTGGTGGGTAAAAATCAGGAAACATAACTGGAATTTTTATATGGATTTACTGTTGGGAGCAGGTTCTGTATTTCTGCTTCCCTGCAGGTTAATTGTGCTGGGATTTGCTCTGTTATGCTTCTCCCTTCAGCTAATTTTTCCTAAGATTTCTCTTACATTGTAAGCCTCATTTCACACATTTAATATCACTGTTCATCAGCCTAATTACCCTTTGGTCCCACCTCCTTGGCACAGACCCTCAAAGAGAGGCTCAGTATTCCTGCCTCAGCTCCTGCACCATCTGGGCTTTCCAGTTCGGAGCCTGTGTCCATGGTTTCCAGAGGAGCATTCATCCCTGTGCTCTGCTGGCTCACACACTGCAGCTGCATCCCTGGCAGCTGGCTGCTTTCTTCCCTTACCAGCTCCTGCTGTGTCTCCTCACGTTACTGTTCTTCCTTCCCATTTCTTCCTGTCCTGTACATTCTGTCCCCATTCTTCAAAAAATATAATGAAACGGGATTGATGTCCTTCCCAGGAGCTCAGGGGCTCTGCTTCTGCACGGGACCAAGTGTGCACCTGCCATGCACCGCCAGTCCTTGCAGAAGAGAGGATGAGGAGTGAGAAAGGACCTTCATGCAGCAGGTGAAAGCCAGCCAGCAGGGGCTTTACAGAGAGTTTCTGCAGCCGTGGTCAGAGAGGCACCGAGGCACAGCACAACACCATGGGGACACACATCTGCCCCAGCAGGCACCAGCACATCAGGGGAAACCGAGGAGAATCCACCTCAACAAACAGATTGGTCATGGCTCCCTGAACAAAAGCAAGCATCAGCAACCCAGAAAGGCTGGGTTTGGTTTTGTTTGTTTGTTTTTCATATAATAGCATCATGAAATTGTTGTGTACAATTGAGAACCTCATCAATATTACATCTGCAACAGATGGTGAAAACCTCCTGGCATGGACAAGTAATCCATTTAGTTCTTCAGACAAGATCTCCAGTGCCAGGCACAGCATCTGGCCTTTTGGTCCATCTTTGAGGTACGGCAGTGGGAACCCAGAGCCAGCCAAAGAGCTCCCTGTGACCCACGCCCACGCAGGAGCACCTGCGAGCCACTCTCGGGGTGATGCTGACAGCAATTCATTGAGGGCTTTGTGATCTGATTGTAAACAGCTGCAATGAATTGCTTTTGCCTTGAATCTCAAACCATTTATTTTGGGAGAGCAGAACACTTGTGCGAGATGCAGCATCATGCTGAATGCAGTAGGAACAGGTGACAGGATACCTGGCATTTCTCTGGAAGATGGCCACTGAGCCCTTGGGGACACAGGTTGCATCTGTGAGCAGCTCCTGGGCTGTGTTTCCGGGGTGTGCAGCCCTGCTGCTGGGGTGATAGACCCGGGGTGATGTTTTGCAGCACAGTGGCAGCAGCAGGAGTGCTTCAAATTAAAGGAACTGGCTACAAGTTTGGTGAAAAATGCATCCTCCCAGGCAGAAGCCTCAGGGCTGGGAAGGGCACTCAGCCCGTCTCCATCTCCGGCACTTACCAGTAAGGTATGTAAGACAGAGAGTATTTGCCTTAGGGGAAAATCACAGCATTTTCACTGATTATATGGATTTTACTTGCCAGTCAAGGCTCTGATAGCTGAGAGAGATGTGAAATTGCTATCTGAAACAGTTTAGACATTCAAACAAACGTTCTTCCCAGCTTGCAGAAGCTTAGCAGTTGTCCTGTAGATCGGAGCCTGTTTGGAGAAACAATGTCACCACTTGTATTTTGACTTTTGCCAGAGAAGGGAGCAGCCTGCCTATCACTTTCTTCCTGCCCCAAGAGACCTTTTCATGACTGAGTGATAAGAGAAAGCAAATTACAGATGTTAATGGAGCTTTTTATCGTTGCAGTGGGTGGATGCCATGTTGTAGCATGTGCCCAGCTATACTCCCACCCCATTCCACGCTGGATGGAGCACGGTGGCTTTCCGTGTGCACAGCCCACTGGGGCAGTGTGCAGCTCCCAGATGGCACTATTTGATTTCTCTGTCTCCTGCTGTTCAGAACCTGCCTCCTGCCCACCTGTTTGATGGCATTAAAGCCTCACCACCGAGGAGTGGGTGTCAGTAGGTCAGTGGGCTGTGCTGGTTCTGCGCTCGCTCCTGAGTGCAGCCTGCAGCGACTGGGGGTAAATGATTAACCTGCATCTGTTCTGCTTTTTGCACCGAGGCTCTGGACCTGCCTTCATCCCACAGCCACTGAACTGGGGAAGCTGCCACTGAAACCAGCCACCTCTCCAAGTCTATATCCTGAAATTCAGTCAGCACAGCTGAACCCTAAAACTACAAGGTTTCTGCTTTGATGCTGATGTGACAAATGCTAATAGCCATAACCACATGGGAGGGCATGAATTTGTGCTCTCTTTTTGAGGCAATCACTCATAATTATGTTGACTAAACTTTTAATTTAGTATATATTTTTTAAAAGGGCATGGCATAACATGGTTCTGCCTTGTCCACACGAGCTAACAATCAAATTGTTTGCTCTCTTCTTGTAGAAGGAGGAAATTTTATAACACTGTCTCTGTGTTGTGCCTTGCTCTGAGTCTCTTTTGTCTATTTTTGTCACATTCTTGACCAAATACTAGATTTGATTTTGACCCAGATCTGTATAAATTACTTTAGCAATAGGGTATTCATGCACATATGAAATTCATGCACATATGTACTGAGCAAAGGACAAACCTATGGCCACAAAAATGAAACCAGTGAAACAAATGACCCTGACAAGGACAATGCACAAGAAAATTGTGGTAATGTTTTATGGCATGGAGCAGAGCATGGCTTTTTGCCCTCCTAGCTTTAACACATAAATTCTCACATGCTCCGTTGCTAAAGCACCTGTTGCCCTAATGGCTCGGGGATGGAAGAACCTTTGCCCGTGTGCAGTAATGCCAGCACATTGGCTCATGCTTTGGGAATGGTTGGACTCCCAGGAAAAAAGAGGAAGCACAGAAGTGTTAATTTGGAGAGGCAATTTTGCTCCTCTGAACCCTATGTTGTCAGACTCAGACACAAGGCAGCAGATAACAAAATGGATACTTTTCTGCCAGGGACAAGGAGTTCCAAAATCACCGAGCTTCTTCATGTTTATGAGTGATTAATGTGAAAATTAATGAGGCTTTAATGTAAGTAAGGGATAGAAGTGACTTAGCCCCAAGATCATGAAGCTTCTGCAGAGCAGAATTGCTGAATGATGTAGCAGAGGACTAAATAATGGAACTAATCTTATGCACAGCTGTGAAAGCACTTCTCTCTATTTAAGATGAAAACTCACACAAATGTGTGTACAGATCACTGTTGTGCAAACTTTTTTCTCTCCCATGTAAAACTTCTGTGTTCTCTCACAAAAATATCATCACTGAAGGGCAATCCTTTCTGACCCAGATACCCCAAGGTGACCAATACCCCAGGCTGGACCCTCACACCAGCTGAGGATCTCGCCACAAGCAGGTGAGATGCACAGGGAAGGCAGAGGCAAACCAGTTTTGCTGGCTGCTGCCACAGCTGCTCTGAAAGGCTCAGAGGTTTCAGTTATGTAATCTCCAATGATTTGGGGTGAACCTGTGCAGTTTCTCCAACTGCCAAGACACAGTTACTTTGTCTCCTTTCCCCATGAGCCAGCAGTAGGGAATGGCACAGCTCCTCAAAAAAGCCCAGCTGGCTACAAGCAGGCTATTTTGGCTCAACTTTAGCAAAGGAGAGCTGGCTGGGGCTGGAGTAAAGGCTGCCTCTTCCATGTCTGAATGATGCTGGAAGTTGCCAGGTCATGCAGCATCCCCTGGATGATGAGTTGTTAGAGCAGCCTGTGAGCAGCAAGCCCTGCCTGAGCACAGCCAGCCCTGCAGCTGAGCCCCTCGGGGTGTCAAGGCAAAGGGGAGCCTGTCCCATGCTAATTAAAACTCTTTTCTCAACTTCTCCTTGGCAAAGTGCAAAGAAATCCTCTTTTCATGTCCAACGACTAAAAATAAATCCTATTTTGGGTTTCAGAAGCAGCCGCATGACTAAATGAGCCTTTCGGTTTCATTCATGTTTGCTGTCTATTAATCTGTTCTCCTCACCCTCAGCAGGGTATGACTCAGGGCTTCACATTGTCTTTCTCCCTGAACTATCTGTGTTTTGACTTTAAATTCTGCTGTCTGACGCAAAGCAGTGCTGAAATCATGACAGTTTGATCCAGCCAGCTCCCAGGAGACTCTTGATCTTTACTGGCTGGTAAATGTAGCACTCAGAACAGCTATGCAGAGCAGATATCGATATTTTTACACCAAATGTTGGTAAGCAGATGTCACAGGCTTGTGAAAAGCCTTGAAACTCCACGGGAGAAAATATGTGAGTATGTGTGTGGGAGGCCTGGAGATAAAAATAATTCGGTGGTTCTATGAGAAGGCATATATTCTATTCCTTAATCCGTTGGTGTTTTGCTATTCCTGTGCAGGGTACTCAAACTGGAGGCTGCTATACTGGAACAAGTATAGCAGTAAACTCTTTCCCTCTTGATTCATCTGCTGCTTTTGCAGCTTCTTCCAGCACGGGCTCCTCTGCTCCTCTGGCCCTGGCTGAGCTGATAGATCCCATTCCCCTGCCCTGAGCAGGGGGTCTCTCCTATGGGGTGGAGCCTGATTATCCCAAGCTTGAGGCATCCCGTAGGAAGTGTAGGTCGCTGGGCAGGGAGCAGCAGTGAGGCAGCGGGGCTGGGCTCCTCCAGCAGCCACTGGAGAGAACGAGAGGCACTCGAGGGGTGATAAAGCCCTGGGGAAGGTCTCTAAGCAGGCGTTGCACAGAGCCTCAGGTGACCCCAGCCCTGGTACTGGGCTGCTGAGTGGTGAATTCCGAGCACTGGAGCACACCCACATGTCTCAGGGGTGGCAGCCACACCTTGCCTAAGGCTCTTCTTCAGAGCCTAGGGTGTTTTTTTTTTTGTTTTGTTTTGTTTTGTTTTTTTTTAATAAGCAGGCAGCCTGAAATCCTGAACTTGTAAATGTTGGATAAAAGTCTGGATTTGGTTTTTTTATTTTTCCCCAGCAAAACCTGTTCTTGCAATGTCCCCTCAGGGAGGTGTGTAGGGTAGGCTGGTGTTAAACCTGCTTAATCTCGTTGCAGTGTTGAATAAAGCCCAGTGATCTACAGCCAGTGGATGCTTGCCTTGACATCCCTGCTTTTAAAGGACTGTGGTGACAAACTGCAAAGCCCTTATTTTTACCTTTCAGTGCTGTATTTATCCCTCTCCTTATGGCTTTGGAGATGAAATTTGAGCCATTTATTATGCACTATATTTAGGGAGGCCAAAAATATTTGCATACAAATATGATTGATCTTTCAAGCATGCAAAATGAGCAGAAAATGACGAGTCTGATGTTGGACACAAGCAGAGCTCAAGTCTTTTAAAATTAAAATAATTTAAAAGAATCTGTATCTATGATGGCGGATGAGCTTTTTCTGAGGGAAGAAAACTTCCTCTTTCTCATTATATACAGAGTAAATGAAGATATTCAAGTCAGATATGGGCTGAATTTTAAATGTGACAATGGCATTTATTCTGCAGGAGATGTCATGTCTGTAATGAATTGTAAATTATTTTTAGTTGCTACTAGAAACAGAAGAAGGGGGGGAAATAATCAATATTGACACAACCCTGCTTTATTTTTAAGCAGTGCTGATCTTTGGTGGCACCAATTAGAGAAGGAGAGAGCTAGAGCTGAAGTGAAGTGCACAAACCATTCTGGTGTTTAGAAAAGGGCCACAGCAGCCAGACAAATGTGCTGCCTCCGTGTTGCTGCTGGGATGGTCATTCCAGCCAGACCATCATTCCATCCTCTCCTGGGAGCTGGGCAGGGGTGCTGGGAGGCCACGATCTGTGAACAGTGGTGCTTCTGTCCACCATCACCCCACAGGTGCTGGTGTGTCCAGGGCCTGGGCACAAGGACAGTGACCCCAAGGCCTGTGCCACACCGTGCTTCCTCCTCAAGACAAGATTCCTGACTTTTCCCGCTGCCTTTAGGGATGGTGATATTCCAGCTGGGGTATGACAAAACAGAGCGGGCTGGAACCCTCTTGCCTCTGTTTGCTGCAGTGAAGTTCCCCTCCCAACCCCATGCCCTCTTTCTTGCATGAAATGAAACAAAAGCCTTTTGCTGCAAGGTGCAGGGTTGATTGATTAACTTTTATCTTCTCATGATGCATGACTAGGTAAGGTAGAGCATGTGACAAGGCAAGCTGTTCAGAGAAATCACTGCGGATAGAGCTGGGCTGTTCCCAGGATCCACAAAAGGATGCAACACGGTCGAAATTCACTCAGAAAAACAAGATTACCCAGCTCCTTTGCTTAAGCAGTTGATATTGAGCTAATTCTAATGCAATTTCCTAAAACGCAGAGATGCTGTGATGTGATCTTACCCTTGTATAAAATGCCACGGAACTTCTGATGACAGAACAGATCCAATTTTCTGTTGCATGACTCATTCTGAGGAAAAGAATGCTGTACATTCAATATGACCAAAAAAAGTACATTCAGTAAGGCCCTCCTTATAGGGCTGCGTGGATGCAATCAGTCGTAAGCACAAAGTCCAGGCAACACTTTTTGATATGGAGTAAAATTGACAGATGGATTGTAGAGAGCCTTTGGAAAATTTTATCCACTGAACCCAGAATAGCCACGGCAGAGACCTAAGCCAAGTGTCTGCCTGACTTTATATGCTGTAAATCTCAGGTGAGTGGTTAAGGAGGTTTGCTCATGTGCCAAATAATTTGGGTGGTCTGAAATATGCTCTAATGCGGAAGATCAGGGATAGATGGATGAGGTTCAGCAGGGTGATTTCGTGGGAAAGAATTTGCTCCGTAAGTATTAGTCATTTGGTGATAGAATGCACAAGAGCCTGATGGAAATACCTGCAGAGGCACCAGAAAATTCCTGAAAGTCTGAATTGAGTAATTTTCTCCTGGTTTTTTTTGGTTATTATTTTGTTTGTTGGATTTGATTACATTGAGCATTCTCTCGATGGACTGAGGTGTATCAGTGACAGCAACGTCTGCAGAGCTGTGTTTTGTGGGCATCCAGAGCCTTGCTGAGGGGGGTGTGGTGCTCAGCACACAGTTCCCAGCTGCTCAGAGGGCACTTGGACCTTGCCCTCTGCTTACTGCAGCAATGCCTTTCTGCTTCCCTTCTTCGGGGTTGCTATCATGGGCCCCAATGCAACATTTTGTTTGGCTCTTTTCTTCCTGGGTCTGGTGATGAAAGCAAGTGTGTTGGATGGAATCTGGGGCCAGAATAAAGCTGCTGCTGAAGAGTTTCAGCACAAAAACTGATACTGTATTTTACTCATAAAACTCCGTGAGATGAAACAAGATCTCTATTTCCAGATCTCCATGTCAACTACAGGAAATGCAGCCAGGATTGTCTTGTTGTCTGTCTTCATGGCTACAATTATTTCTAGCTTACTGTTCTTACAACAATTTAATTTTGTAATGTTTATTGGCTTGGAAGGTACATTCATCCTAGGTTTTTTTTTGCATTTTGTGCTGTAAAAGGTCAAAATTGTCAGGAAAGATTTATTTTTGGGGAAAAGGAATCCTTATTTAAAAGCCAAAGTATGACATCCTTTCTGTAATAGGAAGGAAGCAGAAGGAACAAGCTAAAACTCTGAGCATCAGCTGAAGCCATGTGTTACATCCTGTGCTTTGTGATTTATGGCACAGTGGTATTTACTCACCCTACTGATCCAGGCGTGCAAGCACTGCCCTTTTTGAGTGCTGAGAACGGAGGTAACACTGCGAGGGCCTTTTCAGCAGCGCCTGGCAGTGGTGCCAGGGATGGGTAGTCCCTCTCTGGCTCCATCCCCACCCAGAGGAGCGCCAGCCTGGCCCCTGTCCCATGCCACAGCCCCTGGCAGAGGCAGAGGCAGAGCACACAGGCTGGGGCAGGAGGAACCTTCTGCCTTATCTTCCTCCAGCATGCTTCAGTTTTTCCATCTATCTCAGGCAAACAGTGGAGGGGTGTCATTCCCCCCTCAGCCCCCTCCCTCAGAAGCACCCACCTCTAGTTGGTCCAGAGCTCCAGGGCCTCCTGCACCTGATGACAAGGCCACAGATGCCATGAATTATCCCTGCCCTGTGACAAAGCCAGAAATGTGCCACGATAGCTCAGTCAATGAACTAAAAAAAAGAAATAAAAACCCCCTGCTGGCCATAGCTGTTGAAAGGCCATCTCCTGCCAAGGCACGGGCGCAGCCAGGCACACATGCACACTCACACTGACCCTGGGGTGCAGGGTCTTCCTCATGGCTGGGCTCACACCCACCTCCAGCCCCTGCGTGTCCCCAGCTTTGTTCCTGCCCCACAGCCCTGGGCGTGTGTCCCTGCTGCTGGTTTGGCCGGCACCCACCCTCTGAGGTGTGGGTCAGCTTCATTCATCCACCTGGGGTGAGGGTCACCTTCACCCACCCTCCAAGCTGTGGGTCATCTTCAGCCACCCACCCGGGGTGAGCGTTAGGTTCATCCACCCACCCGGGGTGTGGATCAGCTTCCTGCACCCACCTGGGGTGAGGGCCCCCTTCACTCACCCACCCTCCAAGGTGTGGGTCATCTTCAGCCACCCAGCCGGGGTGAGGGTCATCTTCACCCACTCTCGTGCTGTAGGTCGGGCTCACCAAGTCCCTCCTCCCAGCCTGTGGGAGCTGAGAAGCAGAAGGCACTGCCTGTATCACATCTGCCTATTTCTTTTTTTTTCCTTTTTAAACCTTTTTTCCCCTTTCCCCCTTCTTTCTTATTGCCTCCCTTTCCTCTTCTTGCTTTCCCTCGTGGCTTTTTTCCTCTGTCTTTTCCCTTTCCCCCGTTTTTCCCTGTGCCCGCTCTCTCCGCGGGCGCGGTTCCCTGGCGGGTGGCTCCGCCCGCGGAGG
>VWZT01005653.1:149951-251584 GCA_013397055.1 Pachycephala philippinensis | reverse complement strand
AGGGATGTTGGGATGCAGGGATGTCGGGATGTTGCGACGTTGGGATGTGCGGGGGGATCCGGCACCGAGCGAGCGGTGAAGTCGCACCCAGAGCCGGTGGTGCCGGGGCTGGGGCTCGCAAGGGAGCGCATCTCTATAAATNCCCCTCCCTCAGAAGCACCCACCTCTAGTTGGTCCAGAGCTCCAGGGCCTCCTGCACCTGATGACAAGGCCACAGATGCCATGAATTATCCCTGCCCTGTGACAAAGCCAGAAATGTGCCACGATAGCTCAGTCAATGAACTAAAAAAAAGAAATAAAAACCCCCTGCTGGCCATAGCTGTTGAAAGGCCATCTCCTGCCAAGGCACGGGCGCAGCCAGGCACACATGCACACTCACACTGACCCTGGGGTGCAGGGTCTTCCTCATGGCTGGGCTCACACCCACCTCCAGCCCCTGCGTGTCCCCAGCTTTGTTCCTGCCCCACAGCCCTGGGCGTGTGTCCCTGCTGCTGGTTTGGCCGGCACCCACCCTCTGAGGTGTGGGTCAGCTTCATTCATCCACCTGGGGTGAGGGTCACCTTCACCCACCCTCCAAGCTGTGGGTCATCTTCAGCCACCCACCCGGGGTGAGCGTTAGGTTCATCCACCCACCCGGGGTGTGGATCAGCTTCCTGCACCCACCTGGGGTGAGGGCCACCTTCACTCACCCACCCTCCAAGGTGTGGGTCATCTTCAGCCACCCAGCCGGGGTGAGGGTCATCTTCACCCACTCTCGTGCTGTAGGTCGGGCTCACCAAGTCCCTCCTCCCAGCCTGTGGGAGCTGAGAAGCAGAAGGCACTGCCTGTATCACATCTGCCTATTTCTTTTTTTTTCCTTTTTAAACCTTTTTTCCCCTTTCCCCCTTCTTTCTTATTGCCTCCCTTTCCTCTTCTTGCTTTCCCTCGTGGCTTTTTTCCTCTGTCTTTTCCCTTTCCCCCGTTTTTCCCTGTGCCCGCTCTCTCCGCGGGCGCGGTTCCCTGGCGGGTGGCTCCGCCCGCGGAGGTGCCGCGGAGGCCGGGCGGGGCGCGGCGGGCGGGGCCGTGACGCGCGGCCGGGCCGCTATAAGCGGGCGCTGTCCGGGTGCTGAAGGCGGCGGAGCGGCGGAGCGGCGGCAGCGCAGGTAGGGCTGCAGGGCTGCGAGGCTGCAGGGATGTAGGGATGTTGGGATGCAGGGATGTCGGGATGTTGCGACGTTGGGATGTGCGGGGGGATCCGGCACCGAGCGAGCGGTGAAGTCGCACCCAGAGCCGGTGGTGCCGGGGCTGGGGCTCGCAAGGGAGCGCATCTCTATAAATTGTAGCCCATCTCTATAAAATGTAGCCCTATCACCCCAGGTGCTCCGTGTACGTGCTGTCAGCACCGCCCGTGGCTCAGCCGGGGAGCGGAGCGCTCCCGGGAGAGATGGCACTCAGTCATGCCGGGGCGCCGGCACGGCACTTCAGCGGATGGGCGGGGGGTTCCCTCGGGTGCAAACACCCTCCGAGTCGCTTCCCAGATGTTTTCAAACAGTCGATATATTCTCCAGAACTGCTGGGGGTTTGGGCTTTTACCCCTCGTTGCTGTTTTGTTTGTGTTTTCAGTCCCACAGGGTTAAGGGTTAGAGACGCTTTTAAACATGGCAAATTTACTGCAGTCGTGTTATTTATTGCAAACAAATAAATGGGAGGAAGAGTGTGTGATATATTTGTTTTCCTTATGGAAAATTGCTGTTAGGTTTCACCCAAGACTCTCAGGGCAGGGACACATCTATAGGAAAAACCCAAGAGTTTTCATAGCAAAATTTCACTGGAAACAGTAGAGTCACATCAGAAACTGTTAGGAGAACGAGAGAGAAAATTACTGCTACCATGGAAACATCCCAGAAAGGAGATATTTTCTGTGTCTGTTTTTTAGGGAACTTTTTTCAGTCTGTATTGTCTTTGTATGTATTAAATTGTGATCATGATCGCCTCATTTTGTAAAGAGGAGCTTCTTCATCTTCATTTGCTGGCTAAAAGATGATTTTCCTGTTTGTTAGGTGCTAATAGAGGAGAAAATATGCTCTCCATCTAGACTGGCTTCACAGTTATCGATCTGGAGACAAAAGAGCTGTTTTAGCATATTGTCCTTTGAGAGGCACAGGATAGAATGTCTACAATATTTCCTAAAGATAGGCTAAAACGTCCTTTTTTAAAATCAAATGTGGAATTAAATTCTGAAAGGCTGGGGAGGGGTCCTCTTACCTTGGGTAGCGCAGTATATTTAATGACAAGATTTATGACCCGAACTCAACGCTTTTAAAAGAAATCTGTTTGACAAGGCTTTCAAATACCATCTACCAATAAATTAGAAGTAAAAATTGACCTAGAGGCAAATGCACACAAAATACGTAGAGAGGAGCCAATGATCTGTTATTCCTGTAAAGGAAATATCCAGTTGAGCAACATCCTTGTGGAAAACTAAAGTAACTTTGACTGGCTGCACACATTTTGATTTTAGTGGGATGCTGACAGCTCTTGGAAATCCTATAACAATCCAAATTGTGTGCAGCGAAGGAGGGTGAGTTCCTGGTCTTTGTGAGTGGGAGGTGCTTGGCAGATGATTATAGAATGACTCTCCCTTCCCCCATTCCTTGGAAAGGACAGTTTCTCATGTGCTAATCAAACTAACTCTGTTAATAACCCATCTCTGCTGAAAAAGAAAGTCTTAATTTCACTTACTTGCTACGGAAATAGCAAATCAGGTGGGTTTTTTGGGGGTTTTTTGTTTGTTTGGTTGGTTTTTCTGTTTGTTTGTTTTTTGTGTTTTTTTTTAAATTGAGATATACATTTATGTACCGGGCTAGTGCCATTTCTGTGGCAGAAAATGAAGCAATGTCTTGGCTTTGTCTCAGGGCAAACTCAGACCTGGAGGGTGGGATCTTCGAATCAGCTGTTGAACTAATCCTTTGTGAAATCAGTGCTCAGATGTATCTAGGCTTGAAGTCAGAAATGTTTGGGGAAATTGCTATTATACCTGTTAGCCTGCTCATGTATACTGAGGGGGAAAAATAAGCAGCTCTCTGAACTGATAGTGCTTTAATTATTTAGTGAAGTCACATTATGTTAAGGACAAAAACTGAGCGGAAAAATCTACAAGTGAGCTGAAATGAGCATATTCATGCTCACTTTCTACTTCCAGCAGTGGGTAAACACTGGTGTACACTGCTCTTTCAGGCTGTCATGAGCCACCAGGATGCTTTTACCAAGCCAAAAACCAAAGAAACCAAAATAGGTCAATTAATCAAAGCAGTTTCTATCTTTATCATTCCTTTCTCATTATTGTACCTTATTTGTTAATGTAACTGGATCAGAAAGGAATCTAATCTGTCCCATGGCCCAGTGTGCCAGTGCCTGAGCACAATTTTCCCTGTGCTGTGTGGAAGGTGCCCAGCTCCCTGCAAGGCTGGGCTTTTGCAGCTGTATCCTCATGCACAGTGATGCTGTAATCATCTTAATTCTGCAGGAGGCATATTTTTCCCAGTTCTGTTCCAGAGTTTATTTTTGTCTGGCGTAAGCTGGGCAGACGTGGGCTTCTACTGATCTATTCTAACCAAATTTGCCAGTGGTCATGTTTCTGCCTGTCCTGGGACCTGATTCAATTTCTGCTGAAGTGAATGAATAAACAAATGAATGAAATCACCACTCAGAACCTACCTACTCGAGCTCATTTCCAAGAGGGGCTTTAAAGCATTCAGTAAAATTATTTTGTACCTTTAGGATAAATTATGGTTTTCCTCTCATATAAAGGATCATTGCCCTAGGAAGATGACTCATAGAATCATTAACTGATATTCACTTGTAATACAAATAACTTTTTAAATGAAATAGCAAAATAAAGGAAGTAATAACTTCAGTACTATCAGTACTGACAGAAATAAACTTGCAAGTAATTTTATAGGCTGTGTTCTCCACTTCATCACATTAATTTTATTGCAGTTTAGCACCATTCAGCAGTATTGTCCTGGCATGAAATTAGATGCCCTGTAGAGCAAACTCACAAAACAATTCTGTCTGTAGTTTTAATATTAGTATTTTGAGCAGCATTTAAATGTATGGATACACTGATTTTGTCATTTAGGTGCTTTGTTCTCAAGATCAAAATGACATCTAGATATGTCTATGGGCATTTCATGAGTTGTATAGGATTAGTGTTTTGTATTTTCGTGCTGCAACTGGAAAATTAATGTTGGAGCATAGAGATAAGAAATTCCTTGCATAGCTCTGTTTCCTAAGCCTGTCTTCATGTGTTAACAGCTTCTTTTTTCTTCTTCTTCTTTATTTAAAGGAAATATTTTAAATATGGCAGAAACCAAAACCTTCCAGCCTGGAGCAGCCTGTGCTCTCACCTTTTTCTTTGTCCTAATCTGTTGGGTTGATGCAGCCTCCTTCCAGCAGCACCAGCTGCTTCAGAAAGATCCAGACTATGCAATGAAAAACTTACAAAGGCTCCCAAATCCGGATATGATCAAAGCACTGGAATACATAGAAGACCTTCGCAAGCAAACCAACAAGGGAGAAAGTGGCCCTGATTACAACTCTTATCAAAGTGTCCCATACCTCCTGCCACAGAAAGAAAGCAAGGATCAGCTTCACCTCCCGGATAATGTACGGGATTCTTTGACCGAAGATGAGTCCCAATGGGTTAAGGTAATGCTGGAAGCCTTGCGGCAAGCTGAGAAGGAGTCAAAAGCTGGCCCAAAGGAGAATAAACCTTACGGTCTGAGTTCAGATAACAACTTTCCAGCTGGAGTAACTGATGATTACGAGGCTTACAAGTGGCCTGAGAGGTGGCAAAAGTACCTCAAAATGCCACTTGGGCACTATGAAGACAGTTCAAGAGACAGTCCCTTCAAGCGTACCAATGAAATCGTGGAAGAGCAGTACACCCCCCAGAGCCTTGCCACGCTGGAGTCCGTGTTCCAGGAGCTGGGGAAGATGGCAGGACCCAACAACCACAAGAAAGAAAGGCTGGATGAGGACCAGAAATTGTATACAGATGATGAAGACGATGTGTATAAAGTGAATAACATCGCCTATGAAGATGTGGTTGGAGGAGAAGATTGGAATCCCATAGAGGAAAAAGTGGAAAGCCAAACCCAAGAAGAGATAAAAGATAGCAAAGAGGAAATTGATAAACATGAAGAGGAGATTGACGAGGAAATGAAAAGATCAGGAAAGCTCGGCTTCCTTGAGGATGAAATAAGAAGAGAAAATAAAGATCAAATGTCAGAGGATGTTTCAAAACTAATGAATTATTACCTGAAGAGGCTGATGGGTAGTGCTGGGAATAGGAAATTAAGGACTGGAGGAGAACTTGAGGAAAAAAGAGCATCCATGGTTTTGGATAAACAACTTGATCCTCAGTCTATAGCTCAGCTGATAGAAATCTCAAGGAATTTGCAAATTCCTCCTGAGGATTTGATAGACATGTTGAAAGCTGGAGAGAAAAAGCAGCTTCAGAGTGAAAGGTTGGAAGCTGAGCAGGAAATGGAATTCCCAGAAGACCTCGACGAGATAACTGAAACCAATCTAGGACAGAGTGATATATTTAAAAATAATATAAACTCTAAAAACGGGTACATGAAGCAGCCTCTTATTCCAGAAAATCTACCTGAAGACCTCAATATTGAAGATATTGTCAGCCTTCTGGGAAATGACAATTTAGCTAATCAGAATCCCTCCTACCTACTAAATCGTCTTAACCAAGAGAATGATTTGCCAAGACTGTCTTACATTCCCAGAAGATTGAAAGGACACCTGTTCCCTAAAGCTGCCTGGATGAACGATTTGGAAAGGCGACAAACGGAGTATGAGAAACTGGATGAGAAGGATGAAGAACTGGCTGATTACTTGGCAAAGGTGCTGGCAAAATACCCTGAAGTGATCAATACAAACCAGATGAAACGAGTCCCAGCTCCAGCTTCTGAGGGCAACCTGCAGGAAGAGGATCACCTGGAGCAGGCCATCCGAGAGCACCTGAACCAGCTGGGACCACAGGAGGCTGCCAAGCTGGCTTCGCTCAGCAAAAGGCTCTCCATGGCTGGGGAAGCTGATGATACACAAGCCAGGCAGTACCTGGATGAGGATATGCTGGCAAAGGTGCTGGAGTATCTAAAACAGGAGAAATCAGAGCTTGAAAGAGATCACATTACCAAGCGAGCAATGGAAAACATGTAATTGTTCCCCAAGTACTATTTCTCTTCAATGTGTTGACTTCTATCCCAATTCAGTTGTGATTTATTCCTGCTCTCCCACTAAACAACCTATGGTAGACTATTTACCATTGAACAGTCTGCATATCTTTCTCAGAGCTGTTATATTGTTTATTGATATACTTCTATGTTATAAATTATGGGGCAAACAACAAATTGCTTCAAGTGTTTTAAGAAACAATTTAATTATATCAAGTAAAAGTATAATATGTAAACAAATGACCTTTGCATTGTTAATAAAACATGATGAATGAAAAGTGACAATTTTAATTTGAAATTTTTAAGATTAATTGGATTATTTTGTTACTGTCTGTAGTGGTTTCTGTGGAGTATCGAATAAAAAAATAAAGCATTATATATATATATAGTTTTATTTACAAGGCTTTTTCTATTCAGTGTTTTATTGTTGATGAATAAATTATTTCTGGACAATCGACTGTGTTTCTTTGTGACAGTTGATAAAGTCATACTAATTGGAAACATATTTTTACTTCTATAGATGACTCTTCTGAAATATATTATTTTTCCTACAGATTAAATTGTTAGCATAAACTTGTGGTTTTCTGGGCCATAAGAACATCAACTGGTATTACCCTTAAGGGCAGAGGGTACCGAAAAAGCTTGCTGAAGTCAGTCAGTGTAATAATTGCATTACCTACAACTGAAAATTTGGCCTCACATAATTAAGAGATACATCAGTACCTCTTGGCATCAGGAGGAACATAAATGATCTGTCCAGCTAAGACAGACTCTGTGACGAAGCTCTGAAAAAATACAAAATGGACCCCTTATATGTGAGCTCTGGGAAGCTCTGCTGGAGCAGCTGGGAAGCTCCGCAGATGAGTCCCCCTCCATCTCTCACGATGACAACAGCAAAGAAAGAGTCAGGCTCCAAGGCAAGGCAGGCAGGGAACTCCCCTGTGGGGAACAGAATTGTTTTGCCTGACAAAAATATTATTTCCTTTTTCATGAAATGACCATTACATGTCACATAAATACACAGAAAACCTTTATTATTCAGCACACTATCTGGGCACTTGCAATGTCTCTTGAGCTCCTGTTATGACCTGCAGTAGATGGTCTGGGAAGGTTCTGGCTCTTTTACAGAAGGAAATGTGCTTGCATAACTCTGTGAGTCAGATGTGGTTTTCACCGGGACAGCTCATTTCCAGGATTATAGTTTAAAAGTGCTTTTCCCTGTGGTATTCTCCAGCAGCTCATCTGGGCTAAGTGGGGTGGGGATGATTTTTGGCAAGGCAATGTCAAATGAAGTACAAAGGCTGCAGAAATCAAACTTCATCTTCAATGTCACCATTACCCTGAGCAAGCGCAGCTGACAGGAGCTCAGCCGCTGTTCCAGCCATTATTCCTTGAACATACACCAGACAACAAAATACCTGATTTTCCAGGGGTGTGTAGGACCTGGAAGAGATGTCATACGTGGTGAAGCGTGACAGGTGGGAGTTCCTTAGCATCATTCCCCTCCTGCCGCAGCCTGTAGCACTCCCTTGCCCTGGGCTACCCAGGCTCCAGAGCTGACCAAAGCCCTGGGGAGCTGCTTGGCTGCCTCCAGGCTCTTACTCAGGGAGAGCTCAATAAAAATTTGGAATACCAGAATGATTTTGGATCTAAGAAACCAGTAGTACAAACCTACGCATAAAAGGACAGGTGCTGTCAGACGGTGTGTAGAAGAGGAAATAAGCTTTGGAAAATCCAAATCTTGGCATGAGTAACTACGTCACTTTTTTAGAAGACCACCTCATTCACAGTGTGTGCAAGCCATTAGGGACTTAGTGGTTCATCTTCCCAAAAAAGAAAAGAGGTGTCGTGCTTGAAATAACAGAATTACTCTTCGTCTAACAGAACTATATGGAAGCTTCAAGCTGGTTTCAAGCTAAAAAGTGACATCAATACTTTTTCCTCTTCAAGCCAGAGAAAGTAGACAGCTAATCTCCCTATGAAGTGCTTTATTTCTAACAAACTCATCTCCAACTCTATATTGAAATCAAATGAAATGAGAAAATATTAAATAGGCAGCACTCTCCTGGTAGCTGTAGCTGCCTCTTGCCATGCAACCAAGGTTCCAGCAGAAGAGCAGATAGTTATACCTGAATATGCAAGACAGCATTATCCAAATGTACATCCCATCATGAGATCTGCTCCATTAAACCGCTCCAGAGCCTCCCCCTGCAGAGAGGCTGTGTAGTGCTTAATTGTTCTTAATAGCCACGGCTGCTTCAGCTTTCATTTGTCTGTGGTTTGTGTTTTCCTTATGGGTGCAGTGGGACAAACAGTCGTGTTGTTAATAACGCACACAGAATGCATAATCCATAACAGATACACTATCAAGCTTATTATTATAATTATATACAAAATAAAGTGACCACCCTGCAATTTTTTGCTCAGGCAAATTGAGAAGCAGATTTTTAATTCCTCTTTTGTGCTATGATTTGACAGCATCCCAGATGCAGCTGGTTTATACTCTCTGTGTATCAGTGGCTTTTGTCCAGCAAAGAAAATGTTTCTGCTCAAATCTTCCTCTTAAAACTTGCTTCATTGTGTCCTCATATTTAAGGTCCTCCCCAACACACAGATTGAACAGAAATTCTGCATGTGGTCTGAATATAACGAGCTACCAAACAACTTCCTCAGGACCTGAGGTAGTTCTTTGTACATACACTAGCATTGACTTATTAGTACCCATAAGAGTTAATGCTTCTTTGGTTTTTTTTTTTTTCATTAATTCATATGCTACTGCAAGTGCTTTGTTTACATCTGCCTCTTGATGGTTCCATTATTTTGTCAGCTGGAGCTCTTAAATGAGAACACTTGTTGATTCAAAAATTAATGTAACCAAATTACCTCGACTGGAGAAATGAGATTGTAGCAATTATTTCCTTCTAAAAGGGTATTTCCACAGTGCAGTGGAAGGGGGTTGAGTTGCCTGTAATAAGACAGTTGTAACTGTTTCCCAAAGCACTTTACAAGACTCTCATTTTGCAGGGGAAGCGACACAAGCCGTGATTTTCTTAATATGACAAAGGGGAGCCAAGGCTGGAGCACAGGCACCCCGAGCTGTGCTTTGTGTCACAGCTTCATTCTGCCATTCCTGCTGCTGCTGACGAGAACACTCACGATCCAAACCTGCATCTCCAGGCACACCTGACCCAGCCCCATCTCCCATTGGTTATGTCAAACACAGCACCACGGGAGCAGAGGAGTTCTGTGGCCACGGGATGTGCAGTGGGGACTCTGTGTGGGAGCAGCATTCCCTGGAGCACCCGGACCTCCCCTCAGGATGCACAGCACTGAGCAGTGGCTATTTACTACGTGATGCATAAATCCATACAGACACAGCTGGATGCCAGCTGCACTTTGCATTTGTTCAGCTACCCAAGCTCCTCCAGAGAGGTTAATGTGAGCTACAGGAGCTCCAGTTAGCAGCAGCAGGCAGGTGCAGAGCCTCTAGTGCATAAAGTGGAAAGGAGAAGCCCTGAATCAGAGCTGATTAGCTGAAGAGCCACGTTATTCCTGACTTTTGGATCATTCAAAAACATTTGAGATCGTTAATAATTCATTTGCAGATGTAGCAGAGCTCTAAATGTGGCTGATTAAATGCATTTGACGTTTCTCTTGAGAGAAGCTGTTATTCCAGGAAACCACTCGGTATCTGCAAATGTCTTGGAATTAGTGTACTCAAAATTATGGGTTCACTCACAATGTTTTCCCTTGCAAAGAAAGGAAAGTGACCTCTGATTCCAAATGTAATGTACCCTGGTGAATAACTATGGCACAATTATTTTAAAAGTTCCCCACAGCCACTCAGCAGATCTGCTGTGTAATGACATGCTCCAAATGTGCAGAGCTCTGCCTTCCTCTGCTCAAAGACAAAAACCTGCAGAGCATCAGCAAGGCAGGTCGTACACACCTGGGGAAGGAGATCATAAAAAGGGGTTGTTTGGCAACTCCCCAGCTCCTACAATTGCTGCTCAGTGATGTGCTTCCCAAAACCCTTCCCGGCATCAGCCTGAAAGTAGAGCCCCATGCTTTATCCTGGCACAGAAGCCAGGCTCTCAGGGAATGCCTTGGTGGGAGTGCCACAAAGCCTTCAGGTCCTCTGGGCTAGATGAGCAGGATCCAAGACAGGAGCCAAAAGAAATAATGAGCTTTATACCACCTTTATGTGTCCCTGACTATGTCAGCAAATCTGGGTCCACTGGGTTTGTTTGGCTTCTTGCTTAATTTAAAATAAATCTCTGGTGTAGCTGTGAGGTGCATTTTGTGCCACTCCATTTAAATGTTTAATGAGAACTAAGTGTTTATGCAAATTTGAGCACATGTTTTTCAAGGGGGTCACCCACATCAGGGCACTTTTCCCACTACTCTGCTTACTGCAGCCACCACTACTGGGACACCTCATCTACTGGAGACAGTGGGATCCTTCCCTGACAGAACTTTGCTCAGAGTCACCTTGGGAAAGCCTTTTTTGGTTATTTTCCTCTTGCCCTAAGCTCATGCCAACACACAGAAAGGAGGGGTACTGCATCTGTCTGTTGAGATCTCCAGGTGTAACATATGGTCATTCTTTATTGTCTATTAAAACTCTTTCCAAAACCCTATTTCCTTTAAGTGGATCTTTTTTCCTAGCTCAAATTTTAGATACCATTTAGTTTCACACTGTAAATATCTCGACCCTGAATGCAAGAAGAAACCTCCCATCCCCACTTTTCTCTCTCCTCTTTGACCTAAGAGAACGTGTGAGACTGCTTGGATGAGATGCAACATATAATTTCTGCAAAGAAACACATTTTCACCATGGCTACATGTTTTACCACCTGCTAATAAATGTCATAGCAGCACAACAAACCACTTAGATCTACCAGCTCTTGTACTCCCCCATTAGGTATGTAAGAGCCAGGCCAGGTACAGCACATCCAGACACAGAAAAAGGTTAAATCAAAGATAAATCATTAAATAGGGAGAACCCCAAAATTCCTTGCTTGTTATTCATGTGGCATAACAACAGGAGATGTGTTAAATCCCTGCAAGTAAGTTTTGGGATGCAAATATAATCTGACAGGAAAACTGTTTTCCGCAAGGTTAAATTTACTCAGATCCAACACACTATCAATTGATTTTTTTTCTTACAAACATGAACGCAACAAGGTAGAAAGTTTCTGATAGTAACTAGCACACTGAAAGAGGCTAAGAAAAAAATAGACTGGAAAATTTTATTCTGTATGTAAGTATGCAACTACCACCATATTCTACTGGGTAATTTAGACAAGAGAAATGTTACTGTGCAAACTCATGAGCTTTTAGTCTCACCCATGGCCTCGGACTTTGCTTTCCTAGAAGCAATAGTCAGGCTGAACTTTGTTTAAATCTATTTTTGACTTTCTAATTTCTATTTTAAAAATGCCAGGGCCTGGCCCTCTCTTCACTCAGAGCATGTGGTCTGATCTGGTGCAACCACGGAAGCACAGACTTTTAGGAATGGCTGGGACACAGTGGCTGCTCCAATGCCAAGAGGTTCTGTCTTCTGCACTCCTGGGCTTCCTCCTTGTGACAAAGGAGCTATTTCATCCAAAGGGTCTTTATCTGCAGGTAAAAGTTTATGGCTATTTTTATTCTGGAAGAAAAATTACTATTGAGAATGACATAACTGTAAAAAACTTAGAATATAAAAGGAAAGCTGCCAAATCGTCAAACATTACTTGTTACTATTTTACTTATTAGAAAAACACTGATTTCATTTCATGCTGTTTCCCCTTTGCTCCTTTTAGAGTCAGCACACTGCACTTTTCTGATGCTGCACTTTGAACTGCAGAGTTCAAAGCTACTGCCTGCTTCCCATTTTGGCAACACCTTTTGCATCAGTCTTATTTATATCTGACCCAGTGCAGGTGGATCTAACAACTTCACACAGCCCTGTGTTGCATGGTGCTATTTGTTTCCATGCCAGGAAATTTTGTGATATCCCACGTAACGAGGCTGTTTTTAGGCTGAAGCTCATTCCCAGGCCAGAGAAGATGTGGAGCAGGAACCACCATCCCCCACCATGGAGAGAGCAGTGCTGGACACTGCCTTGGCAGCCCCATGTCCCCCTCCCTGGTGTGGGGACAGTCAGGGACACCAGTGCAAACACTTGGAGACACTGTGACAAACCTAAAGCTCAAATATATCGTTTACTGTGGAGTTAAACAAACCTCTTTTCAGGGGAAGCCACAAAACAACTCCAGTTTTCTTCAGTGCCGCTGTGGCTGTGAAGTTCCTCTCAGGTTAGAGCAAAATGCCCTCTGTGGAGCTGATCCCTGCTTCATGCGTAGATGGCCACATCAGACTCCAAACCTCTTGGCTCCAAACTAGGATGCTATTTATATATCCCCCTCAGCTCTCCCCATCAGCCTTCCAAACAGGCTGAAGTGTCAACTCTGAAAATAAGAAAACTCTGTTCAGGCACAGATATGAGAACAAAGGGGATGTTAAGTAACTTGGATATTAAAAAATGTGCTAAGATAAATTGTGGCAGGCAGGTCAAGTTTCTGATGAACAATATTTTGACAACAACCTTCCAAGAAAATTTTGAAGTGCAATCAGTAAAATCAATACTTACTCAAACACCTTTTCCCATCCATCTGATTCACAAGTAGGCAACCAGAAAATCCGATTAGCTTTATTTCGTTAACCCTGCTAAAGGCAACATTTACATTTTTAACTTAATACTGGATGCTCACTGAAGTGCTCTCCAAAGCTAGGTGATGAATGAGGCTGGGGAGGCCTCCTGTCCCTGTCACTTGCTACCACCATGTGCCACGGAGAAGATAAATGATAATTGGGAGCCTGGCCATGCTGCAGAATAATGGAATCGTCTGGGGAAAATGGGACTGGAGAGTGCCTGAAGATCAGCATTCCCCTGGGCAGCCTCAGGCTTTGGGAGCCTTCTATCTTTGAGCTGACACCTCAGTAGTTACTTTCTTGGCTAACTCATCTGTTAGTCAGGTTGTATAATTTCCTTTTCTTCCATTTACCATCCTCCTGACTTAGCTCAGTGCATGAGTCAGTAAACCTGGCTTAATCATCTTCTTTATAAATTCTGTTTCATTGTGAATAAAGTTCTTGCTGACCAGCTCCTACAACTTAAATATCCAGAGCTTAAAAAAAAGTGGGACTTCACCTTTGGCTTGGGTAATTTTAACATTAACTCCTGCCCTATAGCACCTCTCCAAAGAAGCAGCCAGAAGCAGCAGCAGACTGCTCCATAAATATGAAAAGGAAGTGACCTTTTACAAATACATACTTTATGTATCAAACTGCAAAGATAAAGTAGAATATAGTTATCCTATGCCAAGACCACTGAGACATTTGCCTTTTTCCTGAGGAAATGACTTTGCCTCGTAGCTCACCTTTTTATAGTGAACACTTTTTTGCCTGTGAAATTCATTACCCAGTACTTGATCTCCTCGATAGCCTAGTGCCAATGTCCTTAGGAAATGAATTTTTTAATAGTCTTCTTGACGAACATGTGTTTTGTGGCACCTGAAAATAGATGTACTGCAATTCTAGGCTAGATGCACCTTTTACCTATTGAGCTGTACATTTCAGTGGCTGTGACTTTCTACGCGTGGAGACGGAAATAATTTAAACATTCATTTGCCTGACAAGATATGCTTATTTGTCCTCCTACAGATCCTATGAGTACAAAGTTGGATTTATAGCTTGACCTTTTTACTTTACATCTTTCAAAAGCCAAAGAACAAGGAGTGTACTGCTTTACAAAGCCTTGATGGGTGAGCACAGGCATTGCAGTGATATACCCCCATTATAACAAAGACTATTGAGATGTACAAAGCAGCAGGTGCTTTAGTGCAGCTATTGCTACAGACAGGAAAAAAATATGGAAGGAAAGCAAGCAAGCCCCTGCTTGACATTCACAGTTAGGAATGAGGTGTGGGGGACCATTTCTGCCACCAGATCTGACTTGGGCAGCAGGAGACAGGTCTTCAGCTTGACTCTCTCACAAGGAAGGCACCAGCCTTGGCTAATCAGTGCTTCTGTTACATACCCATGTTTCTGGCAAAAGAAACTAAAGCCAGGGATGCTGTTCTCCTAAAAAATACTATGACCTTTGGAATTGTGAAACAATTTGGCTAAAACTGGGCATCTACATTAAAACAGCTCATCTTTCCAAGCTGCTGTGCCTTGGCAAAGCTAAGAAAACATTGGGGTTGGCTTTCCCTTATAAATAGCCCCATTGTGTACTGGGGTAACTTACTGCAGCTCTGCTGACTCCATTGAGTACAAGGGTTTGGCCATCCTGACCAATAATTCCATGGAGACAGATGATCTCCCATACCCTGTCCTGTTTGAGTGTGTGACAATTCCACGTGCATCCGGCATCTCTGGAGAGCAGCAGTCCCTGCCCAGCACAGCCTCTGCTCTGCCCTGTGCCCCAGAGAGCAGCAGGCAGTAGAGGACTGACAGGGTATGGGAACACAGCCGTGACAGGGCCACCTTCCCTAGCCCAAGGAGGAGCAGAGCCAAAGGAGAAGATGTCCAAGGTCTCTGTGAAGACGCAGATGCAGCGCTGTTCCACAGTGGCCCCACAGGAACATGCTCATGTAGCTCCTTTGAACCCACCCACTGAGCATCTGTAACCTTCTGTGAATGGGCAGGGCACAACTCTGCAGTGTCCTGCAGCCCCTGTGCCATTCCTGCAGCCCCCAGGAGCTGGGCTACCCCGGGACAAGCCTGGACCTCGGCTGGGGAGCCTCTCCTGGCTGCAGTGCAGTGGGGAGCCCTCCCAGGGCACAGATCTGCTCCCAGCTGTGCTGGGCAGAGCTCCCCTGCCCTCCCCTGCCACAGGCCACTGTCTTTGGGCAGGCTCTGAAAGGTTTTTTTCTTCACCAGCCTGATCCTCAAGCCTGGGGAACACAGGGGGTGGTGGCTGGGGCCACATAAGGACAGACACGTTTGTAGTCTATCCATGATACATTTTCTCCAACGCTTATATGAATCCGAACGTTATCGAGCCCCAAACACTTCATTTCACACAACACAAATTTTTATACAGCTCTTGAAGTTGTTTTTACAGCTCTTCTACAAAAATGAAGTACAAACTGAAGGTAAGAATTATCTGAACACAAAATGAACTATATTCTCTTCTGGAAATTCCCTTTCTGTTTAGCTTCTAAGGGTTTTTACATCTTCAGGAATCTGCAGACTGCTTTACTCAGAGGGGACTTTAATTTTTCAGGAAAAAAATCTTGTTTCAAGGAAAGAAAATATCATTCTCCTCTTTTAAGCTAGAAAGCAGAAAATAGCATCTTCTTTTCAGCATTTCTGTGGCTTATAGCCTCTGTAAGAGGCTTTCTGCATTCCTTCTGGTAAGAAAATTAGTGGAGAATTAAATATCATATAAATGTGTTGAGACACAACTACAGCCTGACACAAAATATTCTCCATCAAGAATAAGGTATCCTCCCATCCAGGGAAGTATTGTTATTCCAGAAAAGTCTGTCAGGGACCATTACTGATAATATCATATAAAAGCCATAGTTCTGTTCCCCAGAACTAGCCAGTTTTCTTTCTTCACATGTAATTTAAAATTTGATATAATTTTCAACTTCGCAGTGCTGGGAGGGCAGTTCAATGGACTTTTAAAGTTAATTTCAAGAATATAGTTCAATTTAGCAAGTAATTTGCAGAGACCAGCCCTGTGATTGCAGCATGGTTTTCTGCCCATTGCAGAAAGCTCAAAGGGGAAGGAAGACATCATTAGCGACCCCACATAATCTTCTCTAACACAAAGTGCAATTGTAAGTGGATATATTAAAGCGCTGAGATGCCAGTTAGCTACTTCAATGCAAATTATTCTTTTACTTATAGGGCGGTTCTTCCTTAAACCTGGAATTGCCACAGCTCTGATGCTAACACCGAGTCATGAGATAAATGAATCACAGAGTCAGGTTACTGCATCTGCAAAGAATGTTCCTGAGTCTAACCCGATGCTACAGCACTTGCAGGATACCTGTGTGTGTGTGCAGGTATCTGTCAGATGAAGAAATTCCCAAGGGACTTTCTGGTGAAACACCTCCCACGTGCTCACAGGGCTGGAGGAGCAACCAGCTGGAGCTTTGGGACCACCAGAGGGGAACACAACCCTCCCCTTCTCCCCTCTTGTCACCTTTAGGTGAGTTCTCTCCTTTAGGTGAGTTCACCCTTTCCCGGGCACTTCATCAGCTCCCCCAAGCCCAGAGCTGAGCCCCATCTCACCGGAGCAGGCACACAGCAGTTTGGTGGTGAGTGTGCCAGTGCTGCCAGAGGGACCCTGACCTGGGGAGTTTTACATCTGTTCCTGCTCTGTCAGAGCACCCCACTTACTGCTCCCCATGTTCCTCGCCTGCCTTTACAAAGCCAAGTTAGTAATGTAGCAAACATGAGCCAGCAAAGAGGAAACAGGCTGTGTTATCTTTAAAGACAGATAGCTGGAGGCTTTCCAGAAAAATCTGGAGGTTTTTCCACTGCTGATTTCTTTGTAACACCCAAGATGAAACCAAACCCACGGGGTGAGCTTTCTGCACTACCAAGCCAGCTTTCCCAGCCATGATTCCCCACATCCCCCAGGAGTAAAAGCTCTTCTCAGCCACGCCTTGGGACCCCCAGTGCTGCTCCCCATTTCAGCAACAGCTCCCTGCATCCCACCCACACCAGCCACACACCCTCTGCTGGGGTGGCAATTAGGAAATGGCATCTGGGAGTCCGGGGGCTACTGCAAAGGGTACACAGCAGCCCAGGAGGTGCACAGGCCTGCTGCTGGTCTGCCTGAGCACAGTGCTGCAGTCCACAGTGACCCCAGGAAATGTCTAAGAGGCACAGGCTGAGCGAGAGATGATGCTCTGCAATGCACACAGTCAGGAATCAGCTGATCAGCTCTTGCCTGAGGTCATATAACACAGTAAATACAGAAATGGGATTATAACTGCATCAGCCTTGGCCTTTTCAGTTCAATTTCTAGGAGAGGAAATGCTAAAAGTATCCACAAGCACTCTGGCCAATTAGTTACCAAATGTTTCTGCAATATCTATGGCACCTTTACAAGTCAAAGTGTTTGCTGTTATTGAGAAATATTTAACTTTACTACACTCTGGTTTCACCCTTTGCAGAGCTGTAGAAGAGTCCATTATCCCATTCCTAGCTGTGCTCTGTAAATGCCTACAGAGAAATTAATGGCAAAAATCTGATTGCACTGAGCTCAGTGGGAGTCCACCACTGTCATCAGTAACTCCCAGACTTCGTACTGGTCTTTAGAGACCTTGTCTGTGAAATATGTCCCGTCCCTAAGGCAAAGCTCTAAAGCTCCCTCCTTTTTCTAATCCTGTTTCTAAGCTTTTAAATCTTGTGTTAAAATCTGCCCTAACTGGGCATTAAGTTCCAAACCCTTTCCACAAACCTAGAAAGGATTTTGTTATGTTCCTACATTTAAAACAGAAACACTGCTGAAGTTTTTAGTTAAAACAACGTGGCTGTTGCAGGACACTTACAGCTGCCCAGCAGGAGTGGATCAGATGACACGGACAGTCCCAGGACTGGCTCCACATGCAGCTGGGGAGGCACAGCCTAAAGGAGGCTCGCTGGAAAGCAACAGAACTGAAAGCACCCGGCCTCTGTGGCCACCTCCAGAGACTCCCAGCAGCCATCTCCATCTCCTGCTGTTTTCCAGCACGTGCAGAGTCAGGCTGGTGCTGCACCAGTCCTGATGAGATGTTGGCTCTTGTTGGCAGCAGCAGCTGCCTCTGCAACATTAGTCACACGTGCAAAACAGCTCAGCAGACTTAGGAGAGACAGCAGCATAAACTGTTCTTCAATTTCCTATTTTGTTATCTCTGTACATCTGGTTTGCTTGTTTGTCTCATGTCTCCCAGGCTGGATCTCTAGAGCTGTTTTTCTGCTGGGGTGATTTCTTTCTGCAGGAGTATCTGCCTTTGCCAGGCTGATTGTGCCAGTAGAAATGAAATTCCATTGAAACAGATTAATTAAAAGAAGATTAGTAAGATTAGGAGAACTATAACTGGTTTGTGCCTTCCTTGTTGAATGAAAAGCATTGTGCTGCAAACAACAGAGCCAAGGGCCAGCCCTTCTCCGTAAGAATCCAACTCCATCTATTCTGGCCTTATCAGGAGCTACTTGCTGGCAAATGGATGATAGCTGCTGTAAGGTTCTGGTGCTATACACTCACATGCACACGGAAAAAAGGACAAGGAAAAATTTCCAGCCATTCCCAGTGCAGCACTGCTTTGTTTTGGGAAGGTGGGCTTGGGGCACGGCTCTCCCCAGCATAGCACACAGCCAAAGGGAGCTTCATTTGTAATGCACCCAGGCTGTGCAACTATCAGTGACTGTTACATGGCATTAATGGAAAGACAGAAGTATTTCTAGCTGCTCTCAGACTTTTAGAGCTGTTTTTCAAGAGCTACTCATGGCAATCTCTGAATTGCTTGGGTGACAGGTTTCCCACCCTGGGGCTCTCTGAGAGCCTTTGGGCCTGCCTGTGGTACTCAGCCAGGCAGGATTCCTGGGACCTGTGTCTTCTCCACACACAAAAACCCCTCAGCAGGAGCACTGGCCAACCTAGAGGGAACCAAGCATTTCCCCTGCCACCAGAGCTGGAGGAACACCAACACAACTCTAGGCTGGGCAGAGGCAGTGCCATGTCTAGCAGTCACTGGGAGGAAGGGCAGGACAAAAGGGCTGATTACACCCCTGCTGCCCCACACATCCCTGCCTCTCCAGTATGTCTCGTGGGCTGCTCCTGCTGTACCCAGCCAGCCTCACTGCCACAGTGCTTTCTGCCACCTTCTCGTCCCAGAAGGAGAAGGCATGGCAGCAGATCCCCAAACTCTGTGACAGAAGGGAGTGGAGGGTGTTTCAGCATCTGGNCCACAGAAAGAAAACCAGGCAAAGTATTCTGGTGTGCTACTCCATTAAAAATAATAATAGAGGGAAAAAAAAAAAAAAAAAGAAAAGGAAGACAAACAACAGCAGAGAAAGAACAAACCCGAAGCACAGCAGGTCAGGAAGAACACAGAGAAGGCAGATCAGGAGCTCATGTCCTTCCCATCTCAGAGCACACAAGCAATCAATGACATGAAAAGCAACAAACACAGAACGGATGGAAGGAAGAACTGTTTCAACTAGCACATAATTAGACCAAAGAGCTCAGTGCTGTGGATGGGCTTCCAGGGAAGGACACAGCGAAATTTGAACAATTATTTGTGTAACAAGAATAACAGTTTCAGCAGTTAACAACCTTGTGCGTGTGGAGATGATGTAGCAGGGCATATTTCCCAGCTGAACCCAGTCAGGATTAGGAGGAACTCTGTTAGAAAAGCAGGCTGGCCATAACAGCTGAAAGCAAGGCTGCTGGGAGGTGCCTGGAGCACCCCATTTGCTGCAGACCCACTTAGGCAGATGGACAGTGGCCCTGCTTTGCTGCAGCAACCCTGTGTCCTTTTCTCTGAGACACTCCCGTTACACCTGTGAGCACACCAGTGGCCATGAGCCCACCCTCCTGCAGCTCTCCAGCCTGCACCACACACCAGGGCCTCTGGCTGCCACCTGTGCCCCGGTGCACCCACCTTTGGGAAGAACAAATCAGTGCTAAAACACCTAGGAGAGCGTTCAGGAAACAGATTTTATTGCAGTCTATACAAACTCCATTTGCAGCTTGAACACACCAGACTATTTATGAGGGGAATTTTGCTGCTGGAGATAATGAGCCAGTTTTCAGCAAAGTGTAAATCTGCTGGCTGCTTGTAGGAGCTCCCAGGCTGTCAGAGCACAGATCATCACTACTGAGTGCTCTGCTAATACTGTAAACAGTGATGACATTTAGAGAATTGTTTAACTGAGGGAGGAGATTTAAGTCACTCCTGCAGTAATATCTAATGGGGGTAAACCTCTGCAGATCGTACATCACCACTCTGGCAGCAGTCTGTAATGTCTTTAAGCTGCATCTTTAAATTATGAATCATTCCTATTAAAAAATCATAACCCTTAGTTGTGGTAAGCTTGTCTGGGTAAGATGCTGTCAAAAAGATTAGAGCCCAGATCACAGATGCAGTATCTGTCCTCTGCACTATCCCATGGAACAGTTTGGAGGCTTGGCACACCATTATAGTGGTTTATTGCACCTCTTAAAACCAACACACTGCAAAGTGCTTCCCACCAACAATCTTTCCACTTAGGGTTTGAGTTAAGCCCTTGCAGGTCTGAGCATCCAAGAGCATGAGAAATCAGTAGGATGCACATTTTAAGGAAGTCTTTAACTTTGAGAAAATTATTTCCTCTAGCAAAGATTTATTTATCTTGTAGCAAGGTAACGTTGAGGCAATGCGAGATGAGCGTGACATCTCTTTCCTATCCCCACAGCAAAGAGGAAGCCCTTCGTCTGTGTCCCCGAGGCCACGCTCATGTCTGTGTGGTTATTTCTGCAGCAGTACAAGAGGTGTGTGAAAGAAAGCCTCTGAGCAGTACCAGGATATGTAAAAATTTACCTAAAGTCAGGTAGTTTAGCTTTGCAGTGTATTTAGCTTTCAAGGTAAAGTGCGAACAACCCTTACATTGATAAAGCCAATGTTAAAGTTACAGCACATACGTCCCTAAATTTCAGCAAAAGCAGAGCCAGGTGCCTCCTTTTGTCCAAGTTTGTGTGGGTCCAGCCCCTCTACTCCGAGAGGTCAGGGGGATGGAGGCTCCTTGGCAGAGACAGCCTGCAGCCAGCTGCTCCCTGCAGTGCACTCCTCACAGCACAGAGCGAGCTCAGGCTGGTGATGAGGAGATGCCTCCCCAGCACAGCAGGGTGAGGGCTGAGCTGGGTCTGAGGAGGGTGCTGAGAACACTGGGGTGGGTCACTGGAGGGATTCAAGGCTTCCAAACCCAAATGTGCAATCTGGCACCACGGGACAGGGACAGCAGCATAGTGTGGCAGGAGCAGGGGCTCAGCCACAGGGATATTTCTTATCACAGAGAATCTGTGGGACTTGCAGGCTCTGGGGGTGGGTGGGAAAACCAATGTGGCTCTGCTTGCCCCTGCCTCCCTCCATCCTGCAGCCTGGGAGGGGTGGAGGGCAGGCATGGCGGCCAAGCCAGTATTTCTCTCATCACACAGCCCAAAAATAGCAGCTGGCCTTAATGCAGGCTTTTTCTCTAACCACTTTCTTCTAATCAGCTGCATAAAGGCCAACCACCATCCATTCACCACAGGGCAAGACAGAAATACTGAGCAGAACTGCCAGGTCACTCATTTAACCTCAAGAGTTTAATCTTCTGGCTCTGCCTCCATGAGCAAGCAGTGGGACAGCCTCTGGCCAGGTTAATGTCATAAGTGAATTAGCCGCACCATCCATAGGCTTGCAGAAGGAAAGAAAATCAGAGCAGTACCACACAAGGAAAGGAACTTTTGTTGGCTTGTCCCAAGCTTTCTGGAAGGGCAGGCAGGCTACAGGTGAGCAGAACAGTCACAGGACACAGCAGATACCATTTTATAATGCATTTTCCCCCCAGCAAATGCAAAGGTTTTTAAGGTGGGAGACCAACAGCACTGAGAAACAGCTGAAGAACAAAAACTGGTTTCAGAAGCATGAGATTTCACATACCTTCTGTCAAGAAACAATCATCAATCTCAGAAGTCCCATTTCAGTGTGAAACTGTAAGTGATGGTTCATTTACACAGGGTTAACTGCAGCCTGCAAGGGCCATCCAGCTGCATGGAAACCTGTTTCTGAACCCAGATCTGCTCATTTTCCATACATAAACAGACATTCTGCTGGCTCTCAATCCAGCATGCTGACATTGTTGGGGCTCACCACACTCCCTGATCTCTCCTGCAGCTCTGGCAGTAGCACTCCTGCACAAGCCCAGTCTCCTGCTGTCCCAGGCAGCCACTTCCCATGACCCCATCCATCAGTCAGCCACCACATCCTTGCATTGAATCACAAATGCAGCAGACAGGTCCATCCTCAGATGGATCAAAGCCCTGGTGAATGTGATGCCCACCACTGAGAGGGACAAGTGTCATTTTGTTCTCTGTAACCTTTTCCCAGTGCCCTGCCTCTACCGCCAGGGCACGGTCCCACGTGCAGGAGCTCTGTGCCTCCCAGATGACCTCCACCTGGCACAAGGGCGAAATGCTTTCTTGAGAAGAGATACTGTGTGTTCAAACCTGTGCAGGCGTGGGAGAGTCAGTCTCTTGTGGAGTGCTCCAAATACCAGACTCAGTGCCCAAAGGCATCACTGATGGTACCACTGATACCCCAGAGGACAAGGGATGAGACTTAAGTCCTTCTGCAGCACACACAGAAAACAGACCAGCACCACTGTGGGCCTATTCCAGGCTGCCAAGGGAGATGCTCTGAGGGATTGGCAGGCCTCAGGCATGCCAAGATTTTTTGATGTCTTGTGTGTAGTCAGAGTCCCACTTTGACTGGAGCATTTTACTCAGGGGAGTCAAGCCCCATTTGTCTCCCCACTCTCTGCACCAGCTGGTGGGGACACACCTAAGGGACAGCAAGAGTTTCTGAGGTGTGACCAAAGCTTGCAGCTTATCTTCCTACAAGAACACTCCTATGATGAGAGTATCTCACAACCAACATTTCATTTAACAGTTTGCATTTACCACAAACTACCAACATTAAAATGAGATGAACTGACAAACACACCAGCTGCACCTCCTACTCTGCACAGCATCCGAGACGGCCACTCTTCCTTTCCAGCAGATTATTCCCCCTGTAGAAGCCAGCTGCCAACATTATCAAGCTCATCTGTTTTGAACATTAACTCTCTAATTCTCACTTTCTTGGTGGGCCTTTGCCATAGAAACCTTCCTTAGCAACAGGGAGGCAGAGTAGCAACAGCTCCAGCCAGAGACATTAACGAGGCAGCCCTGGACCCTCTGTGTGGCACCTCATGCCCTGTCTCCCCAAATTACCTTTCCAGCAGAACCAGGGTGTGGGGCAGGAGGCAAATGGCTACACTGGGAAACTGAGACCACTTCAAAATCACCTTTGGATTAAGTTCCCTTGGCCTGGTTTATGAACGCAGCTCACCCAAGGGAAACAGTTTGCACCCGCACAGCACGGGAGTGACACGGATGATTTTTGATGTTTGTGGCCATGGGTACAGGCGGTGACAAGAGGAACCAAGAGGAAAGTGGGGAGGTGATGAGAGCTGGAGCATCTCAACATGGACTCAGGAGTCACTCTGCTGAAGTGGAACACGTAGAATGGCTCAGGGCACTGAAAACAGCCCTGTGAGCTCCATGGAGAAAGAAAGTCCTGAGCACAATCGCATCCTGCACAATCATCTGTGACCCTCACTGGCCAGCAGGCAATGGTCTCTGGTGTATCTGAGCCTATGGGAGTACTGGTCTCTAAGATGTCCTAGAGTTATTCCTGCCACACATTTCTGCTGTATCTTGACTTGACTGCTGTTTCTTTTACTGGTTAGAAAAATCAGCATTTGCCTCTCTGATGGGAGGCATGCTGTAAAGAAAATCAGTATCTGCATGAGACAAGAGGCAGTGCCTCAGTGCTGTACCAGCACAGGAGAGATGGCAAAGAGCAATGCAAGGAAAGCTGGAACTTCAAATTCCTAATCAAACGGCATCCAGGCTGTAAAAGAAGTGGTGAAGGATCAGAGACAGCATTATTATTGCTTTTGTACCATCCTTCCTCCAGGCCTATGCCTTTCTGTTCCCAGTAGCTTTATTTTGGCAGGCAGATAAAGCAGTATCCGTGTTGCTCTGAATTTTCCTCTTCTTTCAGGGAAATGGCTGACTTTGGCTCTGCAGACATGAGCAAGTCAGCTCTCCCTGTGCTGCCAAAGCAAGTCTGAAGTGGAAACATCTCACCAAGGGGAAACATCTCAGCCCAGGTCCAGGGTCAAGCTAAAGCCAGTGACACCACTTCCCTTGTGGAGCCTCCTTGTGTCCAGCCACCTTGGAGGCCAAGTGTGCTAACCAAAGCTTCCCCAGCTGCCTCCCCTCTGGAGAGCCAGCACAAGGACGTGTCTCAAGTGTTGGGACAGGCACCAACCATCACTTCCAGTCTCAGGAACCTGTACCTTTATCCTTCCATTCTCTGACTCATCCTGTCACAAACACACCACGCAAGCCCCCTGCTGCTACCAGCATTACACCATGACTCACTGGTAAACCTGCACTGCTCTCACTTCCAATCCTCCCTGCTAGGTTTTTCATTATCTGCTCTGCTGCCTGTGGGACAATCATCTCTGGAGAGAGCCCAGGAGGTCTGCACCTCCAAACCCCTTTCCCCTGTTCACCTGTCAGCACAGGACACAATTAACTGCAGGCAGATAACCTGAATTCTCAAGCCTGGCTCGTAGGGAAAAACCAACTTGTCTTGCTTGTCCTATGCAGTGGGAGCAAATACTTTTATCTTTATGGGTTGCAGAATCTGCAGAGCTCTCATTACACATACAGGAAAACACTTTCCTGTTTTTGTTTGCTAGTTTGGTTTCACATTTTAATATTTTCTAACTTTTATCCAGTGACGAACATTTCTGCTCTTAGATGAGGAAACATTCATTTATGCCTTTGACCAAAACTCTGGCCCTGAGAGGGCTTAGATTTAGCACATTCATTCAATGGCCAACTGGGGAACAAGAGGCTTGACTTACATAATTTGTTTGATATGTTTGATCTTGAAGACAGACGAAAACTTGATTATATCAAAGGCTGCTATTTATGAAGTCTGTTTCTCAAGTATAGAGACAAAAAATCTTAATTCTTAGATGAATGCTTATCGAATTAAATAAAGGTTCTGAATGGCTTTCTTTATGCATGCAAGTATTCTCACACACTGCTAGGAGTAATTACACATAAAAAGTTCATGGAAAAATCGAACTTGCTAAAGGCTAACTATAACGTATCTTTCACCAGCAAAGAGAAAAAGTTTCAAGACTTAGATCATTCCTAACACAAAGACAAAAGTGAACATTGTTCCTAAGAAACAGGCACCACCTAAACAATGAGGGTAAGGTGCCAAGGCTGGGCAGTGCCTAACTCCCAGGAATGGGTTACTGGCACATGCTCAGGTGGCTCCATTCAGGTGCAAGTAATTCAAGAAAAGGGAGCTGCCTTCAAGCCTGGTTGACCCCCTGGGTGTCCTCTGTGGGGCAGGGAACCCCAGCAGGAAACCCTTTGCTTCTGCAGAGCCACGGGTGCCAGTGCAGGGAGCCAGGCGAAGGCAGCACAGGGCACAGACAGCAGAGAGCTTGGTTTTCTGCAGGCAGGAAAACTCCAAACACCTGGCTTATCTACAGAATGAAAAAACCTGGAAATGTGATCCAGTATAAAGCCTACCCCTAGTGCTTTATTCTGATCACAGCCTCCCGAAAATATTTTGCTTTCTTTTTCTTCCAAGAAACATAAAGAAATAAATAAAAATGTCATTCTTTATAAGAGCATTTGGAAATATTTTCTACTCTGATAAAATAAAAGCACATTACAACTTTGTTCCTCATATTTTTGGTTCAAATAAGGATTAATTCCTGCTTTGCATGTATATTTTCAGGAGAAAATCTTCTTCCCTTCTCTGAGTTCTAACTTTTCCTTTTATATTGTTTTTTCCTTCTCCATCACTGTTAAGTTCTCTGAGCTTACAGGCACCCAGGGTATCAGCAGTGGCATTTCTGCTCCAGTATGCAGCTGCAAGGTGCTGTATCTTCAGAGGGGAGGGGGAACAAGGTGTGTTTCTCTGCATTACTGTTCCTATTGCCCGTGCCCTCTTGCAGCACTGCAGAGGACAAACTCTCACAAGCAGATGGCTGAAAGTCTCCATGCAAGACAGGAGAGATCTCCCACTGCCTCTTCAGACCTCACACGCTTTTTAATCACAAGGCAAGATGACCTTGGCTCTCTTAACACATTGTTTTCTGCCAAAATGATGAAACCAAATTAGTTTTCACAACTGGGTTCAAGCACTGAGTTGCCATTAGTGGTGCAGGGAAAATTCACAGCAACCTACAGCTTCCATGCATGTGGTCTGCACTTTCTCCACAGCTTGAGTACCAAATAAACAATTTAACTGGGATTCCAGGGGAACCCTGAGTAGCAGAAAGGAATTAGAAAGCAAATAGGGTTCATGGATGCAGCTAAGGAAGAGCAGATCCCCTCCTCTCCCACCTGCCGGGCCTTAACCAGGCTGCAGGCAGCTCTGAGAGAGAAAATCTTCCTTGCCAGACAGGAGGCTTCCTGGAAGGTGAAAGTAAAACCTAAAGAGCACTTCAAAACCGACTCTGACTTCAAAGAGCCCTGCTGGGGGACCTGCACCTGCAGCTTTTCATGTTTTCTTGCCCTGTTTGACTGTTTATCATCAAACTATTCATTCAGCCAGATCAGCACAACAAACCCTGTAATAGATCTTAGGCTGAAAAGAGTTCAGCCTGCAAAGATAGAAAGTAAAACCATAATCTTCCATGAAGAAAACTTTGATGTATGTTAAAATACCCTTTTTTTCAGAGGTAGATACATATTCAACCTTTTTTTCCTTCCTGTGGGCTTTTCAAGACTTAATAAATCTCTGAGCCTTTATTGACCAGGCACGGCAGGTGCATATGTTGGAGCATCTCCCTGGAATCCAGGAGGAGACTGGCTCTGAAACCCTTCAACTGCTGGTGCACCATGCACAGGCTCACACAGGAAAGTCTTCTCTTCATGTCTAGGAAGCTCACAGAAATCACAGAAGTATCTGCAAAATTTCAACCAGCCTGATTCTCAATGAATCGATGAAACTTCCGATTTTTACCATCAAGGACTTGGCTCCATCTCGTTAGATTCCAAAAACTAAATTGAACCATTGAAATTTGTAAAAATAAATTGTAAATAGCTTTCTCTGCCCATCCTTGTTATAGAGCCTCCATTACTATAATGTTGGAGTGCTTCATGATTTTTAACATATTTATGCTCACAGTATCCCCACTGCAATGGAGAAATTTCTTCCTGTTGTAGGCTGGCAACTGAGACACTGAGAGACCCAAGAGTCTGATCCAAGAATTACAGGACCCATAAGGACTAGACTCCAAACCTGAGTCCCTCAAGCTCACATCTGTAAGTGTTCCTCAAAACCCATCAAGTCCTTAGACAAGAGTCTGTCTCAAATGCTTGGCATCATCACAACCATCACCTTTTTCATATGAGAATGCTGGAAAAACCACTCCTCAGAAAGTCAGTGCTCGGGATAGAAAGGAAATCAGATGCTCTGAAATTATGAAAGCAAGTCAGGTCAGAGAATCCTGGTTAGGGCAGTGAGGCACAGCCACATTATTTATCCTAATAAGGAGGTCTCTCTGGACCATGCAGAAATCCCCAGACTTTCTCCCTTGGCATCGGCAGCACCCAGGCCAGCAGGAGTCTATTGGAATATTTTGAACTTGTCTTACCTTCTCAGACACTTAGTGGGAAAAGTAGCAGAAAGTTATAGATGAAAGGGATATTATGTGGCTGTGTGACTGTCACATAATGGAACACTCTCTCTGAGTAATTGCGTAAAGAGCAATTTTGTGGGTTTTATTGAATAACTCGAGATAATTTAAACCTCCATAAAAGGATAGCGAAAATAAAAAATAACTCTCTTACATGAAGACATATCCTCACTTAAAGAATTCTAGAGGTGCAACACTTACAAATATGTTTGAATTTTAACTTTTTCAGAAGACAATTCAACATTTTAAAAGGAGTAGTTTTTGTTCAGACAGTCCAATAATTTATTTCCTAGCTTACAAGTTCTGAATGTTGTGCACGTATGATATGTACTGCATTTAGAATGTAAGTGATATACAAAATAAAATGGAAAGGAAAAGTCCTGTTCCAAAAAATATTCCCAGTCACATAAAACAGGGGGATAAGGGATAGAAAAAACTTCTTTGCATGTCAAATACGTCTCCTGCAACTGTGCCTACACCTACATCACCTACCTCCACTCATACCCTTACCACTTTAAAAATCAGACAGATTTTTGGCCAAGATATTCCTGGTAGAGAAATATTCCTGCAGAGCCATACCAAGGTCTCATCAATACCATCTAAAGAGTCAAAACAGAAGAATTACATGCAGTTATTGTTTTGAGTTTCCTTTNTTTTTTTTTTTTTTTAAGGGAAGCATCAGCATCAAAAGATTCAGCCATTTACCCCCATCTATCCAGAATTACTGGTGGCAGATCTGGAGAGCTGATCTTGGACCTTGTGCCTCCCAGCCCTCTGGTTAGCCAAGTGCTAACAGAAGTTATTACACATTTCACTGAAGACAAAACCACTGAAAACACACCCTCAGACACAGCGTCCAAATTTAGGGACTGTTTGGTTCTCTAATTTATTTTAGATCCTTTAGTTTTCCCTTTTAAAGGAAACATCAACGCCACATCTTTCTCAAGGTGAGGATTTTGTGAGCAGTGCTACTGTTAATCTTGCTGGGGAAAAAACACCCAAGCAAACAATGACAAGCATAATTCAGTTCTCACAAAAACCCATATACAGTGGCAGGTAGCCAGCTTGTGATCTCATTTACACTGGGGCAAAGCCATGGCAACGGCAGAGCCAAGGAGCTGGAGCTGCTCCTGCTGCTCAGGAGATGGGCAGGGGTTTGCAGCACGATGCAGACAGCCTCTCCCAGCAAATGGGACAGATCTAGATTGGCACTTGGAATGAGCAGCAGCACGTTTACACATCACAAAAAGGTTTTCCTGTCTCATCTGGGCATTTTGCTACTAAGCATTTCATGTAAGTTCTAGAAAACCCAGGCTTCAGCCTGATGTCAGAAGACTTTGCCAAGGGCTCGGCTGCAGAAGGAGGTCAGGGTCAGACCCACTGCCCCCACACGCCCTGGCACAGCTCCTTGGCCAAGTCACCACTCTGAGCCATCAGGGTGCCCTGCAGAGCCAGCAGGGCTTCTTCCTCTGGGGCAGGGGCTGCTGAGAGCTGGGAGAGGTTCTGGGAGTGCGGCAGCGCTCGGTGCTGAGTCAGAGCGAGGGGGAATGACTCACCCAGAAACGTCAATGGAAGACAGTGTTTCTTCTCCCCAGGCTGCCCTTGTGCCTTGTGTTGCCTCGTGCTTTTCATCCTAAAGGACAGGGTCCCTTTGCACCTTTCTAGATAGCAGCTGAGCAGTTTTTAACAACACAGAGTTTCAAAATGCTGTTCTTTCTCGACGTTTCTCTCCTAGCAGATGCTTTGTTCCGTGCCTGATACAAGACACCGTGTGCCATTGCAGCAGCAGCAAGTGCAGCTGGAACCACAGAGCAGGCTGGATGTAAAGCAGAGCCAGGTTTGGGAGGGCAGGCTGGCTGCTGTTCCAGCAGACAGACACAGGACAGCCTGACTCCCACCTTGGCACAGCAAATGGCTGCACACTTGTCCTCCTCAATCCCTCTCCGACCACTGTGACCTGCTCTTTGCTCTAGGCATGACGTGGGAAGAGACAGCAGGTCATTAAGTACATGTAACCATTACATGCACGTGTTTAATAGAACAAATTTTAATTTTTCATACTTCGTGCTTTCAAGACAGTTTCAAGAAGAAAACGCAAACATTCTCCAGAGATACAGATGCCATTAACAGGCTGTTCCTTGCCCCCTTGCTGTGGGCCTTGTGGCCTCTCTGTAGTCAGTGATGGGCTTACCTTCATGCTCTTTGCTCCTGAGACCTTTTACGTACTTCTCTTTGTTTTGAAAGATGGAGCTCACAGGCATCTGGGTCCATCACCTCAATCTAAATCATCTTCCAGGCTTGTGAAGGTGATAGCTTTATTTTGAACAGCCTCATTACGTCACTACATAGCATTTGTTCATGTGTGTTTCCATCTCCTCAAATGAGGGATACCATCTGCAGGCACAGTAACAAAAAGAGAGCTACATAAAACCAGAAAAAACAGATCTGAAGGGGATGTCTGTGTCACAAACAGGGCTGTAAATCAAGGCTTCAGTCATAAGCCTACCAAAATAACTGAAACACCTCACAGACTCATATTAAGGTATTTATCTGACATTGTTTCGTGACCCATTTTACTTGACAGGTCTGCAGAAAAATCTGTAATTTTCAACAGCTGAGTGTAAGTCAGGGACTGAAGAGCAGGGGACTACAAGTTGACTCTGACTGAGGACCTAACACCATTTAGGTTAGATACACCAAATGTCATGCCTTATTTGAGACAAACCTAAGAACCGGGAGCATGTCCTACCTTTCTGATGATGCTGGGAAGTTATTTTGCACCAGACTCTCAAGGTGCTGCAAGGAACAAGAAATTTGCTTGCATAATTTCTTCCAAAATAGAGGAAAGCACAAACACCAGTATCTCCATTCAAGCTGTGGCCCTAACGTGAACACATGTTCTATAGCACGAGACCTCTAACCTTTCCATGGCAGGACATGACTGGGCATTCAGGGTCCTCTTGATGTTGAGAATTTACTCAAGCCTGGCCAGCCAGGAGAGGGAGAAGAGTGTGCTGTGCTTCTTGCATCGTCTTTGCTTTAGTCTGCTCTCCTTAACTTAGACAGGCTGCAAGTGTTCACTCACTATGGGTCACACCCACCCACCAGCACATCACTGGGATCCAAAGAAGTGTTAGTGAGTGTGTGTATTGCAGCAATTTTCTTAGAGAAGACACGAATAGTTGGCATTTTAGTGGTATAATTAGCACCCATAAAAACTCTGCTTTCTAAGAATAGTCACAAGAAACAGAAATACGGAGTGGGAGCTTATAAAATGTTACCAGTTTTGTCATCTCTGTGGAGAAGAGCCTGCCAACTGGCCTCGATTCATCCTTCAAGGGCATAGTAAATGCTGGAAAGTAGATTTTCGGAATGGTTTTACTCCAGCCTCCCTAAAAATCTGAATAGTTTTCTGTTGCTCCTTCTTTGAACAGCAAAGCTAAAGCATGTCACCAGAGGAAAAAATTCTCTGGTTAATTAATGAATTAGTTAATTGTAGTTGGCTGCCATATATGAGCATTGAAGCACAAAGCACAGTACTTGTTGAAAAACAGAACTGACCAGGGTACAGCATGTGTACATTTGTACATGGGATCCAAGAAGCCAATGAACAGCAATTGGCACTGGAATTAGCACAGGTTCATTAAACACAAAACTTTCTGCTGATGTGGGGTAGAATTTAGGGAAAAGACAAACCAAGAGTCAGAATTTGAATCCAGACTTACTTGGCTCCAAAGCAGCGCCCGTTTGCTGCCATTGTTTGGTTGCTTGTCACAGAGCTGCCCTGCTGCCCATCAGGCCAATTGATGATGCCAGGCAAGCCTGTGCTCCACCCTGTTCCAGGCACGGCACCTGCACAGCATCCTGGCACCCATGGCCATCATTCTGTGCTGCTTTGCTTCATCAGTGCCTGCACAGGTCAGTCCAACCTGCCCCTTTTTCTAGGCAGCCTAAAACTCAGGTACCCCACGTTCATTATCGCAGCATACTGATGCCTTGGGATTTTAGCTTTTATATTTTTCATATCCTGTAATGCTTCAGTGTGTAACTCCAAGACTCCATACAGCCTGTTTGCTACTGTTCTCCCAGTCTGGTCAGACAAAAACAAATCCTCTCTGGGCCTGAAATTCAAGGACACCTTACTGTCTCAGGCCCCGAAATATGTAAACTAAGTGGATTAAGGAGAAATAAGCTGGGGTAAATGACTTCATTACCTGAAATTGTAATTGGAGGATTAACCTCCCATATGCAAATAGACCAAACTTATAAAAGTATGGAAACCTGTGACCCGGGGCTCCATTTTGGGTGTAGCCCTAGGGCTCTGACTGCCCAAAGTGTACCTTGAAGGCCCTTCAATAAATATACCTGCTTTTATTCTCTTAATTTTGTCTAGCCTTTGTTTTTCGGTACCCCCATCAAGGCATCAGTACATTCCCTCAGGTCCACAATCTTAATCACCCTTCTAATATTGTGCTGTTGATGTGGGATTTAAGTTTTGTTATCACTTTTGTTCTTATCTCTGCTGTTCGGAGTGGGTAAACACTTCTGGATTGTTCCAAGCCACTGCTCTTTTTCTTCACAACCTTACACCCATTTTACTCTTTGCGTCTCTCTCTCGAGGTTTATATGGTAGATTTGCCTGGCTTTTGCACAGTAGTTAGGTAAACAGAGAGAAGATAAAAGAGTTATTTAGCTGAAATTGCTTCTCCCTTTTTCCCAGTTTCTAACCCCTGGCCCAGCCCTATGCTGAAAATCAGGTGTGGCCTAAGGCAACATGAACTTCTCAGGACCCACACATCTGCTCATTCTTTCCAGCTGCAGATGCACACACCCAGAGAATAAACACAGCATAGGTCCACTCTGCTTCCCATTTGCACCTGTAAGTTAAGCACAGAGATCACCTTGAAAAAACCCACCAACAAAATGGCAAAGAAATTAATTAACAAATCAGTTTCACTTGTGGTGGCACTGAATTCCCAACAAGGGAAGGAAGCTTTTGGGAAACAATTTATTTTGATTGGAAAAAGTCATTGATTCCACTGGGAAGCCTCAAAGATCAGCTGCAAATTCCAGCTAAAGATATTGTAAAGAAGATGAGCTAATATACAGCAAGGTGCATTTAAGGAGAGTCAGATTGTGTTTTTAGATTTTGTTTTTAACAGAGTGCAAGGGACATTTGTGGGAAGGGCTTGTGAGCAGAGATTCAGGAGATTACAGGATGCAGTTCAAAGCACTGGAGAAAAAGCAATAAGGAAACAACAGTAGTTATTTTTAACTCTTTGATGTGTTTATGAGTTTTTGAGAGATTTATAAACAGTACTTTAAAAAGGGGCTTGAAAAGATGCTTTGATTGCTGGAGTGGGAAAGATCACCTTAATTATTTTCTCATCTTCAACTAAAGCTTAGACACTGTTTCAGGGGAAAGGAAGTGCTCAACCTATTTTGAGATATAAAACATATCACCAAATCACCCAAAGTGGGACCATTTCAAGTTATCATAAATTCTTCCAAAGATTTCCCAAGATTAAGAACTTGCTCAGTGAGAGGAAAGACACCATGAATTTCCCATCCTCTGAGACACAGGACAGCCCTGCAAAAGGCTTTGATAGTCTTCTCTAGGATGGGGTTTTTAGAAAATATATTGAATATTGAACATAGCCCCATCGTGGAGGGCTGATGACAAGCTGCATGTTCACCACGATATTTTGCTTTGGATAGCAAAATTTGCTCCTACACTGGAGCAAACCCAGCCAGGAAATTAAGAATTTAGTTGCTACCAGTAGATGTACATTATTATTAAACTTGCTTCGAAAATACCTCATCATCTATCATTCTTGTAAATAATTCTGCAGTTTGAAGGAAGTCCAAATATAGTTGAGGCAGTTAATGAACCACAAAAAGTGAAGGAACACAGTTGTCCTATGTAGTTTCCCATAGTTCTGAGATGCTTAATAACAACTGGAATGGGAACTCATTGTTAGATCTCTAAAAAATCCCAGACTCTTCAGATGAGAGAGAAGGGCCTGAGAGGAAAAATAAAACACAGGTAAACAATGGAAGAGTACTGTACTGAGCTTCAAACATCACACATGGTTTCTGATTCTGCTTGAAGACAGTCATGTTTAATGTACGGCTCATCAAGCACAATTGTCTCATTCTCTTTGGAGCCCTGTGTTTTCCTCCTTCCTTCTGGCAGCGAGGGCTTCTTCCATTACAGATTCCTGCATTGCAAGACAGTCCTTTGTTCCCTTGTTTCATCTTAAGAAACAAAACAAAAAACCCCCTCTTGTTTCCTTTAGGGAGTTATTTTGTCATGCTGATTTTGAGGCAAACCAAAACATGCAAACTTGCTCTAATTTAATTTTATTTGGAAGATTAGCAATAGCCTTTCCTGCAAACATGTAGGGGAGAAATAAACTGCAGTTTTTTCACACATGAGAATCTAGGGAAAGGCAAGCTCAAACTGGAATGTCCTTGGACAACTCCAGATGTGAATATCTCTGGATTTCCAACAGTTTTGCAAGTGGGCTTCTTGGCTAAGCTCACTAGAAACACAAGGGCAAGGCACGAAAGTCCAAAGGAGAGACAAACCTTTATCATTTCCTAGCCAGGAAATCACTGAATCCTAGAAATAGAGAATGATTTGGGTTTGAAGCTACCTTAAAAATCATCTTATTCCAACCTCCCTGCCATGGGTGGGAAAAGGTATCAAAGTCATCAACATCTTTTTAAGCAGGGCAAAGATTTAATCCAACAAATAGGAGCCTTATATGACATGTTTCTGTTTTGTCTAGCACACAGATATGCTCTGTATCTCCCTAAGCAACCAGCAGATACCTTCTGCTCTGATGTGCCAAATCCCCATCAATGTAAAAGCTCTAAATTCCACAACACCACAGCTGTAGTAAACAGAATTCATAACAGGAAACAGAACATAAATTGTAGTTGGCTTTTAGGCTTTCCTCAGATCCAACAGCATGGGTCCCCTGCATTCCTTGTAATAGGAATGGTATGACTTTTTCTTTTGGAGAGGTGACTGGGTTTGGTTCTTTTTTTCTTAAATATTACTACATAACAGCATTGATATTTGCCCAGGTCTTAAGCTTCAAGGCAAGTTATCTTCAGAGATATAAGGTATTAGTTCAGAAAAGATAGCAATTTTGAATTTAAAATTACTTTTTTTTCCTCTATTGTACCCTTTCTTTCCAGTACAGTATTTGTCTGCAAAAGTGCACTTCCCAAGGGGTTACACTAATACTGGAACAACACCTAAATGGGCCAACATGAGTTAATTTCTATACATACATACCACTCCAGCTGGAAATCCTGTCCAGAATATGCCTCTATCCAACTGGTTAAAGCACTGTTTGACTGCAAAGTTACATATTCCTTCCTATTACTAGAAATCTTGCAGCTCTGTAGGAGAGACAGTAAACATCACCAGGTTATTAAATTTCTACCTCAAGGTACAGCTGTATTGCTAAGAATGGGTACTTAGCAACCAGAAACAGAGGAGCACAACATGTTCCATCCTAATGGCACATTTCGCAAGGAAATACAAAAGCTCATATCAACCTGTAACATCTAGGCCAGCACAACTGATCTCCACAAACAGCTCCAGACTTGTAATTGGCAGGAAATGATCAGATTTCAAAGCCCAACGTGTCTGACAAATATAACTCAGCCCCCAACTTCCTTGACATTTTTGTCCTTACTGTCACCGTGTTTTCCAATTGGATTTAAATGAGTAATCTCAATTTTAAAAGGTTGGTTCAATATTTATGTTGGTTACTAAGGTCGAGGAGTCAAGAGATGAAAACGCTAATTTCTGCAAGCAGCTTGCCTGACATTTGAGCAAGATTGAAAATTCCATCAATATGGCACATTTTTCTTCGTAAAAAGTTCGTGTAATTTCTTAGGCATTAGTCAGCAGAAGTCAATCCTGAGTAACAAAGGAACAACAACCTGGATCCTCTGTGCCATGTCATCCAGTCTCACTGGAATGTTCATGCAAAGGGGAGTACAGATTACACAGCAGAAAGCAAATCCAACACAGCCTGTACAGACCTCAGATCTGACTGGGAAAACTGTGTGGGGATCTGCTTCATGGAGGGATGAATTCAGGGATGCAGCTAAAGGATCACACATGTGAAGCCACTGTATAGGCATAGAAGTAGCAAGTGGTTTGGGCCCCAGGAACTGGCTGTAAAAAGCTGTATCCATGATTTCACTAAGGCAACATGAGGTATGGAGAAGGAAGGACTATTCTGGTCCCTAGACACTGGGACATCCCATTTCTATTGAGTGTTGCCATGCCTCAGAGGCACCATGCTCTAAGACCAACCCAGGTTTCTGCCTGGGCACAAGAATCGGTCAAGGCTTTGGGATGTGAGAGGACTGGATGAACCTCAGGACTCTTCTAGCTGCAGCTTTTTCAAGCTTTGCTAATCTCTCAGAACACTCACCCTCTCTTCCTTTGCTGCCAGCCAGTGGGAACCCTGCCTTCTTTTATCCCATTTCAGAACCTCCAGCCACATCAAACTAAAGCATGTTTAGAACCTTTTGGCTTGGCAGCATGGGGGAAATACACCCCCCAAGTGCATATCATTCAAACGGTTATTTAATGACCCTGCTGACTTGTGTGGAAGCTGCAGCCAGAGGCTTTTAAGGCGTCTTCCTGATAGCTCAATAAATAGACCTACAGCAGCAAGAGGGTTCCTTCTTTACAGGATGTTAGAGGAGCATCATCATGCTGGGAATCACTCAAAAGCCAGCCAGCTCCTCAGCTGCACTGAAAACAAAGAGCAACTGGGAATGCCACAGAGGGAAATACACCAGACTCATAGATGGGAGTAATCTCAGGGTGAAGCCAATTAGAGACTTTTAGAGATTTAAGTTGGAAAAAAAAAAAAAAAAGGCTTTGAAAATGCTCCAGAGTTTCATATATACATGAAACATTAAGGATTACTGCACTTTTTTCCTTTAAGTGTTTTTCCTTTCTAAGGTCCCCCAAAAAATGTATATGGCATTGGAGAAACCCTCAGTTAACTTGCACAAGAAAAACAAAAGAGGGAGGAAAAAAATCCCCACAAACACCAAAAAATCCTCCCAAGTTTTAAATTGTAATTGCAAGAAATTATTCCCTTCAGCATGCCAGCTGGACAATCTCTCTCTGCTGTTTGGAAAGTTTTGTGCTTGGTTTTGGTTGGTTGGGTTTTTTCCAATTTCTTATTATGTGATTCAATGTTGGCTGTAATTTACAGAATATATGTTGGTCTGGAGTCCCTTTGAGTGGTGTAACATGGGATACAAGCTGCATTGCTGCTGTGTCCTGCTTCCAATGTCACATAGAGCTGAGGCCAGTCTGTCATCTCTCCATGGGTAGCTCCTGCTGGCTGGGGACAAAATCCCTCTATTGTCCAGCAATTAGTGGCTGGTTTTGCTGGTAAGAGCCTTTTCCTCGTGTGCTCTCCAGACAGTTGTTTTGCAACACATCACAAAAGACAAAGACTGTGTGCCTTTTGAGCTTTGTCCTTCCTCTGAAGCTCCATATGAGCTTAAAAGGAATGGAAGTAGCCTTGCACATATTCCCCTCTATTTATGTGTATAGTCCAATTATAGGGAAAGGAAGGTTACATGCATATGCTAAGCGAGACAAAGCACAATTTTTGGCCATGTTTGACGTTTCAGTTTTTTACAGGATTCTTTTTCTGGTCTAAGAGCAGAATTTGGTTAAATTTTAACCAAAATACTATAAACAGAATGATCACAAATGAAGTCTGAATATGGTTGCCTCAACTTGACAGTTGAATCTACTAACACCTTCCGAAAACTTCAGGAAAAAACAAACTCGATAAAGGACAAAATAAACTGATTTTAATTAAGAAACAACCAGCTGTTTCTAACAACTAAATTTAAAACACTTACATTGGTCTATTTCCATAAATCCCTGCGGCATTCCCAGGATTTGTGAGCTCCCTCTCGTGGCCGCGTTAACAATTCTGGGCTGTTTTTTACCAGCCCAGCACCGGCTGTGGATTAATGCGACACGAAAGGGCAGTTTGTCGTTCTCCGAAGCAGGAATTGATTTTAATCTCCTCGGCAGCTCAGTGAATCACCCGAGCTCCTGCTGAATCACCGTCACAAGCGGTGGGAGATGGATTTTGCTGCCCGAGGGCACACGGGAGCCTGGCAGGATTCCTGCTCCAGCTGGTGAGTTCCTCCATCTCCAGGTTGGGATGGAGGGATGCCTTGGGTACCAGAAGGGCTGTGCTGCTCCTCAGGGCAGCCCAAGAGCAGGATGTCCTTCAGAAACCATGAGCTGCCACTGCAATGTGTAATTTCCAGGCTGCTCCAGCAAAGATGTGCAGCACATCAGCAGCGAAGGGTGGAGGTGCTGCTGGCCCCAGCAGGCAGGGGGGCTTGGGAGGGTGCCCTGATTCCTAGGGGCCAATTAATGAGGAGAAAAAGAAACATCCAGCAACCCACCTGTCTGTAAAATGGGCTACAGGGAAGTAATGGGCCGAGAGAGCAGCAGAGAGATTTGCAAAACAAATCTTACACAGCTCGGAAACCAGAAGCTCCAGGGTTTGGAGGCTGAGCTGAAAACTACCTTTTTAAAAATAAAAGGTTGTATTGTGCAAGTGTATCATATCAGTTCTGGCAATGCCTACTTTTTAAACTGGCAGAACACTATTTACAAATTTATGGTATCAATTCTCTGACAGTCATTAAAGGCATGACTGAGATTTCCATTTCTATTTTTAACACATGTAAAATAGGGGGGAAAAAAAGTGCTTCTTTCACCCTAGATTCATTTCCCCCTCAAACCAAACACATTGTCTCCAAAGACTGATTGTCTTCTTACCATTAGAAGCTGGACTGTAGATCCAGTAACTTAACCCTTGACAGATTTGGGTGGTGCACATGACAATCACTGAGTTATAGCCATTCAAACCCTGAAAAACTGCTAATTTTGGAACACAATTGCTGAGATACATTGCAGGCACTGTGCCATGAGAGTAAACATACATTCCTGCAAGCATTACATAGGTCCCCTATTACTACTTCTCAGCACAGAAGCTTACTGAAGAAAAGTTCATTTATTAAAAAGAATTAATTAAAATTCATCAATATGATTCACATTTCTTGTAGATCAATGCTACCTAATAGATCAATATGACCTAGTAACAAGACTATCAATATCTGGTGCAGCTGTGGGCCATAGGGACCAGAAAAAACACACATTTAGCTTGTGCAAAATGATGCAAATTTAATTTCAGATCATTTGTGTATGCTCAATTACCACGGTGCCATGGGCAAATAAGATGCTAGAATGCACACACAGCTACAACTTGCTGCTCTCTTTGAACTGGCAGTTATTTCATTGTAATGCAACATTGCTTCTCTTAAATTGCTGATCCAATAATGACAATAGGGATTGTAATAATTAAACTTTTCTTAATTTAAAAAATGATACCCCCAAAATCTGCCCCCCCTCCTGCCTGCTGCCCCCCACCTCTCCAGCTCTCCCCAGGACTGTGAAGGGCTTCTCTCATTGCATTTGTCAGACTTTGGATCCAGGCTCCAAGAGACAAACCCTTAGTCACAAGACTTGGTATCAAGATGCTGACAATACCAGATAGCTGGGGAAGTTAAATGCTTCACTCACAGAGACAGAATAACAGCAAAGCTGTCTCAAAAGGCCCTACACCAGAAGCTGTTATACACAGAGTACAAATTCAGCTCCTCCTGCAAGTAATTATTTCATACTGAACAACATTTTCCTTTTTCAGAGGTCTCAGTGGAAGAAGAAATAGAAAAAACCTCAACAATCCAAAGCATAACAAAACCCCATAAATCCAGAAGAAAGCCCAGGCCTCTGAAAGGTGGATGTCAGGTGGAAGCCCTGGGAGCTGCAGCACCCAAGGAGGTGCTGCCTGCAGAAAGGACCTCAGCACCTCATAGTGCCCATTTTCTGATGGGTGAATTTGCATTTCAGCACAGCTCATCTCCCCATCCCTGTGCCTGGCACCCCATCCCCTGCATGTGGGACCACCCCAGGAGCACAGGATGCAGCGTCCAGGAAAGCTGCTTTCAGGCTGTCCTCCCCAGAGCTGTGACAGTGGGTACAGAGGGATAGGGCTTGTCCTTGCCCAGGATTACCTGTGCCCCAACCCCAGAGTGTGCCCAGCCCCACCTGAGCTCCTGCAGAGGCAGCAACAGGAGCTCAGCATCGCTGCAGGCACCAAGCAACCCCTGTAAAAAGCTTTCCACAGCTCATTATTCCTGTCTGGGGAACATCCCCTGATGCAAACAGAAATTGAAGGTTTCTCCCTTCACTCCCCCACCTTCCCCTACATGTACACTGGTGCTTGAGGGGGAAAACAGGTTTTAGACATCACTCCCACAACCAGATCTTAACACAGATAATTCTGTTAATAGGTAAATTTTGAGCTGAAAGCTCACACAGCAGAGTTTAATTTCGAGATAATTTTAAGGGAAAAGCAGCTCCAAAGGGAATCTCAAAAGTACCCATTTCACCAGACTGTTTGTCTAATTCTGTCCTTGCAGAGAGTAGTCTGTAAAACAGGCTTGAAGCAATGTGATGGCACTGATAGCTAGCACTGAGCAGGAAATTATGAAGTACAGATGCAAAGTTTGGCTAAGACTTTCAATGCTAAAAGGCTACAGTTGGAATCTGGTTTTTGGAATTATCCATGTTGTGAGCTCTTCGAAATGTAACCATTTTTGCTCATTTTAACACTGCATATGTAGATTAAATATTATTTTCCCACATTCTCTCTCAGGCAGAAAGAAATGAGGCAGCCTAATAACACGCCCATTTTAGAGATGATGCCTTTGGGGAAAAAATAATACCCTATAGTTAATTTACTAAGGGAGAGAAGTGATACTCATCTCTTTTACTAGCTAGCATGATATTTAAAGATGCTGCTAAAAGCTAATTACCTTATTTCTGTGAAGCACTTATAAGACTAAAACCTGTTTAATAGTTAAGCCTGTTGCTATAACAACCACACTTCAAGGACATGGATATACAAAACACGCAACAACATCTGCATTAACAAATTGTCTCATTGCAATTGAACTCTACCTGGCAAAAGGACCAATTAAATGTGAAAACTTCTTTGTCCAAAATGAGAAAAAACCAAAAATTACATTATTTTGGTAATGTCAACAGAATTCCATCTTTAAACACCAACAGCCTCTCCACAGGGGATTTGCTATTTAATTCATCTAGTTTTAGATTTCTCCCCAAATGTTTCCCCTCCAAGGACAAGAAGTGAACTTCAGTGTTCCCACCTCAGTCAAGCAGACATTTAAGCATCTGGCTGTTTCCATTAAGTGGTGGGAATGTTGCTTTGGCTGTGTACTGCACCATGCTCAGAGATAGGGCTTCTTCCAGCCTTTGCTCATGAAATAAAGAAAAGGGAATGAAGCACAGAAAAAAAAATGCTTCACTGTAATGTAACATAACAGGCCAGGCAAGGAATCAACAGATTTTTGTTTGCTTATTTGTTTGGAGTAGTATGACAAATCAAGTAATGATTTAGCACAACTTTTTCCCTTATTAGATATGTATTTAACATCTATGGGATAGGAAAAGACTAAAAAATCATGAAAAGTTATTATTCTGTAAAGTGGAAGATAAGCTAAGTCAAGCTGAGGCTGATAGAGACGTGTTCAGTGATTATTCAAGAGCAGTATGTGGGTTTTGCTGCTCTGAATAAACATGAAAAGTTTTTACAGGCTAGGGAAGCTCTACTTGAACATAATTCTGCACAAAGGACTGTTACACACAAAACATGCTAACAGACATTGATTAGGATGCCAAGATTGTTACTTCAAAAAGAAAAGAGAATGCAAATTTTTATGCAACACTTTAGACCACTCTAAAGCCAGCCTAAATGGTGACACTACAAAGGAGTGTAGCTCAGCCTTACACAGTGATTATTTCCATGGTTTGCGGAGATTTCAGTTCACCCACAAAACATCCCACAGCTAGAAAGGCCAAAAGTGATTGGGATCTAATTTAGGAAGTAATTATTTTCAGCATAAAAAGTATTCATCATGCAAGTTTCAAATACATAATAATGCTGCATGGGGAGTTGATAATCATATTAATGTTTGCAAGGGGATGAATAGAGCTTCCTCCTGGTTAAATCTGTGCTTTGCAATACCAGTCATGAAACACGGCAGTGGGGAGATAAGAGGCAGTAGCAGTACTTGTACACCTCTAATGTACAAATTTCTTGGTATTTCTCTAGCCTTTTTCTCTGATCAGAGCATCTCAAGCAATGTAACTCCAACAATATACACAAATTAATCTGATTATGCTCCATTCCCCCCTTTTTCAGTTTCCTGGGTTTACATAATTACATATTCTAGGAAGACAGCTTCAGAAGCAACATTAAATTCAGTACAAGTTTCACAAAGCTTTCCAGAACTGTGACTTTGTTAATAATAAACACAAAATACAGGGTTCTGTACAATTATCTTGTAGCTTTCTCTTGCAAATAGCAGCTGTGGCTTTGAAAGAACATTGTTTTCATTTGAATGCACACCTGTTAAAGAAGTAATAAAAGCACTGGAAGCAGAAGTCAACAAATGAGTTACTATGTTCAAGGTTTCTGGTTTTAACCCAGATTGCATACTGGGAAGGCAGCCTGTCAAAATCAGACCACAGAAATAAAAATCACACTTTTTTTTCCTTCTTAAATGTAAACACAAACTCTGACATTTATCAGAGCAAAACTCTTTACAGCAGAAGGCAACAAGAACATCACAACATTGGTGATGGAACAACCCAAGTCGCAAGCCTCCTGTTTAAACAAAACTAGCCCCATCCTTAAGATGTGCTTTTCAGCTCAATGAATTTCCCATCACCTTCTTGTATTTGTTTTTAAAATTCACTTTTAACAATCGAGCACTTTTAACAGTCTGCTTATCAATTAGCAAACATACTTGAGTCATCCATTCAGAGGTCTAATGGCAGGAGCTGGAAAGGTTAAATGTATCATAAAACATTTTACAGCAGCTGTTGAAGCCGAAGGCTGAAATCCAATCAGCTCATGCGGAAGGGACTCTTACCACTGTTTTCAAGAGCTGGGATTTCACCCGCTGAGCTGATGTATTAAATCGTAAGATGAAAGCAGAAGACGCTGATACTGATACTGACCACCACAAACAAAAGCCCCAAACTAGCAGCTCTTTGCTCAAGATTGTGTTAGGTAAGATTAAGATCAGAAAAGTTAAATGTTGGTTGTTAATTTGCAAATGAGATCCAATATAACCAAACAATGCTCATGGAAAATGTTTGATTCCTATCATCTCAAGATCATGAGCCCCTGAAGTACACATGGAAATCGAGTTACAAAATAGCTTCTATTTGCCGGAAAAGGCTGACAAGAAGAGAGGAAATTGCCTCATCACTTCATTGACATTAACTTGTGTCACTCTCATCCCCCTATCTAAGCAGACATGATCTTCCACACCATTTTTCTCTTTAAGTGTGAGAAGAGGTAATCTTTTATTTAAGCCAAGTAGTATAACTGAAAACAATAGAAGTTATCAGGCATATCATCTCTAGTTCAGCTATTTTGCAGCTATGAGCATCTGGGGGCCAGTGAAGAGCTACCTCCTCTTCAAAAGGACATAGATGCTGGCACTGCAGTTTCTGTACAAGAGGAACTTGGACGTGGCTGAGGAAAACACAAGAGCACAGCAGCCTTGGAGGCCCTGCTAGACCCTGCACAGGCAGTGGCAGGCTCCCAGCTGGAGGACGAGCTGTGAAGCTTCCTCAGGGCTATTGTGACACGTGCTAGACACATTATTCCATTTTCTTCCATTTCAGAGAGCGATATTGTTTTCCCTGGTACTCACTTTCCTATTGTTAATCTCCTTTAGCCCCCAGCACAATTTTCAAATTACAAACAATGATAAGAACAATGTGCACGAAGCAACTGATGTTAAACATTGTCATCTGTCTCCACTAAAACCTCTCGGTTATTCAGCATAACAGCTGGCAAGAAGACAGATTACTTCCTTTATACATTTCAGCAAATTTGATCTATTATCAATTATTTATGCCCACTTTTGGTTAGAGATGTAAGAGACAGCCCATTTCTCATTTTCCAAACTGCGGCTCTCAGGGCTGGATTCATTACAGCTGAATTATGAGATAAGGTTTGGGATGAATGTTGCCACCCTCTGACAGACTCTAGTGAGGCTGGGCATCTGCTCTGTGGCACAGGAACAGGGCCAGCCTCCAGCTGCAGCCTGGCAATGCCATGGTGAGGGCTCCCCCGGGGCCACCACTGTGTAGAATAGCTGTCACACCCACACAGGATCACAAGGGATCCTTTGGTTCTGCCTGTGCTGTCAGCAACACCAGCGAGCACTATAGGCTTCTCCTGGAGAGGGAAAATGCTCCAGAAAGAGCTGTGTGATGGTCGGAAATTTGTGCTATCTCAATAAAAATTTCAAGGCCCTGGCTGAAAGATGAGTGCACATCTGAAATATGCATTGCAAATTGTCACATTCCTGTTCCTAATGCAATGGTTGGGGAGAACTCAGCTCAGGCACGTCCTGTTCTCCTTCCTGAGCAGCCTTATCCAAGATGCTCCTGAGGGTAGAAGACTTCCTCATGAATGTGAAAGAAAGCCCAAGCGCATCGAGGGCTATCATGAAAGGAAGCTCATGGAGAGCAAGAAGATCATGAAGACATGAATTAGGGGTTTTTATTAGGGCTTTTATAGCATATTGCCCTAGAGCAGACAGCTGCAACGTTTCCTATGGAAAACACTCTAAGAAAAAGTCCCCATAAGCCATCAATAGATTAAATGCAGAATGTGAGTTTGTGCCCGGCCATTACCCTACCAGAAGAAATGAGCGATGAGGGATATAGGTGAGGGATGGCCGGTCCGGAGCCCGCTGGCCGCACCCGCCCCAAGGTCCCCGCTGCAGCCACTAGAGGTCCACACGATCCCACGCTTCGGAGCGCCCCAGGCCGGCCGGACACAGCCCTCGCTCTGCCGGGCAGGTCCAGATCCAGTGTGGCCGAGGTCCGGGATGGGAGAGGGGCCTGCTGAGTACGGGAGCGCTGAGGCTCCTCATGGAAAGCTGCAGGCACCTCCCCAGGGCTGCGCTGCTCCGGCCTGGAGCTGCTCCACAGCCTCCTGCACCTCCCCAGGGCTGTGCTGCTCCAGCCTGGAGCTGCTCCACAGCCTCCTGCACCTCCCCAGGGCTGTGCTGCTCCAGCCTGGAGCTGCTCCACAGCCTCCTGCACCTCCCCAGGGCTGTGCTGCTCCAGCCTGGAGCTGCTCCACAGCCTCCTGCACCTCCCCAGGGCTGTGCTGCTCCAGCCTGGAGCTGCTCCACAGCCTCCTGCACCTCCCCAGGGCTGTGCTGCTCCAGCCTGGAGCTGCTCCACAGCCTCCTGCACCTCCCCAGGGCTGTGCTGCTCCAGCCTGGAGCTGCTCCACAGCCTCCTGCACCTCCCCAGGGCTGTGCTGCTCCAGCCTGGAGCTGCTCCACAGCCTCCTGCACCTCCCCAGGGCTGTGCTGCTCCAGCCTGGAGCTGCTCCACAGCCTCCTGCACCTCCCCAGGGCTGTGCTGCTCCAGCCTGGAGCTGCTCCACAGCCTCCTGCACCTCCCCAGGGCTGTGCTGCTCCAGCCTGGAGCTGCTCCACAGCCTCCTGCACCTCCCCAGGGCTGTGCTGCTCCAGCCTGGAGCTGCTCCACAGCCTCCTGCACCTCCCCAGGGCTGTGCTGCTCCAGCCTGGAGCTGCTCCACAGCCTCCTGCACCTCCCCAGGGCTGCGCTGCTCCGGCCTGGAGCTGCTCCACAGCCTCCTGCACCTCCCCAGGGCTGTGCTGCTCCAGCCTGGAGCTGCTCCACAGCCTGCTTCACCTCCCCAGGGCTGTGCTGCTCCAGCCTGGAGCTGCTCCACAGCCTCCTGCACCTCCCCAGGGCTGTGCTGCTCCAGCCTGGAGCCCTCCGGGATGCACAGGGGATGCACACCCGTGTGGAGAGAGCAGGGACACAGCGTGTGGTGCTCGGCTGTAGGTGAGGGCTGGCCATGCCCTTCTGAGCTGCGGGTGATGGTCTGCTGAAACCCTGAAATGCAAACTCCGGAAACACAGATCTCCCCTCACACAGAACAGTGCCAAATACACTTCTCACATATTTATATCTTCCATGATTTCCAGAGACAACGACCAGTACTTATTCCAGTTCAGGCATGTAATTTGTTTTATCTGCCCAGGAGCTTTTTGGATTATGAGAAATCAATGAGTAGAAAAGTCATATACATTCAATGGAAAACAGCTCTCCAACCATTCAGCAACCTTCAAATTACCATTTTTTCCCCTGCAAAGCCCAACACAATTGATCATTGTTATAAAATTATTTGTCTTCCACTTTCCCAATTTTACTGCTGCAACTTGATAATTTCTTCCCTAACTCCATATTTGCGTTTTGTAATGTGTCACCAAAGTTCCCAATTTTACCAGTGTGTTTTTCCAACACAGAAACATTGGTAACTTTTTTCCCTTCTGTCCAACAGTGTTTACATCTGCACTGAATCCCCCCATCCTAGTTAATTGTCACTTTCTTATATAGTCTTGGGCAATGTTCAGACTCATTTTACCTTCCTCAGTTTGCTGGCTCTGTCAGAGGAATGCTCTCAGTCTATCACTGTACCAGGGGAGGGAACCAAACATTTGGTATGTTTTAGCAAAAGACAAATATTACGAAGTTTACCTGCATATTTATATTCTATCCACCTTCAGAAAAGAACAATTCTTCAACAGATTTTTGTCAAATAAGCTGTTCTTATAGTTCAGGCAACAGCAGGTTCAAGTTATTGCTGACTTCTGGAAGCTTCCATATTAAAGGAAAAATACTTACATAAGCCTTTTAAGGTTTTCTCCTTATTGGCATGCCAGCATTGTAGACGAACTGCCATCTGAATTGTGGCTCATTGTAGAATGTAAATTGGGACCTATGGTTACACTAATAGCTTTTCAAGGTCTTTTTATTACAGTATTCCATTTTCCTGGAGTAATTACATGTATCTATTAAACACTGCAAACTGCTTTATAGCTTTGGTAACTTGCAACTCACAGAGCCTTCAAAAATCAGAGTCCATATACAATTTTAAAGTCTGGAAATGTAGGACAGTTAATTATTAGAAATTTCCTAAGGAGGCTTGATATTCTGTACCTATTTGCGATTAAAAATATTAAATTATTCTATCGAGCTGTAAAACATATCCTTTTGACTTTTTGTTTGTTTGTTTGTTTTACTATTTTGCAAGGCTCTCGGGGCAGCAGGATGGTGGGCACCTCAGCAGGAGTGTTGGTTCGTCACTGCACTCCTTGGCACCTTCTGGAAAGCAGGATGTAGAAAGGAATCCTGGGCTCCAAACTTGGAGGGGGGTCTAGGGAATTGAGGAGGGGGCGATTCCCTGGGAATGTATTCCTACCCACCCAGTACCCTCCTGTCGTGCTGTCCGGTCCTGTGCCAAGGAAGATGGTTTTTAAGATGAGTCTGGGCTTCACGTGTACTTCAGGCGTGGGTTTAGCTACTATAAAGAGTTGGGAAAGTCCTCTCAGACCTCATGAATCATTCTCAGCTAACGAGAGCACCATGTGGTTCGGCTATCAAATAAACACGCGTTATCTGCTCTCCGCCCTGGCGGACGTGACTGCGGGGCTGAAACTAATCAGCAGCGCCTGCGGCTGCTTGGACATGCAGGTAGGGATCGAGTTTCGCTTTGCTCTTTTGCTGTTGTGTGCACTGATTTATTTGGTAACCGAAAGACCTCGGGGAAGACAGTGCCAAAAGCACCGCTGAGTTTCTGTAAGGTTAATTTCATTCTTTTGCCAGTAAGATTTTAGTACTTTATAAAAAGCAAACAGGGGCCTCACAAACCTCTCCAGGTTTCTCCCTGCTCTGATTTTTGGCCATTAGGTCCTATAGGGAGGAGAAACCAGAACCCATTATATCATATCTGGGAAAAAAAAGTGAAAAGAATCACAAAAACCCCACAGTGGCTAAGTTCTTTCTTTCTCTCCTTTTTTTTTTTTTTTTTTTTTCTTTTCCCCTCCACTCCCCTGTCTGTTCATTTCTGTCTACAGCCAGATACTGAAGCCTTGGAGAAAGACATTCGAGGAAGTCGTGGCTGTGAAAGATAGCAGTCAGTGCATCAGAATCCTAACACAGTGCTGGAAAGCTGTAGCATTCAAAAATGGGATGAAGAGCTTCTGCAAAGATCCTCTAAACCAGACAAAATTCCCTCTGACGCCACAAAGACTGCTGCTTAGATAAAAGCTGATGTCTCACATCATTGGAAGGGAAAGCACATCAGTGAGCAAATTTCACCCCCTCAGAAATATAACTTTAGTCGTGATGCTTGGAAATATTAATCAGATGTGTGGCTTTTGTTTGCATATAATTTTAGCAAAACTTCATATTTTATATCTTCACACAAAACAGGAGCTCTTACGCAGAACTTTTCAGGTTCACATGTAAACTTGGAGCAGGATGGACACTCTCCTAAATCAATAAATATATTCCAACACTTCTGTATTCACACAACATAAAATACATCAACATGCATAATCTAAATGCAGCTATCCTGGCCTGTAGTTGTGGGCAGACAAACTCAGCCAGCCCAACAATTTGCTTGGGAAAGTCAAAGAAATTAGTATTGTGTATTTTCTAATACATCAAATATTACAGGGAAATGTTTTCCTCTCTTCTAAAATGTAAATACAACTTCTGATGCATGGAACTGTAACCAACAACACTTGACAGCTCATTATCAAATCCTAAAAACATCTTGAAGAGACTACCTTCCACTTTTAATTCATTTACAGAGGAACAAGTGACCCTAGACACTGGAGGTTGATTTGTGATAGCATGTAGCATTTGTTATCTTTGGAAAGTGTAGGATTTAGATGTCTTGCATTCCATCACCACCAAACCCTCCAGGATCCAAGGCTCTGTCCTGGATCAGCCTTTCTGCTCTGACTGTGCTTACAGTTTCACTGGCAGCAGTGTTGGGTCACAGCTGAGACAGAAGACTGTTCCTCTTCTCTGCATTTCTCCTTTCTCCTGTTGCTGCTCACAGCTGTACAGCCCACCCTCTTCCTGAGATCTGCCAGGTGCCAGCTTCGGCAGCCAGATGGATTTCTCACAGCTTAAAATCAGTGAGGCTTTCAGTTCACTCATTAAATCAGTTCCTGTGTGGGTCCAGTGAGCACCAAAGGAGCCTGAGGCAAAGCAGTGAGATATGGAGTGGAGCAGGTGGAGATGGGAGAGAGGGGAGAGACACAAACACCTTCACCACAGGATCTTTGGTGACCTGTGGAGCCATATCTTTTATCAGCCCTGCTCTTCTAAGGTCTCTGCCCTGGTGAATCCCCTGGCACTACCAGTACCTCCCTGCCAGCCTAAAGGGAAACAACAGTCACAGAGGAAACTCTTTTCCCTGGGGTGGGAAGGCCAGGAAAGACACAGGACTGGAAGATGCAGCATTTGGAAGCTACTTATGGCTTTATTATACTATTCCCAAATACTTCGCCTATTAGTTTAGGTTTAGGCCCACATTTTTGGCATTCAAGGGCAAGATGAAAGCAGGAAATGTCTTCATGCTGTTTCAGTCAATATGTATCTGCCTGTGAGTCCACCAACCAATTTGGTTGTGTGAAAGGCTAACAGACTTTCACTTAAAGTAAAATTAAAACTTCTCACAGCCTCCCTTACAAAGGGCACAAAATGGCTTGGGAGCTGCTCTACTATGACAAATGCTTTTTACACAACCACAGCTCTCTCACATCGTGCTCAGCTCATCCTGGCCAGCTGCTGTTTCCTACAGCCTTCGGAGACTGCACATGGAGCAACCATCATCTTCCACTATGCATTTGTTTGTATGGCTCAGGCTGGGCCATCAACATGATAAAAATTCTAAATAACAATAACAACTATCCAGAGGAAAGTGTGCAGCTAATTACTCCCAGACTGCAGCCCATTGTAAAAACCAAACATGCTGAAAAGGGGTGACTTCAGGCACACAGTCATTTTGGGGTAGTAAGGATAAAACAACCAGTGTTTCCATTTTTAAGTCTTACACTGGCAGCCTTTCTCCCAGACATGTTTCAAAAAGCTAAACAAGCCAGACAAGTGATGCCACTGCAGGGGTTTGCTTGTTGATTGATAGTACTGTTGCAATGAACCCCAAGGAAGTGCTCAGGGAAACAGATCAGGCTGCTGCTGGTGGATCTCTGTAAGATGAGAGAGCCTGCAGCAGTTGCAGTCTCTCCTACCTGGCAGGAAGGCTTGTATTCCACAGGGAACCAAAGGATTGGGCAGCTTGCAGGCCCCTTGTTTACAAAACCAGCATCAAAGTCTCACAATCCTGTACCTGTACCTCTGGAGACACACACAGATAGATATACTATGACCTTAGAAATTGCTGTCTGTTAAGCCCTGAACATTCAGGTAAAAACATGGGGCTAAGATGTTTAATGCTTCGTGTGCTTTCAGCAGGGTGATGTATGCAGCTTTAGCAAGAACACCCCTGGATGAGGAAGCAAACTAAAATGTTCACATTAAAAAATAACAAAGGGAAGCTATTCCTGGAGCCATTTGGGCCACCAGATTCTCCCTAAATAGTGCAGAAATATCAACTTTGAATAATTAATGCCTGAAATGGGTGATTCTCACTGAGGAAAAGGAAGCAGCATAGCTGGTCCTCCAGTAGTCATTCCCACAAGAGGTGAGAGTTAACTTTTGTAGTGCCTTTCACCAGGATTCCTCAGCCTTGCACACAGCAGCAGTAACAAAACACTGCTCACCTTGGAAGTCAGGGTGAGAACTGGAATTGCACCCCATGTTCAAAACCTGTATCTCCATTCAAGACCCTCTTCCTCACAAAATTTGAGGAGGGATTTCAAAATCTGAGAAGCAATTTCCAGCTAAGCCTGAAATTCCAAAAGCATCACAGTAACAGCACAACAGGGCTCTGAAGTCAAATGTTGGATTCAAATACACAGCTCATTCACACAGGGAAAACAAACTGTGATAAAGCCTTAGCACTCTGCAGCTACACAGCAAAGTTTGAGGATTTGAAGCAAGTGATTCCTAAAATCACTTACATATTATTAAGACACGTAGGATGGCAAAAAAATGGGCACAGTGCAGGTTTTTTAATATACCATATAAAAAGGGCTTATAAAAAGGAGGGAGAGGGGCTCTTCATATGGGCAGATTGTGACAGGACAAGAAGCAATGGTTTTAAAGTGAAAGAGAACAGGTTTAGATAGAGGTTAGGAAGAAATTCTTTACTGTGAGGGTAGTGAGGCACTGAAACAGGTTGCCCAGAGAAGTTGTGGATGCCCCATCCATGGAAGTGTTCAAAGACAGGTTAGATGGGGCTCTGATCAACCTAATCTAGGGAATGGCACCCCTGCCTATGGCAGGGGGTGTGGAACCAGATGATTTTTAAGGTCCCTTCCAACCCAATCCTTTCTGTGTTTTGTGGTTCTGTAAAGGTGAGGTTTGTGGTCCAATTTAGGTAAAAGGGGGTAGGTTTGGTGGATGCTCTCAGCTGGAGGGAGATTACCTTAAGGTACCTCAAGGGTATCTCAGAAAAATTAGCAGTTCTTCTCAGCAAAGCAGGTCTGTGTGAGCCCTGTCAGCCCCATCCTCCTGTCCTCACTGCTCCAGCACTTTTAGACCAAGCAGAATCTTGTTCCACAGGGTTTCAGATAGTGGTTGATAGGCAGCTACTTATGGGCTTTGCAGTAGCTGAGATTCCTCATGAGCCAGGAACTTCTGAGAGAGTACAAGTTTTCTATCCAGGTAGGATGAAAAGGCAAAATCTATTCAGGTTGAGTAATAAAGTATGTAGATGCAGAGATTCTATGTATTCCTTATCTCTTCGGGGAGACTAAAACTGCTGGAATCCTCAAGGCTTTGTTTTTTAAAACACAATCTCAGGCAAATTTGGGTGCAGGTCAGGACACGAACTCCAGCTTAGCTAAGTCTATTCAACTCAAGGGATAGTTCAAATAGCAGGACTCATGTCCTGGAAAGAACAGGGCTGGAACCAGGAAAATAACTTCACTGATGACTAAAGCCTTCAGGCAAAACAAATGACCTTTGTCCTTTGGAACCCAAACAAAAAAATAAATCTTGCTCCACATTAGTGACATACAACAAATAAACTAAAGAATAATAATGACCCTCTGTAATTTTTTGTAATTGTTTTTTTCAGAATGTTATTTCCAGCATATCTCTGAACAAAAGAAAATAGTGGTTAGAATCTGAGGGCTGATCAGAGAATGAAACACTTTCCTTCTCTGCTCCTTTTGAATCTAATTTAGGTCGCTTTTATACAGCTGAGACTTACTAGAGCTGTAACTAAGAGCAAGTGTAAGAAATGAGTCATATCAAAATTCCCAAACTGATTGACTGTGAGTAGTCCACTTACTCGACCAGCTTAACACATTATTATTTTTAACAGGGCCGACGGACAAGTGCTGGGCTTTTGTTAGGATTTGCCATGTTTATGTTGATAAAACCCCTCCTGCTAAGTCCAAGACTTGGAATGTCTTGGTTGTTGCCAGTAGCGCTGTCAGCCCAAGCTTTCCTGATCCCAGCTTAGACAGCAGCCATAAACAGGATCCTGGAGGCAGCTGGAGTGTCAGGAGGCAGCAGGGAGCAGGGCTCTGCTTGCTCTAAATACAGCACATCAAGCTCATCTCAATCTACATGGGAAACCACAAAGCTTCCAGACTCATGGATACAACAGAGGCATCTGGTCTCACTGCCTTTCACCACAACCTGCCCAAAAGTGCTGCCCTGCCAGCTGGGGTCAGTGACAAGGACTCGTGTAATTGCCCACAGCATTACCCACTGAGCAGGGCTGAGAGGGGAGCACAGCATGGTTCAGTAACACCATTTATCCTGGCCTGAGCATTCCAGGAGCAAGGCCAGAGGGGACACCACACACCCTAACCCCTGAGTGACTCCCTGGAACAATCCCTCACCCGAAGTCCTGAGCCCCAGAGGAATACAAGGGCTGTGGCACTCTCAGCTGGAAGAAGGTGTGCTACCAGAGCAAGGTCATCAGAGATATAAAACACCCTGTATCAGCCAGAACACACATGCCTGTCTTGCCACCCCAGTGATTTTAAGCCCTCACAATTTCAAGACAACATGACAAATCTGCACTTATGTTCCCTTCTTTAAAGGCTCCAAACCATGACACATGGAAAATGGTGAAAGGGTGGTCACGTCACACAGGATGGATGTGCTTGCCCATGGTACAGTCAGTTAGATTAAATTAGGCTACTGCACAGTGCTGGTGCTTGACAAGAAGCAAAGAAAATTGTTCAGGCAGTCCCAATAGAATCTCAATTAATTATTAATAGGGACTTGTTATAGCTGACATCCACTGCATTAGAGGAAATCCCAGTGGTTTAGTGTGTGGGTGAGATATTCACTTCTGGTTAAATGAGCCAATCTGGCCAATAAACTTTGGCAACTTTTCTTAGTTGGCCATAAGCAGGGAGAAAATTAAGAGTCAGATGTCAGGAGAAAAATCAGGCTATTTGAACTACCAACTTTATGACAAAAAGTCTAGACTGTTATTGTCTCCAATGCTTAAAGTTTACTAAGCCAATAAATGTGATCCAATAGCTAAAAAGAAAATGGGACAAGCCTTGACTGCTTCTAGAAGAGTTCTAAGTGAGGGTCTCCTTTTTCCTTTCTTTTCTTTCTCTTGCTTTGGGATTTTTGTAAGAGGGAGGTTGACTTACAGGCTAGAATATGTATTTTTCTCTAGCTTTTCCTCCATTGCCATGAACCTATTTGGAACCTGGCTAAAGATGAGCACCCTTATTCACAGATGAGAAGGGTGAATTGGGTAGACTGATTTCTGGCATGGTAACAGTTGCCAGTCACAAATATTCAGACAGCTTGTTTTTATGAAAACCTCTACAGATTCAAAAATTTTCATGCATTGTAACCTGGGAAACTATTTGGAGAAAATTTGAAGCTAGAAGTCATCATAATTTATTGTCCTCTATACAGAGCTTCGATGACTCCCACGAGAAGTGGAAACAATAACTCAGGGAACAAGATATGAGGGACCACCACAGGAAATTAACAGTTACTTCTCGATCAAAGCAGGAATACACAGCCACAAAGCCTTTGGGCAGCAAAGGTACAGACACACCCAGCAAAAACAGCAGATGAGATCAGGAAAAGAGTGCTAAATGGGAACAGAGCTAAAAGACACTGTGTTCATAAGCAATGACTGAACAAACTCCACCTGCTCTTGGACAAGGTGCCACCACACAAGCAGATACTTGCAGGCAGGTGACCAAATTTCCAAATGTTCCACCTCACTAAAGGGCTCCAAGCTTTGTTCTGCAGACAGTGCCTCTGTCTCACAACTGTAGCCAAGAATATAAAACAGGCCATGCCTGGAGAGAACAGGTTTCTATTTTAGGATGAGGTTTGTCTTTACATGGAGAATCCTTGCTATTCAAAAGCCCTCTAGGTAAGAAACATAACTGAGGGCAGAGTTAGCTGGGAACAGATGCCTAGGGGTGTTTAATGTGGGGCAAACATTCTCCATCAGCTGCTCTTGTGAACACTTACTCCTCTGCAAGGATGAGCTTCTTACTTTTACAAAATGCCACATTCAGCTTCCCCAGTCAAATTTTAAGGCAGCCTTGGCTTGGAGAAGTGTGCAGGGCTGTGCTTTCTTTCACGCTGTCTTTTCCAAGTACAACCCTTAAACCTTTCCCCAAGCCTAGAATAACCACACTTTTGCAGTTTCTTCACACTGAGATTAGCCTGGGGCAGCTGGCAGGCCTAGCAATCACCTTTGTTGGATAGATCTGTGACCCAAAAGGATTTCTTTTAATTACAAATATAACCCCTTAGCATACATGTGCAATAGGTCAGCTTCCCAGAACCTAGAAGTCTAGAGGAAGGAGACTCCAAAAACATGTTTTCTTTGTCGACATAGTTGGAAACGCCTCTGAGAAATAATCAGGTTTTTCCTCAAATACTGAAGTTCTGAATGATATCCAAATGCTACAAATATTGGCATCCTGCCTACTGCTTCCAATTAGCTTCTAATTGCACAGTGTAATGTATGGAATATAATGCAAGAGGCAAATCTGTCCATTAATATGAATGTGATGAGACCACAGAGAATGTGTCTGTATGAGCTGCTGAACTGACTTGAGAGTGATTGATTGTCTTCATTTACATTTTATTCCCAGTTTACAGTGTTGCTTGGTTTGGGGCTCGGAATTTAATAAGATTTGCATCTAGGATGTTAGAGCTGAAAGCTTTCATCTCATCTGGATTTCCTGGAATTAAGAATTTTAAATAAAATATGAGGAGAGGGAGGAAAGCAAAGAAGACCCCAAGCATCCAATGCTAGAGCTGGGCTGTTTTGAAGGATTCTGAGAAAGATGTGTGGAAGTTCAAAGTGCAGACAGATACAGTGCCTCCTAGAAAAAATATACCTTGCCCAAGCTTGTGGACCCTTCTAAGAGTGAGAATGCATGAACAAAGTGAAGGAGTTCATTACATATATTTAAGCAGAAAGGAAGCTTTGGGAGGAATAAGGGACAAGCAACCTTCCACTGCCATTATGTCAGTTCCCTGTGGGAATTAGAGAAGGTGCAATCCAGGGGCCGAGTCATTTTAACCAGTTTTCATGTCCAGTGGTGTCAGGATTCTGTGGATGCTCAGTCCTAGGTCACTGCACACAGAGGGAACACCAGAAATGCCCTAAGTCCCTGAGTCACGAGTGATGGGAGCCTGGGAGAAGCAAAGTAGAGATATTCCTGTATGATCCTCCTTGTACTGCAGGAACTGGCTTCAGGGACATCTCCCTGCCCTGCACAGCTCCCTGCCCAACACACAGCTGCAGTGCCCTCCAGCAGGGAGAGCTGGGTGGAGAGGAGCCCCCAGCAAGGTGCCTGCAGGGCTGTCCCCAGCTGCACAGCCCCCTGCACCACATCAACCCAGTCAGAGCCCCCAGCTGCACCCAGGGCCATGGAAACCACCAGGTTCTCCACCAGGTTCTCCACCAGGATGTGGTGAGCCCGTGCTGGGATGGAGGTGGGGGTGTCTCAGTCCCTGCACCTCTCACCAGTGGCAGCAGCTCCTTCGATGGCCAGCACCGTGTGGCAGCTCTCTGACCTGGCCACCCCAGCAGCCTGAGGCCTGGCCAGCACAGGAAAACACATCCCACAGGGGCTGAGGGAAGCTGGGCCCAGGAGGAGAGGTGCTGGCCCATTTTGTCACTGCCTGCTTCATGTTCCTCAGCATGGGAAGGCTCCCTTTGCTGGGACATACTGGGGAGCAAGGATGCAGCAAGGAGCATCTGCCAACCACGTCTGGGGCCACTGCCTGTGCCCAAACTCCATCCTGTGTCCTGCCCCTGCCGAGCTGAGAGTGAGGAAGCAAAACCACCGTCTGCTGCCTGGAACAGCTTCTGTGAGGAAATGCACACAATAGCTCTTAAATAGTGTTTTCTGCCACAAGACTGTCTGCAGATGGCAAAGGCGAAGCAAAAAAATGAAGTGGCTTTGTAGAAGTCACTGAAGAGGATCAGTCTGAAAATGATTCTGTGTGTTCAAGCCCTCTATCTATAGACACAGCAATCAAGTACTTAGGAGATTATGAATGGTAGGTGAGAAGGTGACATTTTTCTTTCAGAAAGAAAAACATATTTTTCCTTACCCATGCTGCCCTTCATAAAGTTACGCTGAGAAAGATCAATTCACTGAATTTCTCCTGCTGCTTTCTTTGAAAAAAGTTTGAATGCACAGAGGTGTCTGGATTTTTCCCCCCTCTTCACTCAGTACTATTGAGTCTGTTGAAAAGACTGAAGCCTTTGTCAATACACTCCAGATTCAGACAGTAATAGATTTTATTTGGAATTACGTACTACCACTTTCACTTGAGCTAGAGGTGCTTGAAGGGTATTTACCTACCCCTTGTCTGCAGAGACCTGGTTTTATGTGTCTAACTTTTGTATTTGTTGCAGCAGTACATTTAGATTCCTCTTGTTTGAGTTTTCCTTTCTACATTTTTCTCTCTCCTCCCAAGCAAAGCAAATACTTCCAAGACACCACCTTGTACAGCCTGTATTCCTGCAGCAGCAGGCAAGGTGAGGAAGTTTTGGTTTGGTTTTTTTTGTGTCATTCACAGGTCATTACTGACGTACTCTGCGCAATTCATTATGACTGTAACACACCCACTGCAAGTCGTGCTGTGACTGCAGTCAGGTCATGTCCCTGCAGGTCATTTACCCTCAGTACTAATATCAAAAGGTGCTTTGGGAAATCTTTCCCCAAAGTCCTTTTCCTTTGGCTGCTGCTATTACACTTGCACAGATGACTGATGGGATGTTGCCCTCTGGGCTCCCAGTACCCTCTCTTACCCTCTCTTATCCCCAGTAGCATTAGCTCTGATAGACACTGACATGAAAAAGGGGCTGTGCTCAGGAGTTAATGAATCTGAGTGCCTTGCTAAAGATGCTTTCAAAAGAGGGCAGGCATTCAGAGGAAGGAGAGAGCAATTACTCTGCAAGGGCTGAACACCCACAGAGCGAAGGATACGAGACACACGGGCCCTTCTGGCAATCTTGGGTAGTGTCTGTGCAGCCCAGCTTACACAGCTGGGGCCCGTTTACAATTATGAAAGGGTTTTTTCCTTGGTTGGTTGGCTGGTTGTTTTACTTTCAGATCACTTAACAAACAGGAAATGAAGAGGACATCAAACAAAAGGGCAAACAGAGCTCCACACATTTCACCGCTCAGCTGGGAAACTGGGAGTGAGTCTCACTGAGGGGTGGCAGTTCCAGGGGTTGTGCATCCCTAGCTGGGACCCGTTTCTTCTCAGCTCTTCTCTTTTATACTCTGACTATGAAAGGACTTTTTATTTAACCAGCATGAGGAATCCTTTGTTTCGGCTCCCCAAAAGCCAGACCACCACTTAATTTAAAACATAAATGGAAAGAAAAGAGAGCAAAAGAGTTAATGAGAGAAATACAGCCTTCACTGCCTCTGTGGGCCACTGCAACAGGTGATAGGAGGCAATTTTCAGAATACTGCTACCATTGCAATTAGCTGAGATTTGCAGGAGCCCAAGCCAGCTGAAGATTTCCTGCAGTTTAGGATGGAGGTCGGATTTAAGGATGTGTGTTCATCTTGGGTTGCTTTTGAAAGGATATTTCTCAAACAAGCACCAGGAATCCACACAAGCCACTCATGTTTCCTCTGCACCTCTCTCACTAACCCAACTTTCTAGCAGTGCAGTTCAGGCAGACTTTGAAACCACCAAAGAGGAAAAGAGGTTCCCACACAAAGCCAGACCAACTAGAAGTGGGACGGGTCATAAACCTCATGAAAAATCTGTTCCCAGGAGATCTCAGCAGTCCCCCAAGTTCATATTGCTCCTTACATTTCAGACACACAGCATGGAATATGCAATAACGCTGATGGAAGGGGTTGGTACAAGCCCTCCCTCTCTGTGGTACCTTGAGCTGACAGGCATCTCCCTGCCCCATGGTACCACTGGGAGTCCATGCTTGGAAATTGCTGTCCCTTCTCCACTTCTGTTTTCCTGGCCTGAAACTATTGTCACAGCACAAGCACATTTGTAAAAGCAGGGAAAAGCAGAGTGCATGGAAATATATTCTTACTTTTCAGTATACTGAAAAGAAAACTTTTCTGGTTGCCACGTCTTTTGAAGTAGCTTTAAACTTCAGGCCAGTCCTACTACAAGCACACCATCTTGGTCTATTAAATTAATAAATCTATACTTAACAGTGTTGCATAGTCATAAATAGATATATTTATATTTTAAATACATAAAGCATCATTCACCATGGCAGGAATGACTTAATATTCATCATCATCATCAGAGGGAAAGCCAGAGCAGGGTGTGATGCCAGGCTTTAGTTTTCTCTTCTACCTGCACTGCAGCATGTAGAGCCAGAATTTGTGACAAGCTTTTCTAAACTTCTGAGCAGTAAATATGCTAACAGCATCTCACTGGAGAGGGTGAGAACAGGGGCAAAACATGACCCCAGAGTAAATACAGCACAACATCACAGCAGGTAGTCAACAGAGAGTATTCACAGCCTTACCTGTGCTTATTAACACCACCAGAAAGCTTCAAGGGTGCTTTTAGAAGGTTTGGTACACCCCAGGCTGCGAAGCTGGTGCTTCCTTGGGTGTGCTCAGCTCTCCCTTCTCTGAACGCATGCTGGCTTTACAGTCCAGCTTCTTGTGAGGGTGGCCAAGCCACCTGGGTGTGAGCAAAAGCAGACTTAGCCTCACTGGATAAGATGTATAGCCTCTGTAGCACAAGAACACGACAAAGATTTCTGAAAAGCCTTTGTTATGCTGCTCCATCCTCATGGCAATGTGGCTGGAGCCATACCTAAGCAGACAGTCTTTCCTTACAATCCACTATGTGCTCCAGGCAAGTTACCAGTGTCACAGCTCCCTTGCATTTGTGACAGCTTTGAGGGATTCTGCAGCACTCAGACTAGTAATGAGGTGAACTGGGATCAGAAAAATGATAAATGTGAGAGATAGATCCCCACTTAATGTTTTTTCTAGGCTTGAGGAGCCATAGTACATGCTACAGAAACCACTGAAGTTAGAGATCACAGCACTGACCTCCCCAGTAAATTATATGTAATACTTGATCGCCTAAAGATCGATAATCTAAGCTTACAGATCTATATCATTAGGAATGATTTCTCACAGGGTTTTGAATAAGCATTCAGATCAGCACATATGATGGACAAAATTACATTATACCACAGCATTCCTGCATGTGAAGGTATTTGCCTTCAATGTAGCCAAGCCTGAACCTGAGCTCTGATTTCTTTCTGTGGTAGTGCAGTTTTAGGTTTGAATCTGATGAAGATTTCTTCAACTGTGAAACCCTCTTAAAATCAATGGAATTATTTAACTCAGTAGAGAAGGATGATTAATTTGCTGGAACACTGTGGATGGCAGGACTGTGGTACACACTCTGTGAATGTCCCCATCTTCCCTGTTTCCCATTCACAGGTTCAATGTCAAGTGGAACAATTACAAGAATCTAAAGGAAAATAAGGCCAACCCTCCAGCATGAGCCCTTGCTGGTATAAGTAAACTAATTAGGTATAACTGACATTTCTTTGGCAGACAAAGCCCAAGAGTACAGAATTTCAAAGTCCTTTTGCTGGTCTGGCTTATTTCACTCAACAGAACTGGTAAACTTTAATAGCAAATGCACTTTTCCTTCAGTAAAAGATGGGTCTACACAAGGACTGTTTTGTTAGCATAGCTATGCTGGCAAATCTCTTAAGCAGAGACTGTTCTCAACAGAACTGTAGATGAAGGCCAAAGTTCAGATTCATCAACCAGAAACCACTGGGTACCAGCTGAGACCTGGTAGCTGCCTCTGAGCATGCTTTTGACCTGAGACAATAGTTTTAACATCTCTTACTGTAGCTTAAATTGGCTTGTATTTCTGTGAACTAAGTAAGTGTTCACAGGTAACCTACTGCACTGCAACTTGTTGAACCAAAGTAAAGTGACCCAAGCACCTGTGGAGCAGTCAGGGGAAGGGAATACTGATCTTCCCCCTTCTCAAACCTGACGCAGGAACAAAAAACCCCAACACCAGCACGTACTGACACTGACTGAAGTACATGTTCCATTTTCCATCACTCCAGTTTTCATCACTCACTAAATCTTCAGACCAAGAAGGTTTCTTTTTTTTTTATTTTGTTGGGGGGTTTTAAGCCAAAACTCTTGTGGCCTACGTTTTGGTCTGATTTGTTCTGCCAGGTCTGACTGTAACTCTCAAACAACAGAGACCGAGTCCTCCCCAATGTTTATCTCTTACCAAGCAGACTGTAGGCAATCAATAAAGCAGAGATCATCTCAATAGAAGTTTGTATACATTTCATTAAGTCATTTAAGTGCGTGTGTAAGTAACTGCATGAACAGCCTCCAAGTGGAGCACTGTGAAACTCCATAGCAACACTAATGACATCAGGGAAAAGAATGAGCCTTTGAAAAAATAGAAAGCTGGAGAGGTCATGGCTTTCAGCCACACTTGATCCCTCAACACTCAGCATAAAACATACTGTTCATTCCCCCAGCCGGTGAAGAAGTGACTACAGGAGACAGGGGTGATGCCCTCCTCCACACTGATGCCATTTTTAAACACGCAATTGCTTGAGCTCTTCACCTGTGGTAACTCTTGGAAAAATCCTGGGCAAGGCCTTGGCTGGCTGCTCTTAGAAGCAGTGATTAGGACAGGTGTAACAATGGTCAAAGAAAACAGGGTATGTGATGTTAGAAACAAATTCGTATTCCAGAGGATCACTCTGTGCAAAAGGCCTTTTCATGCAACAGCACCAATTATTTCAGAGCTCAGAGCCACAGCTCCTTAACTTCAGTGGAAAAAAATAAACCTAACCTCTTTAATTCTGTCCTGGCTCTTGTCAACTTCACATCTGTAGCATGAGCACCTTCTGCCCTTTATGCTGCAGGTATCACCCCACAGCTGTGTGCAAGCCTTGACTGGGTCCAGATGTGAAGAGAATTGAGAAGATGTGGATCCAGAGGTTGAAGTAGGGCCCAAGCTGTTTGCTCTTGTGTGGACACCGAGGAAGAAGGATGTGCATAACCCAGCCTTCCCTGCTCAGCCTGGGCTGCAGGTGTGCTCGGGAGGCCCTTGAGTGCCTGGAAGGGACAGAGTCTGCACAACAGGGGCTGTGCTCCAGCTAGCTCAGGAAAGGAAAGAATAACCCAGACAGGAAAGCACTCTGAAAAATCCTTCAGACTTTTTAAACAGTGCTTATTATTTTTAATATCTGCATTTCAGATTTTCCTGGGGTTACTGTTATTGTTATTCGTATCCTTTAACAAGTAGAAAGAGACATGGAAGAGCTAAGATATTTCCTGATCTATTTTGTTTGCCTTTAGATAAATAAACCTGCGAACGTTTCAAAAGATGCTCTGAGTTTTGTTTCCAATACATAAGACCCACGTCATTTCCTCTCAGAAATACGTTTGTGGGAATGCTCAACCAGTTCTCGTGTTGACATCCATCATAGACAACTTCTGATTTCAAATTAAAGCAGTCAGCCAGCACCTCGGCACATGACTGGGCTTCATTGGCATGTGGGGGATACTTCTTTCACTGCTCTACATTCATACTCTTCTGCAGGTTGTGATACCTTTCCAACACTACTGGTGCCCCTTACAGACATTGTTTTGCCCTGACGTAGAACTTCGTCAGTAAAAAACCCGGAGTACAGACTGAGTTGTGTTGGCAAAAGAGCTTTCCTGGTGGCTCTTTTTGCCTCAGAACAAACAAGTAGCCGTAGCACAAGTGAGTCTTTGGGACTGATTTCACTTTAATGGAGCAAATACAACAGCAGCAGCAAACCCAAACAGCCCTTTTAACCACCTGCCAGCTGGATGGAAAGGTTCAATTCCAGCATTTTCTGCATAGCAACACTTTCCAAGTGGTTCTCCCAAGATCCACACAGATATCAGCCAGTGCAATCCTCAGTCCAGCAACAAAGCTGATCCTGCTCACCAGAGCCATCACCCAGAGATCATGGAACTTGAGGCAGCAGCACACCCTGCTGCTGAAACACCCACCCCTCCCTTCATCTTGCCCTCTACCGATAAAAAGCACTTATCACCTTGAAACGTGAGCACCAGAAAAGAGAGCCAGCATGCAGGATTTGAAGTGTGCAGCCTGCAGGTTGAAAGGCTATTGTTAAATTTCTTTCTGTTATTCCACAGCATGTCAAAGGAGGGGATGCAAGGTCATAGCTTTTAGTTATGTCCGTAACTTTTTAGCTACTGACAGCTTGACTGAAGAAACCAGGGTCTTTTGTTATGCTACCCGCTTTCGTTCAGTAGGATACCAGGTTTGATATATATTGGGATCATTTTCTGTATAAGAGAAGGATTCCTTCATGAAGGAAAAAACCAAACTCAAAACCCTCACTTCAAATTTGAAGTTCCTGAGTGTTTTGGGGGCTTTTAAAAGCCTTTTATAAAACAAAAGCAGGGGAGGAAATGTCTCTAGTGCTCATAAGATGTGAAGGTGACCTTCAAAATGTGAGTCAAATATAACCTATGCAGTAATGCCTACTCGAGTTGCAAAGAGCTCGAAGCAACAACATATTAACTGTCCAGCTCTGCTTCTGTAATAATTATCCACACCAGCCATTTCAGTGCTCAGCAAAGACTGGTAAAAGGAACACGGTCATTACTCCAGGGATCTGTAAAATACAGTGTTGTCAACCTCAAATACTGAAAACTGTCCCACATCAATTCCCCTTCCCCAAAAAGACAAAAGATCAGGTAAAAGAGTTGAAATTAAATACTTGTGGGTATTGTTTTAAGCCTTTATAATTTCGTATCTCGTGTGTACACTGAGGCCAAAGTTTGAGGCTTTTATCCACATTCAGAAATGTAAGAAAAAAGAGATTAAAATCATAATGTAGCCATTTGGCTTTTAAGGGCAGAGAGAAATTCATCATTCTCAAGCTCACATTTAACTCGTGAGAGAGCTGACAAGGTCAGCAGCCACATGTGACCAGCATCTCTTTTCTGGTGCTGAAGACAGCAGATTCTGATGGATCAGCATCATATCAGCATGTGCTAAATAGTTCCTGAAAGGTTAAATCCTGCTGAAGAAAGGTGAGCATGTTTTGATTGCACAAGTACTCCATTTATACATCACATTTGTTCACTTACTCTGGTAAAGACTCACCCCTTTAGCCCAGTCTGCTAAAGATGAAATCATTACTGTAAGTGATCACCTCCTCCTTCACATCGAGGGACCTCATTCTTGTCACCATATATTTATGTTGCTGAAAACCAGTGACAAATGTGTGCTGTGTGAATAAATCCAAAATGCAGTCCTGGTAACCAGTGTAGGAAGAAATACAATCACCACAACGCAAAAGAGACCCACCCCACTAGTCCATAAGACCATGCAATGAAGAAGCCCATTTCTGAGCTTACTTCAATGAGAAATAAAACCCAAGTCTGTCAAAACACAGATTGTACCTCTCAGCCTTTCAGCCCAAGGGCATGAATGCCAGAAATAAATAGCAACAGCAGAAATGTCAGCAACCAGAGCCATATTACAGGCCTGCTTTTAGGGGCAAGCTTTGATCCTGTGATGGGTGTGGGGAGATGAGAGGACAGGGTGGGTTTCCATTTCTGAAGCATGACATGGTGCAAGCTTCCTTTGCTCTAAGCAAGCTCTAGGTTTGTATCCAGCACAACCCACTGCATTGCTCAGGACAAGGAACAGAATCATACAGGTTTCCCACAATTTTCCTCAAAAGTGCCTTTTACCTTAGAGAGACTCTTGAATCCACAAACACAAGCAAGGACAAGTCAGTCTTTTTGGTTCCTCTGCAAGATTTCCTCCAAGTCAGAGCCTGTTTTAATTTCCTTCACAATAAAACAATATATGTCTCTGTCTCTAGTTACTATGGAGTTTAGGGAAGGGAGAGGCAGAAGTGCAAGTCTTCTTACAAGCAATGCTCTGAGCAATGTTCCTCACTGCCCTTCTGTGGCATCAGACATTCATTAAAAAAGACGTGGCTGTGCTCTCTTGATTGTTAATAAAGCTGTGTGGAGCTGTGGAGTCCTGCTCCAGGCACAACCCCTACTGCAGCTCGTCTTTATTGAATTCAGTTCCATTGTACTTATATTTTCTTTGCACAAGGACGTCTGCAATTTCAAAACCAAAGCCTGTTGTAGCATTTGTAGCATTGTGGGTCTCTTTTTCCTCTCCTGAGTTATCCAAGTTCAAGCTGGACAGACTTGAGAGACAATCTATCTGGTTGCATGTGTTCTCCACTGGAACAGATCCCAGTGGAAAAATTTTAGCTGAGATTGAACAGCCTATTGCAATTTTCCCTTGATTTTATGGCCAAAAAGATGAAGGAACCAAGCTCTTCTATTTTTCCACAAAGGCTTCTTACCACTGGGACAATGCTCATCGTTACAACAACAACAGCAGTGTAGTAAACACCTTTGAGGCTTACAAAAGTCATTTTAGACTAACCAGGAGTGGAGAAGACTGGTGCAGAAAGCTGCCACCACTGGCTTCCTGTCCCTGTCCTTCCTGGCACTGTGAATTCCTTCTGCCAGACCTTTGCAAAATGCCTTGAAGGGAAGGGAGCAAAAGGCCAGGCTGGTCACCATCCTGCCAGAGCTTTCCTGCCCACCCTCTCCCACACCAATCTGGGAGCAACATGGGAGCTGCTGGCTCCTTGTGAGACCCTTCACACCAATGCTATGCTCACAGCAAGAGCTGGCTTCTGCCTCAAGCACCAGCTCTAACTAAAAAGGAAAGTAAAGAGCACATTACCCTGCTGTTTCACAGAGAACCAAAGTTAGCACAGCATATCATCTCAGGATGAAATGTTTGCAACCAGCAGATCCATCCATCTTCTCTGGGTGCAGTCATTTTTGCCAGTCTTACTTGTGTTGGTAAAAAGGGGCAGCAAAGAGTCTTTTATCTGAAAGCACATTTCCCTGGAGATCAAAAGTATATTCTTTAGTTTTCAAATCTTCCCTCTTTATCCTCACAGTTCCCATATACGGGAAAAAAATGGCAAAACGTTAGCGAGAGTATCTATAAATCACACCAACCCCTGATCCTCTTATCCAGTAACCATAACACATCCTACATTGAAAGTCTTGCTCTGAGAGAGTAAAATAAATTACATTTTGCTTGCCAGCATACTGAACCTTATGTTGGTTATTGTAAATTACTGAAAGCACAAAGGTACAGTCTTTGTGTGCTCTTCCTGGAACATGGAATATGAACATCAAAGGCAGCAGTTATCAGAAACTGCTCTTTCTCTGCCTTTGACCATGGGCCGAGCTTCTCCCAGCCATTACCAAGCTAAAAGAAACAGAATTGGACAAACCATTAGAGAAAACAACTGTTACCAAAGACAATAAGTTATCTGTGCTATAAATATCACCATAACCAAATAGTTGGCATTCAAATAATTAACTATAGGATAAAAGTTTAAATGGACTAACAAAATAAAAGAGATGAAAAAATTGATACATTTTTACAATTTTTTTCAACATTCAAGTTTTTTAAAATGCTATCACCTCTGCAGCTGATGAAAAGAACTATTACTATCATCAAAATTTGATTTTTAAACAGTAGAAGATCATCCTTTTGCATGTGAGAATATTGGCCAATGTGAAATCATCCCACCTTAATACAATTTCTTTTGCCAGTCTATTTTTAGACTCAAGGTGAGCTTGGCTCTTAGTCTGAAAAAGGACACAGCAAGACACAGAGTTTTTGTCTAGGGATTCTAGAACAAAACTGCACTTTTTTGCATTCTTCACCACAAACAACTTCAGAACTTGTCTCTTTCTTAATGAGAAAAATGTCACAAGCACCACTCCCACATGCATTTGTCCCATTCTAACTCATGAATCTATTTTAATTCCAGGGGTATCACCAAGCTTCTCACAGCTGTACCCCACCTATAATTCTAGGATGGTCTCAGAAATTATATTACTTCTTGTACAGCTTAGGCTCTGGTAAGAAAGCAAAGCAGCCTGAAGTTACTTCCTGAATTAACTTGTATGGATTGTTTTCTGTAACAGAAGAGAGGATGCCTGCAGGATTTAATAGTGTTTCCTGAGCAGCTGCACTTTTACTTGCAGGTCTCAATCTTTTCCCAACAGATTAATTAGTCAGTGACAGTTGAGACTCTCCATCATGTTAAAACCTTACCTTCTTTCAGGCAACATACATGACTCATCAGCTCAATAATTACAACAAATAAACCAAATTTCCCATCTGTCTCACTCTAGGTAAAGCCCATTTAATATCAGTGCCCACAGATGCTGCTTTGAACGTGCTGCAGAGGTTGGAGGGATGGGGAGCCACAACCACCCTGACCTCTTGGTGCAGAGCAGGACTGTCTTCTGCTCCCCCTCTGTGCTCAGCAGACAGGGGGCAGATAGGAAAGTCAGTCAAACGGGAAGAGAATGTCTCTTCTCCTTGTCAAGAAGGCATTTTAATTATGTTTCTCAGTTTTAAAATGAACCAAGATGACTTTGTTTTATAAACGCTATGGAGCCTGAGGCACACATTTGTATCACAGTTGAGTGCTTTTATTGCATATTGTATTTTTAATTGTTCCTTAGAAGATCAAGCATTTTTCCACTGAGAAATCTAATACATTATTATTATTTCTGATTCCACAATTATTTGGATCACTGTGGTGCATGTCAGCCACATGACTCGTGTGTATCTTTCTTTTTCTTCCTCTCTCAAAGGATTCTGTTGTTTGGATTATGCAATCGTTTTGTTAATACCAGGACAGATGGCCACAATGAAAACACACAGGGTACTCTCTCTGATAGATACTTGCCAATATCAACAGGAAAGAACAGAATTAAATTCATGAGCTTCAGAGAGAAAGCACAAGCTTGTTCTTGAGCAGTGAACAGCATAATGCTTTAATGTACAGAGCAATAGCCAGTGACAATCCATAGATATGCAGGTTGAGGGACTTGAATAATTCAAAACAGGGTCTGAAGTCACCTGTAGAGGTCATATCACAGAGAGCTGCAACTGCCCTGTTTGTCACAAATGGCACAAGTTCAAGTGTGGAGGGGATCCAGGGTAAGAATCCAGTGCTTTGTTATTCCAGCCACCCAAAAGGTTCCTAACATCAAAGTTAAATCAGCACCTTCCTGCTGCAATTGAAGCCCACCATCCCTCACTCTGCCCACTATTTATTCGCCTCATTTTCCAGCAACCTTCTACAGTTTGGAAAACTCTTCCTTCATCTGCCTGCTGCCTCCTCTAAACCAGGACAAACCAAACACCTGTGATTTAACCTCAGGCCCCCCCAGCAGCACCATCAGTAGCATCCAATGACTTTGGCACTGAGCCCGTAGCTCCTGGGGGAGCTCGGGGGCACACACAGCTAAACACGCACATCTCACCATGGGGTGTGAGCAGGGAAGATGCTTTCCTACCCAGTACAGAGAGAATCCACATTTCAGCTTGAAAACTCACAGATTTGGCTGCTAAACTCACCAGACCCCAGCTGTCGAAAGGAAGTCTAAGACATCTGGAAAATTTCCATCCTCCTGATACTGCCTGTTCCCATGACGTCGCTGCAAGCTCTCAACCAAGAGACAGGCTCTTAGATGTCACTCAGTAACACCAGGAAATCCATCTCCCTCCACACAGAAAGAGCTTGTGGCACAAAAGGTCACTAAAGAGCAAGGAGATTTAACAAGAGAACCCCCACAAGCAATGAAATTTTTTTTTTAAAGGTTAAAAAAAATGTAAACATTAAAATTTTGAGCTGACACTTCTTTTACCAGCAAAATTATGATGTTAAATGGGACACTGCTGGCATGAGAAAGCTGGATGAAGTAAAAAGACAATCTTTGCTTTCTTAAACATGTGGTCTCTGACACCTGGTAAAATTTTGTCAGAGCTTGGTAAATCCATAAATCTCTAAATAATTAACTGGAGCAAAGTATGAGAAGAGAATTGGGCATCATTGCTAGAGAACCCTGTGTTTCTTTAAAACCAAGTGACAAAGACCAGATCCTGCTCAGGCCAATATTCCTTGTCTTTACAATCAAAATGCAGACTCATACACTAAGCAGACACTCCACCAAAGCTTACACCTCTGTATTCTGTGAGCCTAAACCTCAAGATGAGACGTGCTATTTCCAATACCTCTGAAATCTCAATTTAGATGTCTCTGGTTTGAAGCCTAGAGCTCACACACCCCTGGCAAGAGAACTAGGATACAGTATTTGCTCATATGATGGCATTGTTCTCAGGAAGAAATGGGAAATACATATTTGGGCCTAATGGAAGTAAACTAACATTGTATAAATTATCTGCTCTGGGTCATTCAGGGAACTGTCTTTGCATTTAAACACAGGTCTTCACAGTTTTTTCTTGTTGTCTTTGGCAGCTAAAGCAAACAGTTAAAGAGTATAAAGAGGAAATGCTACCTCAGTTTCTGTATTAACTGGATCAGGATGTACATACATTTTTCTGCAACTGTATTTCAAGAAAAAATCTTCATCTGTAAATAGAAAAAATAAGTTGGGTACGACTGAGGTGGTGGGATACAAAACAAGAACTCCTTTGCAAACATGGCTGTACTGCCCCACGTACAAATTCAATACCAAGAGTAAAAACTGGTTTTTGTATCAATCTAAAGTAAGACGAGGGAGTATGCCTGCGTTCATTGAAGTGGATCACATTAACAAATGTCAGCTTTTCATGAACCTGATCTTCTACTGGACAAATTTAACCACTGGCTTTTGCTATCTAGAAATAGGGTAGATTTTGGAGAACAAGTGAAACCCAGACACCAGCTTCTGGTAAGACACATGGAAACATTGGGGTTGATCAAAACTTTTCCTCTGACACAATGGGAACAATGAAGGCTGTGTCCATCTCGGCAGACATCTTTCAGTACAGAATTGTAGATAATACTGCAATAAAGACATACAGAGAAAGGTAAAGTCCTGAATTTAGGTGGTATTTTTTTCAGAAGAGCTCAGGTAACTTTCCAACAGGATCAGAAGTAGTTGTGCTGTGCTGGTTTATTTCCAATCAGGAATATTTTTTCCCATATTGACATTTTAAAACAGAATTTTAATTCCTCTACCATTACAAACAAAATGTCACAAACTAAAACTTAAAAAATTACTTTGAGAAAAATTCATTCTGATTCCTCATTTCAATCCTTGTATTTTCTCACTCACTTATTCTAGCTGTCATCCCATTATTTGGTTCATTTTTCATTAAAAATGGTTTTGACATGCACATTTTGTAGTGAAAACAGTTTCAAGAAAGAACACAGCAGTATTTTTACTCATATTAGTTCTAAAGACTATGAGTAAAACGGAGGGATGACATGTCAGCTGAGTTTATTTTCTCCATCTGACTTAAAAGTTTTATCTTAGAGTTCTTTAATGGAAGCACATGAAAACTTAAGACAATGGATATGATTACGAGTGATACTTTCCCTAAATGGACCACTTCATCACAGCTGTTGAGCACTGGCAGAATCCCACTCACTTCATTTGCACAAGCAACTCCAAACACTTCAATCATCCACATGAAAACTGCCATAAGGATTTACCACACACCTACGACACCACTGCTGGCAGTAGAAGTGCAATTTCCTACTGATCACACAGTGTTTTCTCTCTCAAATCTATCAAGAGAAGCTTCCCATAAAAGTATTTTCTAGCACTGGGTCTCATCTCCCTTCAGCAAGTTATAAGTAGGGCAAAATGAAGATGTATTTCCCACGTAAATTAAAATTGTTCTTATGATTGCAATATTTGTGTCCCCAAGAGAAGAAGAGTGTTTGAGGTGGGTGGATAAACAAATATTCTAATCACATTCTTTTGAATGCTGCAATTTGATTTCAACATCAGTTAAGTTTTTTCTTTTTAATTTCTTCTCTTAGCTCAGTGGGAACTATAAAAAACCCAACAAAAACATGTCCTTGTAACTCACTGCTTTTCGATCTGTTATGATTTATTCGCATGTTTATTTTCCTTGTTATAATGATTGGCTTAATGTATTTTTCTTTTTTTTATTCCTGTTTTCACAGTGCATTTCAGGGAACAGCTCCCCTTGCTTTCTAGCTGCTGAGTGATTAACCCGGGGGGAGTCCATCTGCAAACCCTGCGAGGCAGCTGGGTTACATTCCCTCGTGCTTCCAGCTCCCCTGGCTGTGCTTTTACCATGCTGCCAGGGAGGGTTCCAGCTGTGCAGCTCGGAGCTCTGGTGGTGAGGAAGATGGTTTCAGGTTCTCGTGCCTCTCTATGCTGGCCCAAGGCTGCTCTGACAGAACACTGACCACAGGTCACTGCTGGACATGGATCAGCCCCATATCCTCCCTGTGATGCCACTGTGTCACCTTCCTCCCGCCAGTAAGGACAGACAAGCTGGCTTTCCAGACCTGGGAGAGACCTGGATTGTGGGAATGGTGAGAAGGCTGCCTGGGGCCGTGGCGTGCAGGCTGGAATTCACCTCATCAGCTGCTTGGTGAAAAGGCCTCAAGGATGCTGCAGCAAACCACCTGCTTTTCTGGCTTACCAAACCAGTCAGGCATCCTCACTGATTCCAGGGGGACTAAGTGCAAAGGGATTTAGGAAAAAAAAACTTCAGGAAAATTTAAGAAAAGGTCTCAAAGTGGTGTCAACTTGCATCTATTCTCCATGCTGCACTTACATGAGGGAAGTGCTTAGGGGTTAATTTGTGAACGTTAAAGTCATTAAAACAGCAGCTCTGGAATTAGGTTCCTATGTAATGTAGCTACTTTAAATAACATTCATTTTGCATGGGCACATTGTCACTTCCTGCAGTGACATGTTAACAGCTTTTAGTGGCAGCAGAGGCAATCTCTGGAGTCCTTTAACTAACATGACCTTATTCATTTATTGAATTTATGGCTTAACCATGCAATTGCTTTACATTCTACAAAAAGCCATTGCATTTTGCCATCTACACAAAACACAAGTGTCTGATGTCTTCCCAGTGTTTCCCTCTATCAGTCAATTATAGAAAAAACACAAGGGAACTTGAGTGGAGCCAGGTCCTGGATCTGAACAGGAGAGAAGGCAGCCAAGGGAGGGAGGTAAAGGAACACGGGGAGACTGTGTGACACTACTGGGTGTATCTCTCTGATCACAGGTGCCTGCCCATCTGATCAGCAACATCTACACCTCAGAGCAGAGGGGAGCCCAAGGTGACTAAATCATCACTGTTTGTGAGGTTAGGTAACTGGTGAGAGATGGAGAGCCACACTAGTGCCCTGAGAGCAACACAGCCTTCTCTTGGGCTCCAAAGGACACACATCCATGATGCCACCCTGCTCTAAGTCTCTCAGGAAAAGCTTCAATTTAGTCCTTAAATGGGAACTACATGTTTTCAGACCAAATCTTTTAGATTTGCTACAGAAACTGGGAGCAACATCAAGCAGAAGAGCAAGGTTTGCAAGGTTTGGTAGTGAAGAAATCCTGCAAAAACTACTATGGGGAACACGGCAATGCCAATAAGAGCAGCAGACCAAGAACAGCAAGACCAAGACTGCAGAAATGAACTGTGAAAAGGCACTCAAATCATCACAGGCAAATGCACAGTAAGTAATAAGTAATACTAGGGTGACAGTTCACTCTGCATATTTATATTTGTCTTCACGTTGTATTCACAGAGTTCTTTGAAATGCAGGAGTAAGTTTCTGGGAGGCTTAAAGGATTTAGCCATCAAGCTAAAATAAACAAAACACTCCTGTCTGCTGGAGGAGCAGTAGATAAGCCTAGTTACAAGAAATGCTTAAACTAGTTGTTACAAAAAGAAAAACAAACTAATACAAACAAACAAACAAACAAACAAAAAAAACCCCAAACCCCAAACTCAATAAAACAAAGAGCAATAACAAAAAAAAAAAACAACCCACCCAAACCCAAACATTCATCTGTGTCTTCCTTGTTAGTTTTATGTGTGTGAGTATTGCTGCCACTCCACCTGTTCTGTGGGGCTTGGTGTCCCAACAGAAGAAAAGAAAAACTTGAAAGATGGAAACACAAGAAGGAGTTGGGAGAAACAATTCAGAAGGGTATATCTGATTATTCAAGCTGTCCCTTCCAGTCACTTGCTTTGTGCTCTTGCTCCTGGGAGTTTTTAGCTGCAGCTTTGAAACACACAGGAGCGCTCAACATCAAACAACCAGACCACATGGACACATCCCAGATATTACCACACCACTATATTACAAAAACTCAAAAAAGTTTATTGCCCCTCTTCACTTAGACCATTATCTCTGCCCTCCATGTTTCCAAAAAAGGGTTGGTGGAAAAGATTACAAGTGCCGAAAATATTCCTCATCCAGAAAATACAGAAGGGAGCTTGAACTCAGACAATCCCTACTTGATATTTTTGTTTGTTGTGAGCTGGCAAGTAGCTGAAATTTTAGATGGCAAAAGCACAATAAATATTTGGAAATTAATCAATACAATGAATTCTTTCACACGAGACGGTTGAAGAATGGGGGAGAAATAGAGGCTATATAAGCAGAACCAAGAGAATAATGACCTGGATGCAGGTAAAAGTCTCTCTTTTAATTCTGTGAACAGATTATTTTCTACAATATTGCCCAGTCTCTACCAGACAGAAGGAACACATCCATTTTTCAAAATGGTCCTCAGGGGTATGAAGAAAAAACATAATGGGCATGTCCCACATGATGCTCACGGGAATTTTCCATTCTGAAGCATGGAGAGGCTCCAAGTGCACAGCATACAGCCAGATTTCATTGCCCCTGCCACACTTGAGGTGTGTGTAGTTATCTCTTTTGTGTAAAAGAACAAAAAAAGTCCATTTGAAACACACTAATATTTGATGACGTTGTCCCTGCAAAGTTTAAGGACATACAGAATGAAATCTGGATTCAAGCCTTTTCAACAGCAGCAAAATTATTTACTAAGAAATGCCCATTCCTCACCTGGGCATTCCTCACCTGGGCTGCTCACCCCGTGCTCTGAACTGCAGTTATGTGTGGGCAGCCTCGCAGACCTTGTGCAGCTGCTCTGCTTTCTTAGCACGTTTGAAAGCTCCAGCTGCTAAAAGACCTTTGACATCTTTCACACATTCCTTTTTTGAGGGAGTGGAAGGACAATTTGTTTTCTAGACACATGATTATCCACCTTCCCCCTGGCCACTCTCCCAAAGGTCACCTAATAATTCCATTTCAACACAATGCATTTTGCATGGTGGTATTATCTATAGCTCTCCCTGTGTGTTTTAAAGAGCTGTTTTCTGTGGTTACTGAGAATTGGCAAGTGTCACATGAGCGACTGAAGAAAGCAAGCAGTGCACAAAGCCAAGGGAGAGTGACATTCAGGCTGGTTGTGTGTTCTCTTTTAAGGTAGACCCCCAAAATGCACACCCTTGTCCATTGTTTACTAATGTCACCTCCATTAGGATCTGTTTCCAAAGCTCTAAAAGTAAAGAAATACATTAAGTGTCCATTTCCCCAAGCAGTGCGTAAGAATATGTGGTGTTTTCTCCTTCAAAGGGAAATGTTTTACACAAAACATTTTTCATTAAATAAAAAGTTGTTTAATGACATTTGGAGTTTAGTTAGGGCAGTATCTGGGATCTCAAATGAAGTTACAAAAATCCCAAATTAAAAAGAAAAAGTTTTACTTGGGAATCTGAAAATGGATGTTTCAACAGCTCTACTTCACAGACAGTAAAAGGTTTGATCTCGTTCCAATGGGGAATTTCAAAACCTTAGAGGCTATTGCAAGACAGAATTTCTTGTTCCTCAGCCAGCTCTTGTTAGCATAGTCATAATAACCATAATCAGAGATTTATGTAGTCTTTTATCCCCACAGAACTTAAAGCAGTTTGCAAGTGTCTGTGATCATAAAAAGCACGTATGAAACAGTCATACTCCTACTCCCCACTAAGCAAGAGAGGTTAGTCTGCACTGAAGTATGGCACCTGTTGAAGAAAGCACAGAGTTACGGTTCAAGAGAAAGTGTGAGGTAAATACAGCAACTAATTGAACAGCAAAAGGGATTTAAGTAGGCAACTTATAATTATTATAACTGAATTTAGCTACAAGATCAAAGCAAACAAGCAAGCAGGTTTTACTGAGAAGATTTGTAAAATGTGCATCATCTGCTGTCTCAAGAAAGGCTCCTCCCATCTGCACTTTCCCCTGAAAGCCCAGTTTTAGTCCCTAAGCTAAGTACCCTGTGCCTGCTTTCCCCTGATGCAGCAAAACCCGAGTCAGACAGGTTTGTGCACAAGGTTCACCAGTGTCTGGTGAAGTTACTACATCACCACAAACAGCTTCTCCAAGACCACCAAACCAGAAGTGGAATGTCATGGGAAATCATTTGCATGCTACTGGATTAAAAAAAAAAAAAAATGTAATGCCAATCCGTTATATACACAAAATTTGAGGCACACTTATCACATCTATAAAGTTAAGCAGAGAAGATGAAGCCAGTTGACGTGATTCCAAATAGACCAAAAAGGCATTTCTCATTCACACAGCTTTAGAAACTCCACATGCCAATCTCATACCATTAGGGGCCTAAATTAATGAAATTCTCCTGTGAGACTATTACGCCTTAAAGATTATTGTGTCAAAGAGCAAAGCAGAAAGCTCTAACAGGGAAGTTCCCAGGAACTTCCTGAGACAAGCTTAGCAGCACACACAGCTGCTGAAGCAGTTTCTGCTGAGATAAAAACAACTACCTCTGCTAAAAGCAAAGACAAGAAACTTGTGCAGTTCTGCATAGGAGAAATACTGTACTCACCAAAGAGCTGAAAAGAACATTGACAGGAACTTTGCCATTGTCATGGCTGTGGGATGTCATTATTACTGCAGTGAGTGCCTGTGCACTGAAGGCAGAAGAGACAAAAAAAAAATAGTGTAAAAGATTGCAGGACTGTTGAATGAGATGCTGTTCTTCTGAATCTGTTTGAATTTATCAGAAGTAAAACTCTTTTTTCTTTTACAAAAATGATTGATAACTGGAATTTTCTCACATGAGGTTTAATTGCAATTATGAAGTCATATGTAAGCTAACAAATAAAAACTACTAAAATCACATTGATATTTTAGTCTTTTTTTGTTGTACATATTTGTTACAACCTTTTTTGCTACACCAGAATAAAGGGGACAGATCAGTTAGATTTTACCATCTCCTCAGTGTCCTCAACCAAAGTGGAATTTTTAAGAGATTTAAAATCTTATCAAATAGTGGAATAAGCTGGGGTCATTACGGGGGCAAAAGCCACTCAGATCCCTAACTGAGGCTGTAAGGTATATCTTGGCAGGCCTGAACCCATAATGTGGGGCTGTTTTGCTGTGTCCCTTGCCACACACAGTCTGGATACAAAGGTAAATCAGTCTGTTATGGTTTCCTTACAACCTATTTTGCTCAAACCGAACCAGCAAAGTGTGCTTGGACTCACTCTAAATCCCTTGCTAGAAGTCATTGCACATCTGAAATGGAGAAAAAAGAAACAGTTTAAGCAAAACTGAGTCCTGATAGCACTGGTAATCTGTGAACCCAAGCAGGTTCTGGAGAAAGGTTCCTAGGCAAAAAAGGAGCTCAGAGTATAGCAAAAGGGCTTATAAACTCTCGATGCAACTCAGAGGAAAGGGGAAATGGAAGGAAGGCCCTGAACAAAATTAAAAAAATTTCTTTTTCCAATGGAAGGCCTCTCAGAGAAAGGAGCACAAACGTGTCCCTGATCATAAAATGATGCTGTACCCTCTCTCGCTGTGGTCTCTCCCACACGAGGTTGGGAAGATCCCAATGGCAATTGTGGAGGCTGCCTAGTGTTTCTCATTAGGCTCTTAAGAAGTCTTTGCTAGTGAAATCCTCAAGGGAAAATGAATATGGCTGGGTTTGTGCACACAGAAAAATTGAATTCTGAATGGGTATGTCTGTGGTGCACAATGAGGCCTCCTCGACTGCAGTGAAGTTCTGCCCATTGTACACCCTGCAGCCTACACCAAACCCTTTCCATGCATGTTAGCAAAGACTGGCTAGCAAAAAATGGCATTGTGCCACTCGGGAGCTGAGGACTGCCGGACTCCTCTGCAAGCAAGGTGATGGAGCTGGACTTAATGCTGCCAAGTTTCAGTTTGGGCTTAACACTGATAATAACTTTCTCTTGCTTTGTCTTCTAAAGCACAGTATCTTGTCTGCTCACAGCTGGGAAAAAGTGTCTCTTCTGTGTTCTTTCTGTAACTCCTGTGGCATTGCTTTCACACAGACCTGTCCGCAAAAGGAGTGGGAATTCTCTGTCAGACAAGCACGTAATGTCTTGTTGGTCCCACAGGCCAGGTTAAAACCCTGTTACATTTGCCTTCCATGGACACAGAGTAATACCAGGAAGCACACAAAATTCAATGCAATGTGGGCTTGAGGCTTCACAGTTTTGGGGGCTTGACTTTTAAACTTGACAAAGTTAAGACAGCACTTAAAAGGACTGAACCCTGGAGAGTTTGTTCAAATTTCATGAACACTTCAGCTTATATAAATTAACTTCTACTGTATTTTTGGCCCCCAGAAAAACACATAATCCAGGCACTGTTAAAGCTCCATCCAAAGCACTTCTAATATAATTTCTTACTCTCTTTCAACTAATGGGTATTAAAGCTATATAGTAAATCTTGAGAACAGTAGAAACTTGCCCCTTTGCCTCAGGAATGGGCATCAAAACAAACTCACTTCCTTTCCCTCATCTACAAACAACTTGCACCCAATTTCAAATCCCTTCTGAATCAGGAGGAAGCCTGAGCATCAAAAGTAGAAAGAAAATAAAACGAGAACACCCCTATTAAAGAAAGTCTTCAGAGGGGAACCTGTGTTGTGATTAAACTTTCATTTTAGGAATACAAAAGGGGAAAGTGCTACCAAACTGCAGACACTCCTGCAGGGGGTTGGAAAATATTAGAGTCCTTGAATGACATTGTGAAACTAAAGGGCAGAAGCAGAGGAAGAAAAATGTTGCACAAGACAAATAAACAGTACATTTATCAAGGTATAGAAGCATCTCATATGGCACAAAACTTTTAGAAGATGATGGTAACTCTGAATTGCTTGGCAGAAAACTAAAAGAGACATGAGGAAAATGGCATCAAGTTGAGCAACAAGAGAAGGTGTGAGATGAGATATCCAAGTTACAGATCCTGTGCTTGCTATGTTACCCTCACCAGCCAAAGCTAGTACTGCTAAAAAATTCCAGGGATCCACACAAGGGATGCCTCAAAATCTTTTAACATGGAAGCAGGGACTGGATGTCCACCAGTATTTGTTCCTTAATGTGAGCAGCTGGGTGTTTTAGATTTCTCCACCAGCACTCCATTTTTTCCATGTCTTCAAAACAGGAACAAATTTCTAGAGGTCAGTGAAAAGTTTCACATGTTCAGGAATACAGACCTTCACCTTTAGTGACACGTGCAGCCCTGGGTCCCTGCGGGCTGGCTCCAGGGCTCTGCCTCTCTTGTGGCACAGACCCAGCTCCTGCTCCAGGCCCCTCAGGTGTGAGCCAGACTGGAAACCCAAAGGAATTCAGCCTTGAGACAAAAGTGGGACATGAGGGCCTTCACCTACAAAGCATACATGGGCTGCCACAGTGGTATTTCTGACTTTACAGTTACTTGTTTTCAGATCAGTTTTTCCGTTCTGCCAGCTTAATGTAGGGTGAATGTGGGTTTGGCTTTTACTTCATTTCAGATTTTGCTCTTCTATCAAAAGAATAAGAAAGGCACTAAAAAGTACTAACACCCCCCACCCCGCCCCCCCCAGTCTAATTTGGATTTCAGGACTGCCTTCAGACTTTTTTTACATAGGATATATGATGCAGCATTAAACTCTGTTTGGACAAGATTCCTATCCTTGCAACAATAAGGAACTTTGCACTAGACCCTAAGTGCTCTTCCCAAGAGAAGAGCACTTAGGAAATGTTAACACCCAAGCAGTTTCCACCTGATCATTCCGTTTTCTTTCCATTTTCCAAAGCACAATGTGAATAGTACACAGGAATCTGCCCTCTTGCCAGTAGCTGAGTGAATTATAATCACCCTCAGCAAATAAAGCAGCCTAACTTTAGGTGCATAAACACAAACTTGCCGTGAAGTAATTGACTTGCAAGCTACACAGGATTAAACAATAAACAGAAGAGAATGCATGGACATGACAATGATTCTCTAAAGGCTTAAAAAGGATTTGGGCTGAGTTGGAAACAGTTATTCTCATGTGAAAATCTTATTTATTTTGTAAAACTGTCCTTATTTTGACTTGCTATATCCCAAGAACTTCTCTTTATGATTTTTTTTTTTAAACTAGAAGCAATTAAGTGGTAATTTTTTACAACGGTGTGGAAGATTTAAATGCTTGTTCTATAACTGTGCTCTCTTTGGCTGGATAAGTAGTTTTCCATCTCTGGAATTTTTTTTCCCCCTGCTTACAAAAAGACTTCTCTACAGTTGAATGTAGTAAGTAAAATATAAGACAATATAACATAAGGCAAATACAAAATAAATCTCCTGCAAGGCTACATATTTCAAAATTTTTTTTAGGTTGCCTAATTTGATAAAAATATGTCAGAATTATGAACCTATTCCCCTAGAGGGGAAAGTCAGGTATCACTGAACAAAATATACGTATATGCAAGGTTCCTTTATTGTTTTTCCATGGTAACTAGAATTAAAACAGATGGAAGTCTTAAACCTAAAATGAGGCAATTAAAAGAGTCCAGGTGAATCACAGCTGATCTTTAGCTTGAAGGTTCAGGTGAGTCATTACTTTTCACAAATTTCCTGATTACTCAGCTCCCCAATGTAGAGCAGCATCCTGGATTATTTATCGATAGCAGCAGAAGCACAGGAGAAATACCACCCACTTGTGTCTGAGCTGAGGAAAAAAAATAAAATTCCTGCCAAACCCATCCCCATCTCAATGCAGAATGGCTGGCAGTTCTTTAAAATATTATTGGATATGATTTGAGTTCAGATGAAGGCAGGAGTGGGAAAAAAAAATCAAAATATTAAATAGAAAACACTTTTCTTTACAGACTAATTCAATTTTGTGTGTATATATAGCTTTTTCCCTGTCAGTCTTTTAACACCATCCTGTTCCTCACGCTGCCTGGTTGGAATTCAGGCAAAAGGCTTTAAACCTAACAGTGCATATGAGTCAAAATTATCAAACTTCTCTATTGTTGCTGCTTACACTATATATGAGTATCCTATGTCTGCTAAAAGGAATAAAAATGTCTTTTCTTTGCACAGAGTAAGTTTTTTATCCAACCTAACATCTCCATGATCCAGGTGCAGGGCTTGGGTTGTCCAAACAATGACAAGCCCTAGATTTCATGTCACTTCAGCTGACGTAGGCTGTATCATTGTGTGTCGGATCTGCAGCTTATTCATGTGAATTCCATGAAGCTAAACCGCTTTAGAGGCTGACAGTCTTGGTCTGGGTTATTTTTCCCTTCACATTAGTACTACAGCATGGAAACATGCTTAACTACCAGAGTAGCAGTACTGAATTATATCCTTTTCTGCTTAATATTGCATAGCAAGGGACTGGTCTTTCATTGCAACATTAACCACAATACCACACAATGAGAATGTGCAAAGCTTAGAGACACTGCTTGCTGGTGCTTTAGCCTAACACGGCGCTGAGGAGATGCAATACTCTTCAATTATCTTGTGCTAGTAAACAATTTAACCAAAAAAAATGCTAAAGGAAAGTCCACACCTGGCCTAGCCAAAACAAGCAAAAGGAGCGCTGTGGTCTGAGCAGCCATAAGAAATGTAAATACTGTGTGCAGAAGAGCTCTGCCCTCTGGCTATGCTGCAGGATGACAGATTCCCACGGAGTGCCTCTCTCAGAATCCTGACTCTCCTTGGTCACTGGGCAGAGATCAGCTGGGCAGGGTGATGCAGGCTGGGTCACACCCTGGAGCTGCTTGCTGTCTCCATTAACTGTATCTGGGACCTAGGAATCCATGCCTCAAGGTTCAGCACCTCCTTTCAGCCAGCCCAGGGAGTTCTCCTTCCCCACACCTGACACTGAAATGATCTTGTTCAGAGCCAGCTCAGAGGCAGTTTCACTGCAGCTCTGTTGGTTCTGGGCTCTGTCCTGGCTGATTCACTCGGCATTATGCAGATCCCAAAGACATCTGAGAAACCAGAATACGAGATTTTTAACCCTTTCAACTTTTCTGCCCCTGAACCAGGCACATAGGAACACCCAGCTCTGCCCAGAGCAGCACTGACAAACAGAACCATTATCCATGAGCACAGATGCCTTGCCCTGAGCACAAGGTGGAGGTGCACAGCCCTGTACAGCAAAGCAACCACAGCACAGGGGTGCAGTACTGAGACCCTCATCTACTGCCTGACTAAAGGAAGTTATAGATGGGGATGCAGAGGGTACAGAGAATTTTATTAACCTTGATAAGACCCCTCTCTAAGTATGTTAAATCGTGTCCTGTTCTTAGAGAAAGTGGCTTTGAATTTCTAAGCCAGCTGCTGGATGTACCCCAAGGAGTACTGTCACACATTTGCAGCAGCTGATTCTCAGCACAGCATTTTTCTGCCCAGGGAGACTGACCAGTTTAAAGGCAATCAAGATGTAGAGTCCCACATGGCAGTGTGGAAAGGAGCACTTGTCACCTGGCTTGTCCCCCTGCAAGACATCTGATGGTACCAAGCAGTGCTCTCTGCATTAATACATTAGGATAATGGAGATGGAACACTGAGAAGGGAAAGCGAAAGCTGCAGCTTGTGATCAAGTCTTTGTAAACCACTGCTTCACACTGAGAAAATAACCACATGGATTATAACATGCCAATATTTTGTTGTAAGGGATCAGACGAGCATAGTATCAGAGCTCTACAGCAAAGGCATGGTGCTGTTTCTCTGAAATGCCTGTGCTTTCTCTTCCCCCTTCTCACTTCCTTCTGATGCTCTTTCCAATGCATGCAAAAAACCAGAGAGGCATCCACAGAGAGCCTCCTTATCTCAAAGCCTGACTATCCTGACTATCCAGAAAGATACCAGAGCCCTACAGAAATCTCCGTGGCAGCTGTGGAGCAGAACATCCAAAGGCATCAGCACAGGGAGGTGAACTGAGGTTGTATAGAGCTGGTTATAAGAAATGAAAGTACTCAGAAATCATTGACAATATTCAAGAATTAAGTGCCAATATTTAAAAATAAAATTGTTGCCTAACTTTCACCCTACTTCCTAATTGCAAACTCGCCACACTCTTCAGAGAAGGTAAATAGCATTAATTCATTTTATTGTGGGGAAACTGAGAAACAAAGCAATAACAAGATCTGTCCATAATAATCCAAAAGACCCACAACAGAGCTGGACATCATTCTGAATCCAGCCTGGCCCTTTGGACACAAGATCTAGACAGGGCACCCCAGTAATGCTGCGAGTCTCTGGGTGTTAGTGCTTGGTCAGTTAGTTCCAACTCTGTATCAGTGCCAGACCCACTGCACACAGCAGCCACCCCGCAGGATTCCCATTGCCACCAGAGAAGCATGAATGCAGTTCCTCAGGAGCTGCAGGGCAACCACATGGGGAAGTTCTCCAGCACAACACACCCCAAGTAAGCAAATATTGTCAATAATATGCAATTAAAGGAGAAGAAAGTTAAAAAAAAAGTTACATTTTCCTCCACTTGTTGCCAGCCAAGTGCTGCTGTTCACCCAGGTAAAAATATTACTCGTGTCTACGGGATGGTAGAAATATACTTTATCATTAGCAGTTGCTAAGAGGCAGCTGTGTAAACTTTCTCCTGATTCCTGATGGTGGGTTGAGCAACAATTTGATTTACCACATTCAAATTTCCTTTTGGTTGTTCACTCCATTATATATGTACACATCAGAGGACACCACAGAAAAATTCTGGCCCTTCTTCAGTTTAAACTATTAATGTAATACTTTGTCTCATACATATCTCACACTATAAATGTTTTGCTAATATGATACAGTATTCAAGATGAGGATAAATCATGGCTGTAAAAAGAATTCGCTTTCTACTTCCAGAACCACCCTTTGAGTACCCAGACAGAATACTGACCTCTAACATAATGAAAGCCTAATAAAAACTAATTTAATAAATGTAAATCTATTAATAAACCCAGCCAAAATGTGGAATGAGAACGTTCGCCTTCTCCTTAGTTTTTTCATTGTGCCAGGGACAGAACAGAGGATTAAGGCTACAGTTACCTGTCTGCTGGTCTCTACACCAGTTCGTCTCACAAATAGGACACTGGGACTTTAAACACTCACGGAATAATAATCATCAACTGATCATTAGTGATTTAAATACAAAATTGAAGCAGTAGCAAACTGAAAAGCTCAAGCCACTATTCAAAGCTCAGTCTGTGTCCACTCTGGCGTGAACCAAAAAAGACAGCTGGTTCTGGGACCAATTCTAGATAGTTTGGCCTAAAATGGTGCTGGAAGCAGGATCTGGCTTGCTAACAAAGCATTTTTTTCCACAGAAAGAATAAATTGTAGAAAATTTTCCAAAACTTCTGCATGCATTGCTAGAATAGCTGAATTGCTTTAAACCATTTCTACTATTAACAAACTTTCATTAGTTTCAGAAAACAAGATACTTTCTAAAGTATTAAACAACCATATGTATATATGAAAGAGAGAAAAATATTTGTCCCTCCTTAGCTATTTATTATCCAATCATAAGCTAAATTTCCCTCCCTGAGTAGTATAATTTTTCTGCAAGAAAGGAAAATACTGATGCCTGCCCCCAAGTTGGGATCTTGATAACAGCAGAAGTCAGCGTTAAATCAGCTGAAAGAAGTTCAAGTGACCCAGGTTCAGCGTATTCATTAAAGATTTATATAAAACCATCTGCATTAAAAACCTGAGCCAAAGGTTCCATTGAACTGGAAAAAACCCAAAATCTAAGTTGGATGAAAGTTACTGTAGAAAAGCAATTTGAATGATCTCTTAGGAACAGTGGATGTGGCTGCTTTCAGACTCCAGGTAATCACCCCGAGCCAGGTGGAATACCTGCAGTATTTGCAACCTAGAATAAATAAAAATAACCTGGTGTGAATTACAATTTAGGCATCTTGGACTAATTTAAAGAACATCTATATTCATACAAAATTATGACAACATCAATTTGTTACAAAAGTATTCACATATATAATTTTGCCTGTATAATGTGTTGGTCACTTAAGAAGTCTGAAGTGGTTTTAGTTCTTTGGACAAAATCAGCAGTGAACTTCCAGCTCAAGCTTCAACTTATGCTTCAAGCCACTATAGGCTAATAAAGCATGTCCTGCAAATTACCCAGCCCCCAGTGGATGTGCTGAATCAGTGCTCTACAAACCATCAAAGTCTTCACAGGAAAGCCTTAGTCCTGTAACAAACTGATCTGACCCACATCAGAGGTTTTGAGAGGACTTTGCACCCTATAGATCAGCTCAAATTGTGCTCTCAACCAGAGGAAAGGCTCTTTTTCAGTCTAAGTAGGAGAAAGGTAAACTCAGTCCTACTCCTGGAAATTTTTCCACTAATACTGGGTTCCTTCTGCTCCCTAAAAGGCAAAAGAACTTAATCTGTGTTTAAAGAATGCAGAGTACAGAATTTTTGAACAGCCTCTTGAGGCAGGTGCACTTTCACACTAAAATATGTCCTGATCTAGCCAAAGAGAAACCCCATCCTCTTGTGACCCTGTGTTCTGTCACTCCCGTGGCGCAGTACAGCTAAACCCTTCTCCTGTAGGGAGGGTGTTTACCTTGGGGTTTTATTGTTACCACAACTCGTAGCAAGTTGTCTCCTAACCGAGGTCTGAAGAAGACACTCAGCAGTCAGATATAAAACTCAGTGATCTTCTTAGCTAATGCTAAGTCAGCTTCTTTGATGAACTCTGCACTACAAATGCCAAGTCTCTCAGGAAATGGAGTACTGGTTTTGGTGCTGAAAGTAAGTTCTTTAAATTATATTCTGTGTGACTTCTACATAGGGAAAAATCGGGTTTAGCTCCCTCAGCATACAGTCTTCTAAGTAGATGAGTCTCCAATTAGAGAAAGATAGCAATCATTCATTCTGAATCTAAACATGCTTGTACTTTGGATCACAGTGATTGGAAATTAATGCCGCAGATTTATTTCTCGTTAAAGTAGACTAACTAAATTCCACAATTCATGATGTTTATTCTTTCCAGATCTACATACAGTCAGCAAACAGCTACTTAAAAATTTCCAAGTAGCTCTGCTGTATTTGTGATTGCCTTCTGCAGCTCAGAACCATAAAAGGTATAATACACAATTTTTTCCTCTTTCCAGTTTTCTTTGTTTTTCTCTCTCTTTTTGGCAGACGTCAAATAAAGGGATTTTATCTTGCTGTTGCTATTGCTCATTTTTCAGCTGCATCTATAATCTCATCACAATTAACTAGAGTGTTCCTCTGCTTCCACACAGCATAAACAACAGGGCAGACTCAACAGGAGGAATAAGAAGAATAAAACAACAATAAGCAACAAGCCCTTTTAAATGTGTGAAGAGATAAACTCTTACCTGCTACAAAAGTCTCCTCCCAAGAGAAGGGCTGGTTAGAGGGGGGATGAAATGCTGCACCTCTAGAAGTTCACTCAGCCAGCCATTGACTGCACTGCCATCGGAACACATGGTCTGTGAGTGGCAGAGCCCGTGCAGTCACAGATCAACTCACCCCAGTTCCAGCCCAGCTGCAACTCCACACTCCTCAGATGCAAACCATGCCTCCTGCAGGACCATCTCCATTGTAGGGGCAGGTGAGGATTTTTTTTTTCACAGGAGGATCTCTTTCCACAGGATGACACAATTACCAAGTTGCATTGCCTTCTTTGCCTGCAATAAGAATGGCAGAAGCAAAAATTAGTCTCTGAATTGCAACTTAAGTGATGGGTTTTTCCCTCCTTTATTTTTTTCATTTTTAGTTTTATTCAGAGAGAGAATCTTCAGGGATGAGGTTGTGCACAGAGCTCATCCTTCAACTTCAGCTGCTTAAAAAGATGCCAAAGGTCACTGAATCACCCTTAACTTGCTAGCTCGCCTTAAGGCAGAAGGATTATCTATGGCTTAGGAAGCTGACATGGACTGTGAAAGATCCTGTGCAAATCCTGTTGGAACAGGTGGGTTCAGATGCATTGAACTGGTAATCCAATAAAAAGAAAGGGACTACATTAGTTACACATTCAATCAAATAATATAACTACACTCATTTTAAGGGAATGACTAATTTTTGAAAGGAAGGATGTGAATCTGCATGACAAATGTACAGTTGCCTTCCCACAACTATAAGTCTGAACTAATGGCTTGTTTCACACCTGCTGTGTTATAGAGGACAAGAGAGAAGGGTTCTATTTATTGCTGCTCACACCCACACTGATTTACAGCCATAGTTCTTTTCCAACAGCTTGAGCTATGTTTTGGTCCAGGATAGATAGCCAGAAGAAACACAAAGTCAAAATCAACCAGAGCTGAATATAAACATGTGTTCACAAGTGTCTGATCAAATTTATGATTTTCAATAATTCGTGCCTAGATTTAAGCCTGTTTTATGGTGAGAATGCAAAACAAATACTGAATTGTTTAAACTATTTTTATTTTCCATGACCTCTAATACTGCTGCACTGCAAAATAAGGTCTCATTTCACCACACAGGAATCTGAAAGATTTTTACCTCCTTTCCAGGTCCTGTATTTAAATGTCTATACACTTCATAATCTTTCCAGTGGCAAAAATAGTTATCCTTACTATAAATACCTTTACCAGTGATATTTGCATCTGTGTTATTATTTTATTACAATACAGAGAAACCAAAGGAGAGTAAAATTGCTTATAAGTACAGCTATAGAGAATAAATCCTGTTCTGGAGGGATTTTGCAACGTGTTGGATCTTGGTTTCATTCTGACTGGAAATTCTCCAAAGGAATGTTTTTCCATAGGAAAATGCTGATTCATCAATCCCAAAGCATTTAGCAGTAGAAAAGGCCAACTACAGTGGAAATCTATCTTCTGGTGGAAATATGCCCAGGCTTCTGCCAGCTTGCCTGAGGCACTGTGCTGCACAGATGGGAAACCAAAGCATCCCGAAACTAAAAATAAAAAGTTTGACATGGACATAAGATCATGGAAGGCTCATTAGCTCCTCTTGCCAGTGTCCTACATTTCCAAGGTTTCTCATTCTAACAGAGTCCACCTGGAGGGTTGCTGGGCTGGCAGAGAAGGGTTCAGGGTCCTGAGAGGGTAAATGCCCATGATGTCCAGGGCCAGCATGTTCCACTGCTCCTGCCTGCTCTTCCCCCATTTGCCAGACAGGATGACAGAGCTTCGTTTTATGAGAACACTGTAAAACCCACAAAGCTCATGTGAAGTACAAAACATATAATTACCACTTCTTCTGAAAAATAAAAGTTTCTCTAAACTGTCTTTTGTCCTGAAAACCACTTCCAGCTCTGTAAAGCCTTACATGGAATTATAATGTCTTCTACAATGCTCCTATTGAGACATTCGAAACCATTCCCTTTACCATTAAATGCTTAAAAGGGCCAGAGAGGTATCATCTCCTCAAGCTGAAGAATATTTGGTATTTTTGTCAAGTGAGGAAATGTTATTAAATATTAAATTAAAGAGTCATTAAAATACATTGAATTATAAGCGTGGGTCAACCTACCCCAAACGTTCCCAAACTCTTACGTCTGGGAGCTGCAGGTGCTAAGACACCCTGAAATGGGCCATGAACTTGCCACCCACTGTTCACCTCACTGCTCCTGGGAATGTCGGTGCCCTCACTTGCATCATAGAAGGAAGAATGAGACTCCACACAAAGTTCCTGCTTGGAGCTCACAGCCTGGGTAACTTGTGGGATAAAACTCGCAGGGAAGTTCATGACAAGACAGCTCCCACATTCTAGCCGACTCTGTTACTGTAGATACAGGCCCAGGGCAAAGGGTTTGCACTGAAGGATGAGCTCACCTTGCTAATGCAGACAGGGCAGTGCCCAGAGCTGGTGGTGAGATCTGCCAGCCAGAACCCAGATCAGAGCACACCTGCTGAGGAGATTGTCACAAACAGCCTTCCTTTTGCCTCACCAGGTCTTCCCATGCATAAACACTTCTCAGAGCACTAGGCCACCACAGACTGCCCTGTGGTCATTGCTCCCTGCTCCACAGGGAAGGACTGAACATTTCTCAGCACGCCAAGAAATCCAGTTCTATCTTCCCACTTTATTTAATTTGGACAATTCTACTCAGAGCCAGCGCCAGCAGCAGCAAGGGACTGACTACAGGAGTGCCAAGTGGCTGATGCTCAACCTAAACAAGCCAGAGAATGCAAACTCCTTCAGGAGCAGGATTGCTGTCATGGGCAGTGGAGTTCTCAAATCAGTGACAACTTTAGGTACCTCTGTAAGACAGGCATTCTGTGGAGCTTTTGGGAAGTGGAGTTGACTTCTTGCTAAGCAAGTCATCTTGCAGGGAGCATGTGACTCTGGTGCCCCAGAGTTCAAACAAGCTGCCCACTAGCCCTGGGGGGCACAGGAGAAGTTGAAACTTAAATTCAAATACCAATGAAGGAAGGCACAATATTGACCTAAATAACTGACATTTACGACAAAAATTGCTGTTTCTGCCTTTGTTTTGCAATTAGATCATGTTTTATCATTTAGATGCACTAAAAGATGTAACAATGGGAATTACTGTAATGGAGTTGCATATAGTTAATAGTTCTCTAACCTGTATTTGGGAAAGTATCCCACAAATGCACAACTCAGCATACAGTTGAGATGTTGGCTAGAAAACACCAGCAAGTTCATTATATATCTGAGAGCTACCATATGCAGCATCAAACAACTTACAAGCTACAGCTTCTAACGTGGCATTCAAAATACATTGACTAAATTGATGGTTCCTCCTTTTCCTTTGCATCTCTTTCTTGAGGTGGGCTTTCATGCCTGCCCTTTTCCAGTATTCTGGAGCCTTGCCTTTCCTCCCAGACCTCAAAGATATTCTCTTAAGGCTACCTCAGAAGGACTAGAGTAGAGTACTTTGGAGCTTTTAAGACACTAAAACTTCAGACCCACAGGATGACCATTATATGAAGAATCAAAGTCTGACTGTGACAGAAAAATCCACCACTGCAATGGCATGAATCCCTTCAAATCAAATCAAACTCCCTCTATGGCCACAAGGGATTCCTCCAGGAAAGCCTCCTCCTCTCCAATCTTCCCCATACTGTCTAGAGAATGAGGGAACCCTTATATTTGCTCGGCCGTAGTTATTCTCTGTGAAAGTCCTCAGTGGAAGCCAAAGGATAATGAGGATTATAGAGAAAAGGAACAGTTCAAAGATTCAGGCACTCATGATTTTGTGCAGCCAGAAATGTGCAATGAAAACAGATCTCCGTTTTCAGAAAACTATAGGACCTTTCATGGGATTACTTGCTACTGATCTCTACTAAGAACACTGCTGAGCACAAAATTCTGGGAGATGAAAGGGACAAGAATCTAATAAAATCATTATGTAGGATTTCCACTGCTCTCTTCTAAACTGGCCTTATATCAGAAAGTTTGACCTTTGGAGAATTGCTTCTTGGAACAACTCGTTCTGGAGCACACAGGGGAGAGGATGTTCTGACCCTTGTCCTGAAAACACTCGAGCCTGGCTTGGCACAGCTCAAGAAGCAGCTCTAGTGGGGCTGCCAGTGGCAGTTACCACCACAGAATCCATGCAATGTCCTTGAGGAACAAATTGCTGGGGAGGGGGGCAATATATCAAAGGAATGCTCAAACTTCTAGAGTGATGCTAAACTCTAGAAAGAGGAATTTTTTCAAAACTTGACTTTGTTAAAGGCACCCCAAAATGCAAATATTCAAATTGAGGTACTTAGCAAAGATGTTGTTTGAATCAAAAATCTATCCTGAGAAAAGAGAAATGCAACCCCTGCCCTTCAGTAATCTTAAGTAAACTAGGAACAAGAAACAAATCCACTGAAATGAAGGCCAAAGTATTCCACATGACTCAGAGTCAGTGATCAGAAGGACATAATTATGATAAAATTAGAGAATGAAATTAAGTTCCCTCTATTCCCGTAAAGTCACAAGTGCTGATATCTCCTCTGCTTGTTCAGCTATGTTGTCCAGGTTGTGGGAGAGTGGAGCTTGGTTTTACCAGTTAGAGAGTGACACAGAAAAGAATGGTCTAGCAGGTACTTTAAGGCACACATGAACTTAAAAAGAATGTAAAAACGAAATGGTAATCAATAAGTTTATGAACCATACCTCAGGTGTACGGTTTGAAAATACATAGTGTAGTGTATAAGAAAACAGTTTGTTTTCTAAACAGTGAAATTCTGTACAAAAAGTAAAGGACAAGAAAAGAAATTTCTCAATAAATAAAGCTGTATTATTGCTATCTACCAGAGGGTTCCTTGTGTCTTCCTTTGGAGACACTGAGATGGTCCTACCCTTTGAGACAGGGAGCCGATTATGTGTGACTACAACTACCTGTGCATAGACCTGCACCTAGCACCAGTACTTACAAGCACAGCAGAAGGAAAAAAACACACTATCTTGCAAATTCATGCAGGATGTTATGGGGCATATTTCCAGGTTTCTCAAGGCCCCAAGTGTCTCTGTTGAGTACAAGGTACACTGATGTCTTGAGATAGCTTCATAATCACCTTCCTCTATAATCTTTTTCTACAAATTCTTCCCTTCTTTAAAGGTTCATTTGCCTGCGTCCAAAGGCTGCTCTAACAGCACACAGCTGTGTAACCTTGAATCCAATTTCCATAAAGACAGGAAAGGTGTGAGGAGCAGGACTTGTGCTGTCACACCTCGACTTTTCACTGGACACCCTCTGCCCATTGGATTGGGAGATGTAGTTGATTTTTCTCTGAAAGATACAATAGGTTCACTGCACCTGGCTGAACTTTCACTTTGCCTTGACTCCTTCCCTTGACCTTGGGCCTGTCTTGTCACCAGACTTGTCTGGTGATCACTGGACCCTTCTCTGGACCTGGCTATTCTCCCTGGACCTCCTGTGCCCTCGTTCAGGTGCTGTGGGACTGGAGCCTTGTCAGAGAGGCTGCTGTCTGCCTGCCACACTGTCACCCCCAGCTCCCTGACACACAGAACATTTCACCAGGAGCATTCCAAGCACCTGCTGAGCAGTACCCATGTACCAGCTCATGCAAACAGCCCAGCACTGAGCATCTGTTAGATCAATATCTTAAATTAACTGCTAAAAGTATCAATGCTGCAGTTGCTTCATCTTGGGAAAACTAGGGAGAGCTGGATTGATGTTCATGTTGTGATGGAAAGTTTTTTTGGCTGACTTTGTGGGGGGTGGTTTCCATCCCTTTGTGGAGCCGTGGTTTATTTTGTTTCTTGTTTTGTTTCTTGATAATTTGCCAGCATTCTCTGGGATAGATTATTCCTCAGCATTTTCTGAATCTCTGTCAGTACAGTCCAAAGCTTCCTCCTCCCAGCTCTCATGCATGCAATGACTCAGCCCTGGCTCTCACTTTCCCTTTGTTGAACTTTGTGACAATTTTTTCAGCTGCTTTGCTATGTGGCCAGAAGAAGTATGTATACAGCGTGCCAAAAAGGAATTTCAAACAACAGAAAGAAAAAGCAAGAAAACGATTTGTTTCTTTTCCATTATAATATACCTGCATTTTATGTCTCAAATCTATGCTCCTAGGGACACTCACATTTATCTATGCAGGACTGGAGGGACACGTAAGATGCTCAGCAGTTGCTAAGCCTGCAGAAAGTTTTAACTCACAAAAGCTTGGAATAACAATTTCTTGTTTCATGGCCCTCATATCACGATATCATCAGAGGGCGCTGACAAGACGCCTTTGAGACTTGAAAAAATTAAGTGATGAAATGAGCTGCAGTGATGGAGTTGTGGACTTACAGAGTAGGTTAAGACACAAAGCCTCTTTGAATTACAGGCATAGAATTGGTTGCAAGCAAATGACCCATTATTGTTTATTAAACTCAAGGATGACAGAATTAATGCCTACAACTTCATAGAGAAATACCACAAGGAGCAGGGATGTCCCCAGTCAAAAGAAAATGATAGGATAGCTGGAGAAATTGTGAACCACTCTAAGGTAACTTTCAATTTGCCTTTGAATGGACAGAAGCAGATAATAATGTTCTTGTTCACATAAGCTTGATTCCTTTCTTCCAAATTCTATTCCAATTAAAACATACAAGAAAGGAAAACTCTTAATGAACAGGGCACTGTGAGGGTCAGGGAAAGCAATACAGGTACTGAATAAATGAAATCCTCAATCCCTGACATTTCCCACTCCCCAGTGAAAATTCACATTAAAAAAAAAAACACCTCTGTACTGCACCATGTTACTGCATAGTTATTGAAAGCTTGATGCACCAGTGTTTCCTAAGTTATGGAACAAGAAGCTTTTCTGTGAAAGGGGCCTGGTGCCCAACTAAATCCCAAACTGAAGTCTTGACTCAGGCTTACTGGAGTAGCCTGAATTTTCCAATCCTCAAAATTTAGTGAGAAACTTATCAATTAAGTAGAAGAATTTGATAAGCTGTGCACATATTTTTCCTACTCTTTCTCAGACTAGTTTTGTTACAGTTGTGCTCTGCTACAATATTTTATCCAGTTGCTGAATAACAATAACTTACATTGATCTCCCAGGCAGAGCTCTGTCTCTTTTGATTTTGTGTGAACTCTGAAACACACAGATCAAGCCTTTGCCTTGGCATAAGAGCTGGAGGGTTTTTGTTTATCTAAGAATTGTTTGTACCATTGCTCCTGGCCAAGGGATCCACCTCTGCTGGATTCTTGTGGACTTAGCTCTCTTGTACAACTTCACCAGTGTTCAGATTCCTACTTCCATGAAGACTTGTTATAAACAACTCCTCCTCTCACCATCTTTTCTAGGTCACAGTCAGGCTTTCACAGACGTCTTCCCCGGAAGGGATGTGTTGTTGCCATGGCCTTTGCTTAGGATATCACTTATATAACAGTGCAATCTCTGTGGTGGTGCAAACCTCCTGCATTCCTGGCCACACCAGGACAGTGTGTGAAACCTGCACCCTCCAGGAAATAATGGTTCTGTTGGAAACAATATAACTTTTAAATTTTTATTTTGTCTCTCTAGTTAGGCTTGACTTGTCTTTGCCTTGGGGAAAGGAATTTTCTTTAGTTTTTAGGAGATGTAGCATCACTCTTAAGGAGATGGGCTTAACATACCAACAGACTGGGAGTAGCCCAAAGATACCCAGAAAGATAAAAGGCCATCAACGGAACATCAGTGGCCATTTATGAACATCTACCCTCAGATGCTGCCTCTGGCAGAGTTGGGAACACCTTGTCCAGAAACGACTGATAAGAAAATTGAAGAAGAAGATTTAATTAACATTGCAGGCGAGGAGATTCAGATCCAATGGGAAACTGAATACTGGGCGTTGCTCAACTCTGGACCAGTGAACTTTGAAACAGTGCATCTCTATGGGTTTTGACTGTATTGAGTTTGGGGAAAAATCCTGCAAAACATGCGTGTTTGGAGTATTTTCCTTGGCACATCCTGGCCAGAAAAAAAAGTAATGCCTGATTCTCTATCACTTCAAATATAGTGCTAGAGGGTTTTGTTTTCTCCCTGATTTTTGGTGACAGTTCCAGTTATGGTAATGCTCTACTTGGCATCTCAAGCTAGAGATGGGACTGAGCTAAAACTGTGGTCAGATGCATGTGCTCTCTGAAGATCAGGCCTCTTAGTATGTACACAAACAATTGCCAGGGTTACTACAATGTTTTTCTTCTACCTCCAAAACTGTCTGCTCCCAGCTTGACAGAATCCATTTCTGTGCCATGGTTTAGGCTGCTCAGCCTTGAAAACAAGAACTTTCCCATTAGTACAAATTTATCTGTCCTTCGGGTTAGCTGTGGGGAAGGGTGGGAATCCTTTAATCCACTATTTTACTGTCAAATAGTTTATCAACCAATAAATATGGATTCTAACATTCAGAAAAGTTAAGCTATTTAAGGTAAATGAACAAGGAGAAAAGTCGAGGCAACTCCCTCCCATTCTGGCAGCGAGTGAACAAACAAGCTCACACTGTCCTTGTTGTGACTAAATGGTTCAATTTCTGTCTCCTTCCTGTCAACACTAATAGTCTTGAGTGGAACAAAAAACGAGCTTCAAGAAACTATGATGTTTATACCAAAATGCCTTCCTCTTGGTAAAGCATGTTGATTTTGATAAACAGAGTCATTTCAATGAACTTCAACATTACAGAGAAGTTTTCTGATTTTCTTAAATGATGATTTATGGCACTCTATACAGTCATAGCACTGTAAGCTATCGTTTAATATTATTTAAGAAAAATAAGTTTGTGTTTGTTAAGCTAGGAATGAGCTCACCCACACTAGACAGGATTCTCTAAACCTTGCCTGATTTTAGGAATTTAATAATATTTGAGGCTTCTAAAAATCCTGAGTACCCTGTGCACAAGGGAAGCAGGTGAGAGGTTGGCCAACATAAGACCACAGGAGACAGATGAGCTGGCAAAGCCCGTTCTGCCTCATTGCCGACCCCGAGCTCATGGATGAGGTGGCAGGGGGGAAGGAGGAAGATGACAGTGACTAAAGGAATGTGTTAATTATATAGAGTGCACAAAAAGGAGAGATGTTTGTGGTGTGACGTCAGAGGTGCTGAAAGGACACTTAACACTCAGTGTGGGAACATCTTGACTTCACATAAAGAATTAGCCCTGACTGCTAGGTTAGTCATTAGGAGCATTTTGGGTATACTATTATCTGCAGTTTTAACGGAGTTGGTTCCTTTGTTTTTTTTTTTTAAAATGATGTATCTTTACAATTTCTATTAGGTGACATGAAGGGAAGGCAGAACAAGAAGAGGGAACTAGATACATATTAGACTACATGTACAAAATGGTGCTATATCAGGGAAATTATTTTTCTTTATCTAGTGGGATAAGTTACTGCCATTTAACTTGAAGCTAATTTTCTCCCAGTTCTGCATAAAAGATCTGAACTACAGTTTAGGTGACTAATCTGGGGCAGATCGACATAATTCTTAGGCACAACAAAAGAGAGAAAGACAATTATGTTTTATTCAGGCATGAAAACATTAGAAAATGAAATTCACTAAAAATTTACAATTTGCTGTATAAGATGAATAAATCACCAAGTAAAAAAACCAATGAAGACAAATCTATTATTCTGGGGCAAAATCAAACCAACTTGACATTTTTACTGAGGAAAGAGGAGCTTTTTGCAAAGAGTGTACCATTTCTCTTCTCCACAGATTCCTGTAAGGTATCAGTGAAAGTGCAAGCGGTTTTCTCCAGTACAGTGGAGAGCAGAACCAGTCCTGATGGGTATTGCTATTTGGATCATTAGCTTTATACTAATTCTGTTTCAGAAGTGACTAACAGCCTTTAAGACTTTCACATAGTCAGAGTATCACTGGAACATCATTCTGCTTTGTAAGGGGACAGCTCAATTTTTCACACGTTTTGAACATAGTTCTTATCACATATGAGCTAGGAGACCACTTTCAATGGTCTGTGAGCTACAAAAGATCAAAGAACAGTTGAAAATCTGAAATACAGTCTTTCTTTTCTGATTCTAAAAGTGAGTTTTTAAAATTTGGCAGTAAAGAGAACATTCAAGTGGCTGGTTTTCCCAGCCTTCACTCACAAGAGCGTGATGTATTAAAGAAAGCCTTTCTCAGAGGCCTGCAGGGATATAAAGGGATATTGACTTCAGGTAATCTAGAGAGGCATCTTCCCATGTAATGTTTGTTATAACTAATGGGAAGGATTGCATAGTTACAGAAACAACCAAAGGCATTTTGCATTTATTTGCAAACCCTCCCTCAAGACAGACATTTATCTGATCTTAAGTTCCCCTCTCATTATCTCCTTCTCTGCAGCAAGATCCCCTCTAGTAAACATTTGTTCTGAGGATGGGAATCCACCATCAATTTGCCTATGCTGGGTGCCTTTGCTGACTGAAAAAAGCCAGGAAAAATGGAATAAATCACTGTGATGACTTGCCATCCTCTTTTAGTAACAAAGAACCACAGATTTTACTTTGCTGTGTAGCTAACATGAGAACTGGCAGCCAGGTTGCAGTGGGCCTTGAAAACCCTCTGTAGACACACTGGGCCCCACTGCCACGGGCATGGTCAATAGGGAAGGCTGTAGAAACCACAATGAGGAACTCTTCTGGAAATTTCAAGCTACAGCAAATATGGGAGCCCCGGGAACTCTTACTTCATTGCCAAAGCTGTAATTTAATGTTCAGACTGAATTCATTGCACTGTGCATTGGGGAGACAATGTGGTCTGGAGGTTACAGTGGAGGGCTGGGAACCACAAGTATTCTCTTGGGATTCTATCCAAAATGAGCTGCTCACTGCGTGACTTGAAGGAAGTCACTTAATCTGATTTCTGTATGCCTTAGTCAATTTAGATATAAAACTGGATAGAAAGCAGAACAAAGCTAAAATTTCCTGTTGCTGCAGTCAGACCTTATCTATGCAGAATAAATAATTCTTTTGACATAATTCATTATGGAAGGAAATATCAGGGAAGAAAGGTGACCCAGAAACAGTCTGGTTCCTTAACAAGAAGAAAAACCAGGCACAAAGAGAAGTAGCATTTTCAATATTGAAGAAATGTATACAAACAGTACAGCAAACACTTAAATGCTCACAGTGCCTGCAGAGAGTGGCTTTTGGATAGGACAAAAGTCTGAGAAGTCTCAGTGGCATTTTGTCATCCATTCATAAGAAAGCTGATACCTGAGCAATCAGATTGACTTAGTTGGTGCTGAGATGAGGGTGCTCATTTGGAATAATTTGATCAATAGTTTGCAGTACCCACTTGTGAGAAAGAAGCAGACAATATTAAAGCTGTAAGTAGATGTATTGCTGTCCTGATGATGTGTGGAAGAGGACAAAATAGTCCTACAGGGTCACATGCCTACACAGTACCCAAAGGCACTCACAGCTAAGAAAAGTGGATCTCTATACACTTCTGCCAGTTTGAAAGTCCGTTATTTTCTTTCTGTAGCTGGAATCAGAGTATTAGAGGTTTGGTTTTACCGCACTCAGGGCTTTCTAGAAGCTGTTAATCTGTTTCCGCTCTGAACATAAATGATTATGAAAGAGAAGTGAACTCCTCCCAGGATAGAGAGTTAGATAACTGTACAATTTTAAGGCAAACAAACAAAGCAACCAGGCTACCCACAAAATGGCCTACATACTGAAACTTCAAATCTGGATCCATATTTCAAAATATTCTGAAAGTTTAAAGGGTTTTGCATGGAAAACTACTGAAAGAGAGGTGTGGAGCCATCACTCCAAATACAAATTCGAGAAGCAAAGACAAGCAGAGGAATTTTGTGCAGATCCCTGTTTGATACAGGAAGGATTCTGAACACATCAAAGTATAGCAACAGTTCATCATCAGATGGAGATTTTAACCCCTGGATATTAATTTATGAAATTATATTTTTTATATATATGTATTTTAGCCCCATTTTCTTTCTCAGGAGTACAGGCTTGCCTGTGAATAGAGAGTGTTACAGTAAAGCTGTGGTGACTGGCAGAGAGGTGCTCCATTTGGAAAGTCTACAGGAGCCCAGCCATCATCCAAGGAAATTTTACTCAAATAAAGAATCCTGGACAGAGCTTGAAACATACCAAATCATTCAATTCATCTAACCCAATATTCTCTGAAAGCTGCAGCAGGATCCAACCAAATTAATGGTCATACACTGAGCCAAAATAAAGAAAAGTCTGAGCTACAGCAAGATTTTCCCCTCTCAGTTTAATATGCAACATACTGTCAACTAAAGTCAAAAACTGTAAAATATATTTTAATTGCATAGTTACTATTTCTATGTTAATTGCTTTAAAGCATACTTTTTGATATTGCCTTTAAAAGTCATGTCAAATGAATACAATGGGAAAACATTCTGCAATAAGCATGCATTCTCCCTCTGCTCACAAATGGCTTATAAAATTCAACAGTAACATTTTGGCAATCAGAACTATTTACATAGGAGACAGATGACTAGGCATGGGAAAGCAGCTTTTACTCTTATCAAAGGACCACATACAAATTCTCACATGGTACTCTCATTTTTAAAAATCCTCATTTTTATTTACAGAGAAAAGAGGTTGAGCAACTTGATAAAAACATGAATGGTGAGAAGCACAGCATGTTGAAAGAGGGAGAATGCTGCATTACTAGTATAGCATAAGGAAAAGTTGTCGTATTGCATCATATAGGAAAGTGTCTCAGAGTTCAACCTGGGGACACAAAAACATGGCTCCTGCACTCTCTGCACTCTTTAAACGTCCTGCAGCATAAAGGAACTTCCTAAGAGATATTTCTTACTTTGGCTACCTGGTTACAGCTATCTCTTATAACTGCTGCCTCACATCAATACCCTTTCTCATTAAACCTCCCCCCCAGTTTATATACAGAACTCCCAGTTTGTATAAGGAACAAAATTGGGCATAGAAGCCCACTTTTAAATGTTTGGGAAAATGTATCCCGACAGGGTAGATTGTATTTAAGAAATGAATTCTGCAGCAGTACAGAGCACAAGCAGCTCTCAGCTCCAAACTTGCTACTTCACAGCATGGCAACCTCAGCTTGATGGAAGAATTTTAGGAACCTGGTTTTAATTACATGTTGTATCACACAAGTGCTTTTGGTGCTGAATAAAAGGACCAGTAACATACTACCTGATCATACAAATACTGCACATGACACTAAACTTTACTATTTTTTTTCCTCCCTCAATGGCTGCTGTTGTTTTATGAGCGAATTTGGTCCTCCCAACTTCAACATGAATTCCATCAATTTCTAAACAGCTAAATAACTTTTTCATGACAACAGAATGTAGTTTGCTGTTCACAGATTGTGAACCACTGAGGTACATTGGCAATTAGTGAGCATTGACGGTTCAAAAACCTGTGGTATCTCAACAGTATGTTGCCATTTCTGCACGTGCACACACATACACATTATGAAAACACAGGGTGTTTAACTGAGAAATGTGCACTGAAGGTCTTAGAGTCTCCATGCTTGCCTTCAGACTGTCCACAGTGTATACCCAAAATGTCTAAAAGGCTATTTTGCTTGTGTAATTATGACTGTGGTCAACATATTCATTCCTTGGGCATAGTGGAGCTCTCTACAGTAAAGGCTAGAGTTTGTCCTCTCTGGAGTCAGATGTCTGTCAGAAACAGAGACCATCTGTGCAGGAATGCAGGATCCTCACAAGGCTCCTTCCTTCCCATTCTGACCACTTTTCTCATTATTCCTTTTTTAACACAGTTGCATAGCAATGTGTGTTTGACAAGCACAAACACAACCGAGACACTTCCCATCATGGACACTTCCCTTTAGGAAGGGGATGACAGGCACACTGCCATGTGGCACATGGTTGTTATGTTCTGTAACATTCCACTGGAAGACACTGAGATATTCCGATGTATGGTAAGATAAGTTATGAAGGGAAGAGCTCCTACCATGTGAAATGGAAGAGGCAGACCCCATTACTCCCTGCAAGACCACTCCTTTTTTCCTCCCTAGATCTGGTGTTGTCCCATGTGCTCTTTAAAACCAACAAACCCGAACATGTCAGTCCTGGAGAAATGACTTCAAGGGAGTGACAGCTCAGACTTCTTGCCCACTGAATTGGCAAATTCCCCGTGGCAGTTGTTTGCCTGGTGTGGACCTTTTCCAGCTATTCCAGCATAGTCTGAGGCTGCTGAACTCCAGACAGTGCAGAGTCTGCCTGATGACAGCAGCTCTGATCGCTGACCACCTGCTGTACACAGACCACAAAGCTGCAGCTTATTCACCAACTCATTGGCAATAGTCATTTTTACCCATTATTTTACCAATTGTTAAACAGCTCAAAATAAGGTTAAAAATAACCTGTGGCTTTAAATTCCATGTAGATGATTGTTTCAGACAATTTGACCTTCTCTGGTCAGGGATGAGTGACTTGTGGGTGGGAGGAGCATTTCTGATGCTAAACATGTATTTAGAAGTAATTCAACCGAATTGTTTACCAACGGAAGAGATGTGTTTACTGTACAGTCAATACTACTTGATCTTGGAGGAGAACAGCTTGTAAGGAAGGAGATTAAATGACTCATTAAAAGTTGCAATATGCATTTTTTCTATTCCCAGGGAATAAAAATTTCTCTTACTTTATGAGAGAAACACAAAGTTCTGGACACACATATTTCTTTCTTTGGTGCTAAACTTTTTTGTTAAAATGCAGGCTACTGATCTGGGAAATAAACTTTCTACCTTTCTTGCATAGATATAGGCATCTGGAAACAGTCAAACAGTATCGTATCTCAATTCCTGATAAACTAAATCCTCAAAAGTAGACCTTTTTTCCAGGTATAATTGCAGTACCAAGGTACAACTGTTGCTATAGAGTCACTTTTATCAGATAGAAAATGCTGCTTTATATGCAGGTCACTTACTTTCAGAACAGCTTTGACTAGAAAAATGTTTGGAGAAGGTGGGATGCTAAACTTGCTTTTTCCATATTGGTGGTGGCTGGAAGTTCCAAGGATTAACTAGACCATTCCACCACCTTATAAGGGACCACATTTTACTTCTTTAGCAGATAGAGGGGATCTCAAATCCAAAGAAGCTTTCCCAAACATTTTAAAGTATTCCACAGCTCCCTCAGCCCTTTCCCTAGAAGCCATGTCACTTTATCGAACTTACTTAGAAAAGCAAAGAGCTGGGTGGTTAAGGAGGTGCAATGTATGGTTTGAACTAAATTCAGAAGAATTGTGAACTGAACTTAAGTGGGTTGGATAAAAAAGGGAATAGCAGCTCCTTTTAACATCTCCACAACCTTCAAGGGGAAACAATTATCTTAATTTAGTCCTTGTTTCAGAAGTGTTTTCATTTGAGACCTCTGATTCAAAAGGAAACATTTTTGGCAAACAAAAAGCAATACATTTTAAATCTCATTTGATCTGTATCAGAAATCATTCCAGCTGTCAAATTCAAAGACTGTTAGCACAAACAAGAATGCCCTTTACCTATTTTGTCCTGCTACTGGTGCATGTTAAAAAGAAAATTTCTTAGCCTTCAGCAGTTATTCAACATGAGTAAAGTAGCTTTACAAGAAACTTAATTTTGTTCCTCTCTTTGCTTGGCCTGCATGGTCAATACTGTTGTCTTCTAAGACCAGGATTTGAGCAGTCTGGGCTCTTGCAAGTCAGGTTGAGAATTTTTAAGTCCAGCAATAAAGCGTGATGCAATGTGAAACTCAGTACATTACTGGAAAAGAAAAACAAAACTTGGAGATGCATCCAAATTCAGTGCTGAAGGATGAGTAGGTTCAAGATTCTTGTTTCCTCTAAAATGTCATAAACCTCTCAAGTTTTGGCCTGAGACCCTTCAGCAGAGCAGTGCTGCAGCCTGCTTGCACTCAGTGCTTCCTTTGGCTCCCACACAGGTGGAGTGAGGCACGTATGGCAGCAGAAAACATTTTCCTGGCTCAGATAGATAAGTTTATGACAAAGCAACCTACTTTTTTCCTTTTGTTAAAGAGTTGTGTGTAATAAATTGCAATTCAAAGATTCTCCTAAACAGAGAGAAAGGTTTCAAAATTTTAGCATAGTAAATAACATTTTTCATTCTCTTGCTCAATGAAAACATTTTATGCAAGAACTAAACAAAATAAAAAACCTGCAGCCAGGAAAACGAGTGTTAAATCATGCTGACAGTCTTGTCAATTTTACATATTTTCACTGAAAACAAAGGCACTAGCTACTTATTTAATTCTACTTTAAAATATATTAGCATGCTAAATAAGAAGTGCAGCCGAAGATAAATAAGATATAAATAGTTACTAGGACAGCTCAACACCATTTATTATTTTTATTGATTTATTTTTTTCCTGCCAGCTACTTAGATTGTTGTTTCTTCAAGCAGTTCTTTTTTTAATTTCTTCTTAAGAAGAAACACTTCTTTCTTGGGTAATTACAAGCAGGGATTTGCTGACAATCAGATACCAGTAGACCTTATGTGAAAATCTTTACTCACTTCTGCCTTAAAAAAAA
>VWZT01005653.1:112567-143548 GCA_013397055.1 Pachycephala philippinensis | reverse complement strand
TATATAACTCTTCAAATGAGTTTCTGTAAAGCATCACCTTTCCAAACCACAAACAGAGCAAGTCAAAGTGCACCAGAGCTTCTCAAGTGAATCCTTCTGTTAGATTGCATTTTGACCTAATCTGCAAATACGAACATAACAGAGGCCTTTTGCCAGCTCTTTGGCACAGGTTTATCTTTTGTCTAAACTTGATTACAGCCAGCTCTCTTTCACCACCTTACTTACTACTGGCAAAGTGGGATTACACATCAGTCACCACTCACATCCTTTGCAGAGGATCCTTGCTGTGCCTTTCACCCAGCCAAAAGCAGGGGAGAAACCCCATGAAGCAGCAGCAACAATACACCGGCGACTGAAGGTCTTGAATTTGAGACAAATATAAAATGAATCTGCTTGACAAACAAAGGACAAAACTATCTTTTCCCTTTACCTTCCAACATGCATCTGGGAAGATGGACAGAAGGAAGGAGAAGCTGTGCATTTTCCTCTCAAAGCACACTTTGTATGCAAACCATGTCTCAGGGCACAGGAGAAGTTTCATGCCTCGCTAAGTTTCACCTTGCTGAGGAAAACAACCTGCAATTTAGATATCTTCTTAAATACGCATCATTTTTTATAAAACCCTGTCAAATAATTGGTGAGGAAATCTCTCTAAGAGATGCTGTATAAGCAAAAACTACACAAAGTAAAAACTTTTGGAGTTTGTTTTGCTTCCAAAAGAAAACTGAGATATTTGTAATTTCAGTTAGACCCCAGCAAGCAGAGCCTTTCACTGCTAAATTAGTTAATTTCTGTGCTGGTGGTGCAGCCAGGCTCCCTCCAAGGAAGATCAACTGCACCTGAAAGCTGCAATCCGAAGGCACAGTCACAAACTGAGCTAGTGCACACAGACAAAGGGATATTCCTTTTCCAGGGGATATTACCCAACAGGAATATGAGGTATTTGCCCAGGGGAACTTCATAAAGAAAAGCAGCACTACAGATTTCCTCAACCCAGCTCCAGTGAATCTATCAAAGGGTTCCTGGGAGAGCTGCCACCAGCCTGCAAAGGTGGCACAACCACCACACTCATTAAAACTGCTCGCTGCCTTAGCTGTGTTCCCATCAACATCATGCTGAGCATTCAAAATGTATAGAAAATTAAAACCATGTATTGGATTCTGTTCCCAAAGATAGCAGATCCAATTACTCATCTGTTTTTTACTTCCACAGCTGTTCACTAAGTGTCTAACCAGAGCACAGATGAATGTTAAGCTACCAGCTTAAACATTTTCCATATGGTATCCAATTATGCAGCTTGGATTTTTTAGTTTGAAGCTGGAATATTTGGATATTTTTAGGTCTTTTTAGGAATAGCACACAGGAAATAAAACTTAATTTCCTCAAAAGTCGGGACAAAAAGCAGTCTAATAGTCACCTGCCTCAATGAATCTGTGTAGTTAATAATCACTAATGTGTATGAAAACAGGAAAAGTAATGGACTCTCAGAAGTCCCCTCTGTGTTGCATGCTGCTATCAAATATATAAAAACACCATTACCATATGGAGGTTACAAAATCCGTGTGTTCACTCATGCTTAAGTCTGTTCAAACAATTTTTTTTCTGAACTTTTCCATTTTTAGGTATCGAGGTGGATTTTTTTCTGAAAAATTGGAGAAAACTTCTTTCAGCTGTTTCAGAAATATGGGTGCTGAAATTCTTTTTATAAAAAACCCAAAACCAACCATCAAACAAACAAAAAAACCCCGACCAAAACAAAACAAACCCACCCACAAAAATCCTCCTTTTAAATGACAGTGGATAAAACAGCTGCAGCATCAACAACTGAAATATTTCACATATCCTTCAGTTATTAGTTTAATTTTATTATTGAGACAGATGGTAAACTTTTGGCAAGTTTGTTGTGCTGGGCCTCACATCTCAGAGAATCTGCAGTTTAGGGATACATAAATGGAAAATTCATGTGGCAGCATAAAGCACGCTGCAGGAGCAAGCTGGGAAGGAAACAGGTTGGCTGTGCAGCCACTGGACCAACAGAAACCCCACCAAGCTTAGTTTATTCACTGTATTAAGAAACCAAGAGGCAAGATGAGCTGCCTCCTTTGTCCTGATGTGTGAGGCCTGGCAGAGGACACTGAAAATGGCTTTTAATGGCTTGGCTTTATGTACATCTACAGGAGCCAGATTTTCACAGCGCAGAAAGCTGGAGGAGGACAGATGCTTCCTTGGAATATACCAGGGAGATTCCCCAGCAACACCACACATCCAGGGTCAGGTCAGAGATCCCTCTAATCTGCTGCTTTCCCCCACAGCAGCTGGGCAAAGAAAGTAGCACGAGTATACAATAATATTTCCCTAGTGTATCCTCCCAGCTCTGAACTTCCTCAACCAGAGACTGTATCTACTGTTCAGGAGCCTTCTGTGGAATTATTTCTCCCATTGATTTGTGTAATAATGGTTTAAAACATTTGGCCTTCAAAACATCCTGTGGCAAGGCATGCCATCATTTAATTATGTTTCTGTGGAAAGAAAAGTGAGGGGGGTTCTGTTTGTCTTAAACTTGTCAGCTGGTTATTTCATTATGTACTTATAGACCCCGTGTCATGAGAAATATTGAATATGCCTTCACTAGTCACCTTTTCCATATCTCTGAGTTTATAAACTGCCATGGTCTGCCTTTCCCACCCTCTACCTCACATTATATCTTCCAAATTTAAGGAAATATCACCACTTCCTACATCTTCACAGAAACTTCTAAACACTATGAGAAGTCCAAAACCACACAGACTAAGCGAGACAAGAACAAACTATGATGATGCTTTCTCTTTTATTTTCCTCATATTTTTCCTAATTTTATTTTTCTGCCTTTCATATTATTGCCAACCACTGTGGAAAACTAGTGCTTTACTCCTAACTCAATCTCTGTGAGGAATTTTGAGTGTTTGTTTTGGGAATTTTTGTTTGTTTTGGGTTTTATGTTTTTGTTTGGTTGGGGTATTTAAGAAGTTCTAGTACTCTAACATAAGCCAGATGGAGAATTAGCTCCTTAATTATTGACACCTTACAAAAACATCGTAGATGTGAAGCATGGCTTCTTTGTGTGAATCTCTCCTCTTCAGCATGTCTATATGACTATTAATTCTATTGTTTATTATAATTGCTTAATAGTTTTCTCCTGTAGAAAGTCTTCCTTACCCAACTTAATCTTCCCAGACTCCCTTAAGGATCAGCATCAATTTGCCATCTGTTACTCCTTTGGCACCAAGGCTAATTTAACTCATATATTATGCACCACAGTTAGCAGCTCAGTAATTTCTGACTACCTTCAGACTACACCGTTCAGCCTTGACAATTTGTTACTACTCATTTTTATGGATTTGTTCCAAAGTCTTCTGAGATCACAATACCTCTCTGAGAAATAGTTCAAGTCAGTTGGACCCTGTCACACCAGCACACACACATGAGAGACTAGAGACTGCCCCATGGAAAAGGATCCTCAGAAAAGGCTGGGTGCCACAGTGATGCATTATGCAATTAGAAGACAACATTTACCTTAGAAGTGTAAATGCCAAATTCGGAAAGAGTCAGAGATCCTTCCCTTCACCCACAACAACACTATAGCTGACACCATTTACAGCTCGCCACAGGAAATTTCCAAGCTGGTTGGCAAAAGTTTTTGCTAGTTCTGTGTGCTATAAAAGTCTGAAGACTAAACATTACATTTAAGCAGTACCTCCTAGGATCACGTTACTTGAGACTAGGGAGAGTACAGAACGCCAAGACTGAATGAATACCTTCCAGAGATAAGCAAACAACAAAGTGCTTTGTCCTCAGGGCTCTTTTTGTTTTGTAAAAGGTTGCTAGCAAAGCCAAAGACACATGTTTTCAGGTTTAGGCTTACGTATCTAAGTCTTATAATATGAAAGCAAAGTTTCTTGAGGTTATATAATGAAGGTTATTTGAGAAAAGAGAAAAAAAAAATAAATGAAGCTGTTCCCACAGGCACCCTTCTTTTCCTTGGCCTCATTTTTTCCACCTCCCCCTACTTCACATTTAAGTTCCTTCTGCTCACAATCACATCTCAAGATTCTTTCTTTAGCTTAGTCATAATCTTTGCTTAGAAAGAACCAGCCCAAACAGAGCAACAATTATGCTTATTGCAGAGTCTTAATTAATGAAGTGCTCCTGTTACAGCTCCTGTTTTCCCAAAAGATCCTCCAGTTTCACACTCCAGTTGGTGTTGTTGCTGCCATTTAGCTGATGGTTTAGACACTTACTGCAACTGATGCTTTAGTTACTCCGGCAGCTCTCACACCTCTGCTGGACAGACATGGCCCTTAGCTCTGGCTTTGTACGAGACTACAACAAAAACAATAAGGACAGCCTGGCTAACAGATCACAGTTAATTACCTAGAAGCCAAAAAGACAAGTGGGATTCATCCCTTTAACTACATACTTATTCTCCTAACATCACAGGGTCCCTGCACAAAGCAAAACCCCTCACAAGCACTGCCCCTCTGCCTGATCCCATGACCTGGGATGCCTGGTGTTTTAGAGGAAGGTGACAGGAAGGGCAGGAAAGAATGAGTTGCCAGCACTGAATAATCCCTTTTAATATATCACCTTAAGGATCACAAGCAGATCCATGCAAGAAAATCAAAACATAAATCCCCACACAAACAAACCTCAAAACTATCTCCATATGTAGAAAACCACATAATTTCACTAAATCTAAAAGTGAACCCTGTTGAGAACAACTTTTCACTTGGGTGAAATGACATTTGTTTGCTCACAGGGGAGACTGGAAAAAGGGAGGATTTCACATCCTTCGACTTATTTTGTCAGGTTGAATTTGATCTTACCCACATCATCAATTCAGACAGTGAACACCAAGAGCTCCAAGGAAAAGGGAACCAGGCAGTTCATGAGAAGAAATAAGGTCTTTTGAACATGAATATCACTGAATATCCCATCCTATCAGGCATGTACATGTGCTAAAAGTGTTTACCATCCTCAGCCTGATGCAGTTTCTATCTACATTGCTTCTGCTTAAGGAGCACCATTCCTACCTTAATTCATACACTCCCGCTGTCTTTCCCAGTGGAAAACAATCCTACCTGTAGATAAAAAGAAAAAAAATTAAAAAAATACATCACCCAGCTCTTTTCATTAGCACTAGTACTCAGACCTTCAAATATGTTGATGTGCTCAATTCTTGTTGAATTCTTTATAGATAAGGCATTTAAATATCTACAATCCAATCTTGATTGAATTAGGTGATCTATATGTTTTCTTTAAATATTTAACCAAGTCTCTGAGTCATAATACAATAGAATAAAGAAAGGAAAACATATTTGCAGAGACATTTCAATGATAAAAGGCAGCATCCATGCCAATGAAACAAGATAGCACTGCCTCTGCACACATTTAACACACTGCTCTTATCCACTCTGAAAGATAAAGCTATTGGGGTTTTTGAGTTATTTTTCCTCAGACTTTCTCTTCAGCTAAGAAAGTCAGATAGTTATGAACTACAAAAATCTTTAAATTCTAGCCATAAAATACAGCAAATGCAGCTTTGTCTCAGGACACACAAATCACACCACAGAGGTTGGAAGGATGCAGAGTTTGTGACTGCATGATCAGGCCATGTGGGTCATTATCAACATTAAAATGAACTGAAGGATTTTGCACAGTCAGAAAAGAAATGGTAGAAGCCTTAAGTAGGTTTAACAGACTGGAATTCAAATTTAGTGTTCTTTGGGATTAAACTGGAGTTTTAAGATTAGAAATCCGTTTATAAGGTCTGATAGACTGAAGAAAACACATGTTAGTGTTCCCTAGCACTGGAGAAAGCAGAGCACCAGGCAACAAGAAAAGAGTCACTCTCTCAGCATTATCCTTACATTTAACAGGTCTGGTCTCTCAATAGCACTTATTTATAGAGAACACTAGAGACACCTTAAGAGCATATGGGGTATCCACAGTCACGTCCCTGACAAGTCAGAAAGGTCCTTTATCCGTGTGTGCAGTGAGCCTGACCTGCTGCAGGGAGCCCTGGATGTCTGAGGTGCCTGCTTTGCCAGGCACAGTGACCCCACCCCACAGGAGCAGGCAGGCTTGGTCTTTGTCAGAGCATGGAACCACTGGAGCCACTCTCACCAGCCCCAGCACATGGAATTCTTCAGGACTGCTGCACATGAGCACAGCAATTTCACACACACTGGCTCTGGGGCAAGTTCAGAAGTATTAAACCAGCACACCAAGGACCTACAGCATAAGCCTTAGGTTACTATCAGCAAATACACCACTTTGAGGAGCCCTTCCCCAGTTCTGCCTTGTGCTTACACAATGTACAGTCAGTGCATTCTGCTTGTTTGGCACCATTTATACCCACAGATCAGTGAACTCTTAGAGTTATCCAGAGTTTAGAGAAGTGATGGACACCCAAATGCAGACCCACTGCCCACCTGAGAGCCTTCTTGGAGGCTCACACACAGCCTGCCTCAGCACACCATGGTTTGCAGTGGTGCCAGGACCCACCAAGCACTTGGCAAACAAATCCAGACACATCAAAGTTGTGCCCAAGGGCAGATTTTAGTAGCACTCATTGCTGTGGTAGTATGAGAAAGCCAAAACTTTCTAAAAATAGCCTGAACAGCAATTTCAGAGCCTTTGTGGAGTCAAAACGCTTTAAATTCTGTCCTTAAGAAGACCTGAAGGTTTTGGCTGCAGTGATATAAACTTCCTTTATAGCAAAGATATAGGTACCCAAGCCAAGGTACCCAAGGTTTCTATCTAAAACCCCCTTATACACAGGCCTACAAGTGGGCCAAATTCCAGCAGTATCACAGGCTATCTGCTTTCACTACGAGTGTGATTATATTCTTTTCTCCCCATGCCCTGTGTTTGGTTGCACCTGCCTTTCTGTGCACCCGTGAAAGGGCAAACTGTGTGGAAGTCATGGTTTACTCACATAATTATTCATTTGCAAAGCCAGTAACAGCTTGCAAGCCTCTGGCAGATCCGAGCAGTGTTTGCATAAGCTACTTTCTTCTCATGGAGATACAATTTTACTGCCTCACATCTGCTGAACCTGCAGCCTCTCTGAGAGTGACTCAAAATGTTATCATTCTGTGTTTCCATGCATATCAGCTCAAGGATTTCAGCTACCAAGTTCTGCTCAGTTTAGCTGTACAATAGGAAGAATAAATGCCTCCTTCGATTTTTGCAGAATAAAAGGATGCAAACTGCATTAGCAGAGAATAATCCCTTTAAAGTCTAAGTGTGATTATCACACTATGATCATCCAAGAAATTTTAGCAGCTTACAACATCAGTAAGGCAATATCTTGTTACAATTTTGTAAATATTTTAATAAGCTTTTTCTGTGTAAGTAGTTGTTTTTCCCCTAGGTAAGGCGTGTGTGTAAAGCTTAGGAAGATAATGATGGCTGTTACCTGATAGACCAGAAAAGCCATCTAGCACAGTACCTCCAAGAATACCCTGGAATGGATGTGTATAGAAAGGAATAAAAGCAAGGGAGCACAGGACAGTGTTTGCACAGAATAGTCTCTCAGCATCCTGACATATGCTGCTCAGCACCTTTCCCAGCAAGAGACCACGGTGGTCAGTTTGATAATTTCAAACCTTAATAAAGCTCTGATTACAAGAATAAAAAGAGAGACTGTGCCTCTAGGAAAATGGGATTATACCCAAAAATGAGGCAGTACCTGAAAACGAGACAAAACTGTGAATATGAGTCAGGTGGAGCACCAAGACCTGCATAGGATGAGTAGTTCCCACACTGCAAAGTCCTGATGGCGGTTCCCACTTCAAGGAGAAAGAAAAATGCCAACCAGGGCTGTGCTGCCAGTACACAGAAAGGTACAGGACCAGGGAAGTGACACAGCAGCAGACAATTTACAGAACCATGTCAAGCACACCTTGATGCCAGCTCACACCTGCATGAAACAGCACTGCCCTGCCTGCAAGGGCTCGAGGGGATGGCACCGTGCTCGCTCTCCGAGGCAAGGGCACTACAGAGTATTCCTTTTACCTCCACAGACTGCTCCGCTGCCATGGCAACATGGACAACAAATAAAAAGCAAGACAATGTGACCTTTGAGCCGAATTTGCCATTTTCATAACTTCTGATTAAAAAAAATCTTCGCGAATTTTTAGCAAATTTTCGCATTTCCTTGACCCTCTTCTGTCAGTAATTCATTAGATTCTGACATCTGAGCTTGCCTTCACATTATTTTTCATAGGCATATCCCCAGGTAATAATTAGTCTTTGGCAGTTTTTCTTCCAGGCTACTTTTCCCATACGTTTTATAAAAGCAGTGCCCAAAGCCCAGTCCACTGGTGATAACCATTCTTTGCAATTTTTCCCTCAAGTTCCGGGTGGCAGCTGCTGCCATGAGACAGAAAGTCACACAAAAGCTTGGGAAGAAAGGCAACAGGAAGGACCCATTAATATACTCATAACTTCCAAGGAACTGGTACTTAAAAATAAAAACATGTGTTCTTTCCACCCTCAGTTTGCCATGTCTCAGGGTTCTCTGCTCATTTTGCTCCAGAAGGCTTTTGCCTCCAACACCTCCCAAACCCTGTATGTAATAGGGACTCAAGAAACTTGTGATCTGGGACAGAGCCAGTGTTCTCACAGGTATTGATACTCAGTGTGAAACATCAGAACAAAGCAGCATACTGAAATTGCCACCCTGGCTCTCAGATCACCCTGTCAGCTCTTTGATGTAACCTTTTCTGCTGTCAGAGGTTTTGTTCTTGCACCACAAGACCACACAAGCAGAGGAGTGCACACATCCACGTGTACAAATGGATATATAATGGATATATCTGAAACCCAGCTGTAACGCCTTTCACTGACCCTTCTGCTTAGAACATTTAATTGCTTTTTAAATAGTTTTGAAATATTTATCCACAAACCTTCTCCCCAGGTTTGGTGATGATAACAGTGACTATCAGTGAAAGGGAACTCTTGTCAATGAGTTTGCACACCTTTCTGGCTTTGCAGGAAAGAAAAACCACATAAAAAACAACCAACCAACCAAATCACAAAAAATCTCCCACATTAAGGTTCATCTTCAGTTTCTGAAAGCCAGATCTAGCCTAGTGCAGTTGTGGCAGCAGGGTTATTGTGTCTGTGTTGTGGTATCTGCAAGTCTGCCTCCTGCTTGCTCTTTCTCTGCATTCACTGCTCAGCAGGAGCACATCTCAGAGATCTGAGAGCACCACCACGGGAGGTGTGAGCCAAACCAAGGGCTGAAGCAGTGAGCCACAAGGCCCAAAAGCAGGAGCTGTTGCTGCAGAAGCACCAGGCTCTCGGTGCAGTGCATCCCGTGTGCACACATCCTGTGAGCCGGGCACAGCTGGGGACACACACCACAGACCCCACCCACACACTGCGCCTGGGTCACTCTGAGAGTACGTGGGACTAGCGACTGACTGCAGCATTTGAGTGTGGTGACTCACATCTCAGCTTTCAAACCCTGCCTTTGCAGCAAAAAGGACTCACTGCCATGCAAAACACCAGAAACTTCCCAGCCACCCCAGGCAAACCAGCAGAATTGATGTTCCATGGTCTCCCAGACTTGGCCCACCTTTAACAAGCCACCAGGCTGACTCCTTTTGCCCCCTCTGAGCAACTCACAAGACAGAGGACACATTTTCCTGATGTGTCACAGGCATCTACAGACAAACCTCCCTAAAACTGAGCAGGATTGTGAATGGGAAAAGCTCTTGCCCCACAGAGGTCAGTTATTATATGCTAAGGTACCACAACAGATCTCACCACACTTACAAATTCCTCCATCAGAAGAGCCTGACTGCTTCTTACTGCAAAAATATTCCAGGTCACATAAAATACAATTATTTTTAAAATCACAAATGTGGGCTAGAGGAAAGAACCAAAAACACACCTTCCAGTCACAGAAGCAGTCCTTAAATCAACACCTTCCTGCTTTCCATCTTCTGAGAGCAAACAGGAGAGCTGTAGGAGAAGAGCTCAAAGCCCTGAGGGCACTAATAAGCATTATTACCCTGATTGGCCTCACCCACACCTGCCTCCATGGCCCTGGATCTCCTTTGCAGCCTGGGCTTGGCACACCAGTCCCAGAGCACACTGCAAGGACAAGTCCCCAGTTGTCCTGGGCTGTCCCAGGACCTGAGCCCAGCACCCACAGGCTGCCCCAGAGCTGTGCAGGGACAGGGGGTCCTAGCCAGGGCTGCCCTGGGGGCTCCTAGGGTCCTGGAAGGAGAAAAGCAGCTGTGGCCCCTAGGGGAATAAAGTAAAGGATGTCACCTGTCGGAATTGTCTCTGAGGCATGTGCTTTAGTTAAACTCTTCTGCTGAGGTCAGTCTCATTAAAATTCCCCTTTGACTATCTTGTTATTCTAGGCTTCTCTTGAATTAAAAAAGAGCAAATAAATTTCGTGCAGTCTTTGTGATGAAGCTGTACATGACTTGTCCAGCAGGATTTGTACTTTTGTTAAGACAGGAATATTGGCCTCAGAGTGCTAGCAGGTAAATGCATTTAGTGAACTTTGATACCACTGCAGTGCCATGGGATTGGAGGCTGTCCATGGTCTGGCAGCTCATGAGGCAAATCCTGTGTGCTTACTCACTGAATTGACGAGAATTATATCCAGTGCAAGCTGCTGCACTGCTGCTTTTCTCTTGTCAATATTTGTTTGCAGATAAATCCTGGAACTGCTGATTATGCTGGCTCCTGCACTCTCTGTCAACCAGCAACCAAGGAAAGCTGTGCATTCATTTACAGTTGCAAAGCCAGAATTTTACACATTCCCCTTCAAACATCAGCGCATCCTAAGATACACAGGAATTAGAGCTCAATGGCTGGGCATTAACCTGCAGCAAATCTGAGGAAGCAAACACCAAATACCAATTACTGCACAAAATTCAGGCACGCAGAGAATGATTAGGCACCTGCTACTTCCATGAATGCTAAAACTGTGTGATACTTTCCTCAAAGACAGCCATATGCAAAATATCCAAACTGATGAGCTCTGGCCTATCTCAGAATCTCAGTGAACTGTTTGTGTGAGGTCCAGAGCTGTTACATGACCCTCCATACAGTGTCCTGTTTGCTTCACCACCATGCTCGGGGCCATTCTCCTCTCCCCAGTATGATACTGTGCAGCCAGACCCTACAGAAATGCAACAGTGCTCTTAAAATATGCTCGTGAAGTTTCCATTCAGTGTCTGCAGCCCCTGCCATGGGGTGACTTCTCAGCTGTTTGCTGCATGGATCAGAGCGGACAGGGGAGAAAGATGCCAACACTTTGGGATGTTACTGCAGCACTAAAAGCTGGCCCATTAGCTAACTAGAAAAAACTGCAGAGATGCAGCTGAAATTCAAGCTTTCTTGTAGGTTATGCCCTGTATTTTCATCCTTCCTGACTCTGAAAGGAATCTTATTTTTCCCAGTGAAAACAGATGTATAAGGAAATGAGCGAAGTTGCAGAGAATGTCGTGAGTTGTCCCAAGCTGATCCAAAAACCTGTGCTTAAGAATTGTTATTTGGTAGGATTTTCCCCGTGATGTTCTACCCACTGCACCTTCCCCAGTACTAGCAGCTACTAAGAAAAAGACAGGACATATTCTCATCAAAATCTAAGGTCTGTTTCCAGTTAAGGGTGCTGTAAAAGAACATGTCATTTATAAAATCTGATGGAAAAACCCAAAGAAAAATTTAAAGACAGGCTGGTTTCTTCTCAGAAAAATAAATGTCAGCCTAGCTCCACTTTTTCTTCTATGCTCAGGACAGGCTGAGGAGAAAAGAGGTCAGATGGTCCTTTCTGTCTCATGAGCTGAATAGTCCCCTTATGCTTGCACTAGAAAATCTCTTGCAGATAGCAGCACCTTTAACGAGCAAACTGAAGGAGTTAAGATCCAATTATCGCTTTTAGGTTGTTTTTAAATATTAACACAGTTGCCAAAAGACCTGCCTATAATCCATTGCCTACCTGACTCATGTCACCCAAACCACGTACCAGATTACTTTGTCTCAGTTCTCTGTTTGCCACATCACCTCTCCCAGCCTGCAAGCTCTGTGAGCTGAGCTGCTTTTTTCCATCCCCTCCTTTAGCAGCTGGCAAACGAGGCCCTGCTTTGACAGATTCATGTGAATAACAGCTTTTAGTCAAAAAGATGATTTACAAATTTAAGTAAGTTGATGTTTCCTCACCAAAAACTAATTCAATGTGGCTTTGACTTAAAACACAGTTTTTTCAGCATAGCATTTTCTTCTTAAACAGCAAAAGAAAGGATAGCATATTTAACCCTGATTAAGACCAAGAAGCAGTAGATCCAGACTGATTTCTACCTATGCCCTGAGAGGATCCATATCCCTTATGGGAACACTATGGCTGCCAGGCTACAGGATAACCAAATCTCACAGTGTCTTGATGTTCTTATACAATTTTATACAAGTTAGAGTGGACTGTACAGCAGAAATCCAACATATTCTTGCCTCTGTGTATTCGCTAACCCCCATACTAGGGAGTATTTGTAATTTCTTTCTGGCTCAGGAAGTACATATTTTATACTGCAGGGACACAGGTCCAGTGGGACATACTGTGGGTGTACTGCCCTTTCTTCCTAACATACTCAAAAGTGCTGATAATTCAGTGGGAATGGATTGTCCAGCTCCACCCAAGCATGGACTGAAACTGTATGAGGGATTCCCAGTTTCTGGGCAAATGCATTAACCCCTGAGTTTAGTAAAAGGGAAAAATTAATCCACTCCCAGAAAAAAAAATTAAATACCAGGAGTAACTACTTAGAAAATTTGACCTGAATTCATAAATAGTTTTGGGATGACCTAAATACCATTTTCCCAACAAACTTACTATTCACCAGATTTTTTTTCCTTCTGACTTTGCAGGCCAGTTGGCTCATTTGAGGTCCCTCACTATAGGCATTAAACAACAAACAAGACTTTATACAGCTTGGATAGAAAGGAGCTGACTATGGGATTCCTCAGTCCACACTTAGAAAGCTGCAGTCTGGTTTTTGAGAGTGACCATAATCACAAAATTATCACTGTAAGGAACACAGCAGACAAAATGGCCACGATCATCCTCAAGAATGACATTCTCCCAAGTTAAAGGTCACAAAATGCCTGACAGAATTGCCCTTTTCATAAGTCACTGGAAATACTAAAACTCCTGAGAAAAGCGGATGACACAGTATCAACCTCAGATACAAAGCAAAATGAAAGGGCAGCTAATTAGAGGTTTCACAAATATCAACAAGGCAGATCTAGAGCAGACCTCAGCCTGTGGGGAGCAAATGCTTTCTGATTACCCTGTGACTGAGACAGTAGCTGTGGTCACCACCACCACCACAAAGGACTGACCATGTCCCTCTTCCCCCTCCATGGGCACAGCCCAGTCCCAGGAGCAGGCGTTCGCTGAATCTCTTCACACTCATTTTGAACCTTCACGGGGGAGCTCTGCAAAGGATGAGGAGATGTCAGAGTAGTCTGTATTAAAGCTGCAGCAAAGCTAAAACACTCATTGGGTAAGCTTGGCACATTCTCACCAGGCTGCTCAGCACTGGGAGGTGGATGCTCTCAGCTAATGGGGCCTGACAGGCTGAGCAACCAGAGACATTACTCAGACTGGGATGTGCAGTTAAACCATAAAGTGTATCCTGACGTGGCTGCTGGGGACTAATCACAGGCCCTGGGGGATGAAACAGCATAAAGCTGTGAGCAGCAGCACCTGAGAGGTGTGATTAAGGAGGAAATCACAGGGTTTGTTATTCTTCCAGTTCGCCTGGTGCTGATGGACATGGGCAGGGCCATCGTCCCCCAGCCCCACGGGGAGCCCTCTGCCCCTGCCCTTTGCCATCACCCTGAGCCACCACTGTTCCCAGGCTCCTCCATGGCAAATGGCCTCAGGTGGAGGCATGGGGCTTCTACAGGACTCAAAGAGCACAGGCTTGGGGTGCACCTCACAGAAACCCCTCAGAGATCCTTTGTGGGGCTGCTGTGGGACTGAAAAAGCACCTGCTTGGGCTGCACCCCACAGAGACCTCTCAGAGATGCCCCATGGGGGCTGTGAGCCGTCTGCAATGCTCTCAGCCCCTCACTGAGCTGCACACCTCTTGCTGCCCTTGCTTGCAGGGAGGAATTCTCCTCATTTTAAGGCTTTTATCACCTGAAAGTTTCTTCTGAGAGTCTACCAGCGTAATTAAGAGATTTTTTTCAGTAACTTTCAGTTGCTCCGTGCACATAAACAAGAGTTTATGCAGCCGGAGTGCTGCACAGAAACACTGTGCAAAGGCAATTATGTGGCCACAGCTCATGTCTGCCCCATCTCTGCAGTGGTTTTATCACCCCAGCACACTCAACCCCCACAGCAGGTGGAAGGGGGAGTTGGGGCACCCCAGGGCCCAGCTTGCCCCATGTGGGTCAGAGCTCTGTGTCAGGGCAGTCTGTTTCCTGTCCAGCCGATCCAGGGCACAGTGCGGAGAGAAATGCAAAAACAAACATCTAGGAAAGACGGGTTAAAAGCAGGCTGCAGGTTAACCAGCCCCCAGGGACATCTGTGACTGAAGGTAAGGAATCTGGTGTGAATTGGACCAAAAACCCAACAGATTCACGGTGAGGAGACCCCAGTGACATGCCTGAAAATCTAGAGGGTCCAGGGCCACTGGAGCTCTTTTGGGGCCATTTACAGGGGAACCCCGCTGGTGTGAGGAACCAAGAGCAAACCTGCACCTTTACTGGGCTGAGAAGAATTTGCAAAGCTAAAGAAACAGGATTTACTTTACTACTTTAATTTTATTTCTACTTCTACTATGATATACAGAAAGTGATCCATGGTGCTGAGGAGGGCAGGGGAGCCCATGGAAACTGAAGTACTGGGGGAAGATGCTGGATAAAGCTAATGGAGCAAACGATGATGTGTGTGAGGATGAGCTGTCCTAACAAATCTTCAGAGCTGCTTTCTTAAACCTTCACCAAAGAAACCCATTCCCTGTGCCAGCTGTGGTGTTACAGCTCTAGCATTCCCTGTTCAGCTCTGCCTGGGCTGTAACATGCAGGTCCTGTGCTAGCATGGGGAGAGAGGCAGCTTCAGCCAATTTTCAGTAATCAGGGGAATGGTCACAGTACCTGTCCTTGTTAGCTGCACTGCAACCTCACAGTGCTTGGCATACTCATGAAGCCATTATCTCCACACACAGAATATACCACCATTGATGAATCTTGTGAAAAAAATCAGGGCTAAAAAAGGCTGAGGGCTGTAGCTGATGTTAGAGCAGGGTGCTGTTTTCCCTGTGTCACGGCTCAGCTGGAAGCTTGCAGCCCAGTCTTTCCCTAGGGTTTGGCAGCACAGCCGCTTTTATGGACCCATGCTTAAATGGAACAGTTTGGCCTTCAGATGCAACAACAGCTTACGTGCAGGACTCCCTAAAAGTGCAGGTCCCTGGAGAGGAACATGAGGATGTCTACAGGAATGAGCTGGCTGTGGCCCGAAGTGGCGGAGCAGAGTCGTGTAATCCCTTGTAGACCAAAGAGAGGAGTTAATCATTTTCCAGGCAGTGCTTCAAATTGGATCACAAGGGATATCTGTGAGGATTCCAAAAGAAATGTTCCTGATGGTCATTAATGTGTTCCCAGTGACGTACGAGATGCACACGCGCACCAACAAAGCAGAAGCTAGCCTGGAAAAAACCCAGCTCATGTGAAAAGGTGCACTTACAGTAAATTTCATTGCAAGGGACTCACTCATTTCCAGCACAAATAATGACTCCCACTGCTCTTCCACGTGTGCTCTCAGCAAGGGGTGAGGGAGCGGGATGCAGGGCATGTGCACAGCCCAGCTTCCACCCTTGAAAACTCCAAGGGGCCACGCTCTGTTTCCATAACACTTTTTACATGCTTACTTTTATGGGTCTCTTGATGACAATCTAAATCCTGCCTGTTCTTCAATAAACCATTAATCTTCCAGATAGAGTTCAGGGAAGTTGCTGTGTAGCAATAAAATGCATGTTTCCAGAGTCCAGAGGGAACAAAAAGGAAAAAAAAAAAAGTGAAAGGGAGAGACATTGTTTCTGAAAGACAAATTCCTGGCTTGCAGGGGCTGGGGGACATGTAGGGTTATCTCCCCAAATCCTACCTGGAGGCTGTCCCTCCCCTCACCACACTCTGATGCCACTTTGAGTGTAACATTTATGAGAAAATCCACCCTTCAACAACACTATCAGCATAAGAAAGGGGCTGGTGACCCCTGTACCTCCCATCCTCATGGCCCAGAAGCCTTTTGTGAGTGGTGCCAGCTGGGGCAGTGCTTTGGTGAGCAGATACCAGCTGGGGAGTGTCAGTGATCATCACTGCCCCTGCTGGGCCTGCCTTGGAGGTCGGTGGGGAGAGGGCTCCACCATTCCCCACCAGCCAGCAACGTCAGCAGCTACCTCACATCACCCAGCTTACAGACTTGCTGCTGCTTTTGCAGAATGAAGCATAAAATGTCTCTTCTTCATTGTCCTTCAGTGAAATGACTTCCTTCAGTGTGCTCAGTCTCACAGAGCCAGTGGCATAAAAGCCATGAAGTCCCCACACCAAAGTTGGTTAGTCCTGTCCTGGGTTTGCATTTGAACTGGTGACCCACAGTAGAAGTTACAAATTCTGTGCCCCACTTTATAACAGGATAAATGAACACAATCCCTTGTGCTTCCAGGCCCCTATAAAATTGATGGTAACCATATGTCAGCGTGTGTAGCTGGTAGGAAAGCACGTACTGCACTACTCAAAAGAGATGGTAGCAGTCAGCACTAAAAAGTGCTAAGGAATAGAAAAAAATCAGGTTTAACCTGACTTAAGAGCCTTAAGCTATGTCTTTTATGCTGTAAAGAAAAAGAAAGGAAAGGATAGGCCTGAAAAAATCATTTCCCTGGGCTACAGTCCTGTAGAAAAATGGTAGAAAAGGGGGAAAAAATAGGCACATCAAGAACACACGTACAGATATAAGTACAATTATTGGACTCTCCCAGTTCAAACTGACACAGCTCTCGACAGAAAAATGAGGGAAAATTCACAGTCTGTCTAGACATCATAAATAAATAAGTACAAGTACTCAGAGAGTCTAGGACTATTACTCTCAACTTCTGGGTTTCTGGTACTTCCCTGGCACATATGTATCTCACAAATATTCCTATACAGGACACTTTTAGCCCCAAAGCTCTGTCTATTCTATATGAATGTTTTGTACTCTTCTTTCCACTTGAATATAATGTTCTCATTGTTCCTGATGATAGTACTTCCCAAGACAAACTAAAGGTCACAGAAAAGAAGTTGTGGAAAAAATTCTTTTTACTGACAGAAGAAACCCTGGGATCTATTGAATGTTCCAGATGAGTGTTTATTACAAAACTAATGCATAATGCAGTGTGTAAATGTCTACACAAACAGTAAGTACAGTACCTATAGATCACCTGAAGCAATAAAAGCCTTGCCGCCTCTAAGGTAGCATTTTTCTTGCCACTGCAGCACGATGAAGGTCAGCCCTTTCAGCAGCCATTTGCACCTCTCTGCAGAAGTGAGCTGCATGATTATTTTAATCTGGTCTTGAACTCTTGATGAATATAGGAGAAAAAAATCGTTACAGTGAGCATCCATCTGAGATACACATCCTGGCCAAAGAGAAGCTAATTAGATATGACTGAAGTTAATTATGTTTAACACTGAGCGGAGAGACCCCGAGAAACAGAATGTGACAGGGCTCTTGCTGCTGTTTCCTTCAGTGGGCAGTTTCTCAGTTAACATGGGTAGGTGCTACCATCACATCATCCACTGGCCTCAGTGTCATTTCTCAGGTAACACTCGCCCTTGTAACCAAAGTCAACAGCATCTTTTGGTGTAAAATCCTGTGCAGCTGATGAAAATTAACACATATGCACTTGATGCACATCCCCTGAATTTCCACGCTGCTCTCATACAGTGATGAGTGAGGAAAGTCAGATCTGGAGAAATGTCCCAGTGGTGCTTGGGCTTTCAGCAGTCCCAGCACTGCTCTGTGCTTCTACAAGTGTCAGGAGAGTTCCCTGTTTCCCAGTGCAGTGGCAGCAGGGTGCTTGCAGGCTGGAAAGCAATTACTGACACTCAGTGGCTGCTGCTGCTGGCAGGACTGGCAGTTGCAGTGGGTCATTTTGTAGGATCAGGTATTTGTAAGGAAAATGATGGGATGTGTTTTCCATTGAGGCCTTGAAGGAGGCACCATTGGGACTCTCCTCTGTTATGTTCAAGGCAGTCTGTCTGCTGCTGTATCACTCCATATCCATTGTTAAAAACCAGTAGCAGCATCAGTTTTTCTCTTCGTCTCTCATCTCTTACAGGAAACTCTTTTTGATCAGTTTATCCTGTTCTGAGGAAAGAGAAGAGGGATGTACATCCTCAGAGGTGCACGGTTTATATTTCCTCCTGAGGAGAAGGAAAGACCGAGCTTTTGTGTATTGGCTAGGGTGGAATTCAAAACTACTTGCATGTCTCACATCCTCTCACCTGCACTGCTTGGCTGATGCTTTCATTGCAGGGATGAGACACAGCTGTCCCAGGGAGGGCTAGGCTGGGGACCAGCCCCACAGCAGGCTGCTCCAGGTCCAGTACTCATGGATGAGCTGCAGGGCCTGGAGGCATCACATGATGGTTCCATCTGAACAGCTGGGGTTCACACCACAGGAAATTCTTTAATTTTGTGGTTCCTTCTCCAAGGACAAACAACTCTTCTGCCTTTTCTCACTTTCCATCAGAGCTCAGCACTCTGAAATTCTCAGAGTTATCTTCACATCAGCCTTAGGCAGCAAAGGTGTGTTCTTTACAGTTTATAAAAGAGAGTCTTAGCCAAAGCAAGTAATTTTCCAGAGTACCACAGTGAACCTGGAGCTGAAGGGGAAAATGAATTTAGTCTCCCATATTCCAGAACTACTGCCCTGCTCTCCAGCTCTCAATGAAGCAAAAAATCCAGTTAACATGGCTTCTATGGGCCTGAGGAGGGATGAGCTGCAATATTCCAAGTGCTAGAAATTGGCACTTGTTGCCAGTGGCTACTGTTGCATCTAGTAGTATTAAGGAGGGCAAAAAAAAAATTGTTGCTCCTAGGTGGGCAAGGGCTTTGTATTTATACCATATCTTTCATCTAAAATTCACAAGCATTTAGTATCTATCAGAAACATCTCACATTTTCACAGACAGCAATAGAAGTAGCACGATACGATAACCAAGAGAAGCACAGGCCAGTTGAACAGATTGCTGAGGGATAGAGCTGGGAACATAGTCTGTAATGCATCATCCAGTTGCCTTTATTATCCTTTTTTAGTCACTTATTTGTGTAGCAGAAGACGCAGTCTAACCTGGCCTAACGTAAACTAGAACCCTACCCAAACCAAACCAAACAAAATCAAACTTTGAAAAACTGGTGCTCATTGATTTTTTCTTTACTTTCCATTTTCTAGCATAGCTGAGCTGTTACAGAAGTGTCAATGCACTAAGCAGGTGCAGCTATTTTTGGCTGTACACAGCAGGAACTGCAGAGGCGTGTGAAAATGGAAAGGATACAAAAGTAAATCAACCAAATACACAGAGGCAAATATGATCAGTGCATGAAAACCAATAGCCTAAAAAATTTTACTAACTTTTATGCCTCCTGGATCCAACTGTTAACTCAGGAAGAAATCATCTTCCCACTAGGACAAGTTCCAAACAGATTATAATGTGACCATGGTAAGTCAACAACCACAGAGGAGCAAGGTCCAACTTTGCCAGAATTGCACCTGGCACATCCAGCTATTCTGTGTGGCACCCACTTTGAGCATCTCTGAGAATGCTCATTTTTCACATGGTGGGGACTCCTTCCATCTTTTAATTTTTAGATGAAAACTAAAGGCAGATGGTTTTACCTCTTGGTTGAAATGGCTGTGATAAAAGCGTGGTCTTCAGCAGGGAGCTGTGTACCCCTTGTCCTCAAGCAGTACACCTGTCCTTGTCCAGCCTCATGCACTGAGGGCCTAGAAACAGAAATGGCTGTTAGAATTTATCCATTTCCTTCCTTTCCAGCTCTTTGAGAATGGATTTGATTATTTGCGTGAGCGTGGGCACTTGTCTGAAAAAGGGACAGATCCAGGGAACCCACTGTGAGAGGGCCAAGCTAAGGAGGGAAGTTTTACAATGAGTTGCAGCACATGAGGCTCCTGGCATTACCACTATCTGTGACCTGTGCTCTGGCCCTGGGAAAGGGGATTCTCTTGTTAACATTCCTTCTCTGGTTAACTCTCCCCTGGTCTAGAGCACAGCCATGCTGGGAGAGCTTGGGAGATCCTGTGCCTGGGGAAGAGACAAGTTCTGCATTCCCCCTTCAGTTATTCAGCAGGTCTGGTCTGTTGGATGAGTAACCTCACAGGTGTGTCTGAACACGATTCACCGGTAGGATTTAGGACAGCTCCTATCACAGATCCCAACGTGGCAACCTTGATAACTGACATTTCTACTTACAGTAGGTCCTGGAGCCAGCCCATGTACACAGGCCACATGTGGCCATCTTCTCCTTTCCTCTCAAAGGTGATATGTGTTAACTCACCAAATGTGTGAGGTATTGCACTGCCAAGAAATGGGAGCCCAATTGCTGTGTTCTTTTAAGGAAGAATGCATTTGTAAAAAAAATCACCTCCATTCAGTCAAATTCCAGTCAATTATCATGGCCTTCAAGCCAAGATCTATTAGCTCTGAATCCGACTTAACTCAGTTACTGAAGCACACTGGAAATGCCATTCATTTTTGAAAGAAAAATATTATTACCTTTTACTTCTTAGTAGTCAAAAGGATTTTGAAACAAGATTAATGGGAGCAATTTTTTTTCTCCTATCTCTAGCTTTTGAAGATTAGCAACACTTCTTTTATTTTGGAGTAATAGCCACCTGGCAGTCTGGGGTCACTGGGCTGTCTTCAAGGCATCATTGCATTCACTTGCACATGCATCTAACATTTATAGCTAAAATACATTTTTATTTATTTCTTTTTTTTTTTTTTTGCCCCGGTGTCATCAAAAAACTGATTCGGACAAAGAGAAATGCCTTAGGAGAAAGGTAAATACATTCAAAACTATCCACATGCTTCATCCAACCACACAACTCAAGGATAGCTCCATCACAGTCTGCAAGAAGCTGGCCACTTTTTGTGTTTAGTAGCTCATTTCAGTGTAAATAGGCCCCAAAGCATGCAGTGTTTCCCTTTATAGCAGCTCCATTTGACACAAGAAACCGCTGGAATAAGCTACCTTTTTGATCCATGCAGCAGAGCTGTAATTTACATTTTGTTCTGTTTTTCCTCCTTATCACCAGCGCTGTCAGAAGTCTCTTGATTCATGGTTGTGGCAATGGAAACACCGAAACCCCGAGGCAGCGGCGTGGGTAAATGTGGAAGATGCAGCGCTGAGGCTGACCCGCTATTCCAGGACACTGCGGCTGTCCCGGGAGATCGCACTGCTGCAGGCAAACACAGCCCGGCTCATGGGCAGCCTGAGGTCCACAGAAGCTTGTGACCAGGCCCCAGAGTTATTTAACAGGGAGTGAGTGAAGAGAGCAGAGCACAGGGGAGCCTGCTTTGTGGGAAAGCGAGCAGATATAACTTTATAGCAATCTGACTTTTGAAACAACCTCAAATTACCCTGTGCAAGCAGGTCTTAACCAGTGCTGGTGAGTCTGTACACGTAATTCGACAGATTTAGAGAAGTGCAAAGCTGCCTCTAAACATTTATCCCCTGTATAGGGAGGCAGATTCTGAAAACCTCCTCTCTACGTAACACTGGGAATGACAGAGCAGCAGTGAGACCCAGGGTCAAAGCCTGTGACAAAGCCAGCCGTGGCCAAATAGTGGAAATCCAGTGGGATCAGAGATCTGTGTCAGATACTTCTCCATAACCTCAACTCCAGCCCACACCATTTGCTATAAGGCAAATCTAACCCCAAAACTCAAAATGCACATAGGTCCAGAGGCTGAATAAGCAATACAAGTTTCCATAGCAGTTTTTCCAGTTGCCCCAGTGCCTCCCCAGCACCCCCAGGTCTTTGCAGAAGGGTATCCCTGTGGCCCTGTTTGCTCACACTCACGACCTGAGCGTGCTGCCCAGTGCCCCAACAGGGACCAAAGGTGGATTTGGAGCACCTGGCTCAGCCCTGCAGTCAACTCACAATGTTGCACAACTGTAAAGCTCAAGGAATCATTTCAAAAAGAGGCTCAGAAAAGGATCCTGCAGGAATTGTGCCCAGTCTCGTTACTGGAAATCTATTTGACGTAGTGAACAAACATGGAGACTTTCCCAGGAAATGTGTTTCTTTATTTAAATAAAATTAGTGCCAGTAGAAACAATAAACCTTAAATACATGAGACAATTATATACAACTCGATGTTAGGAATTATATACATCAGTTTTTTACAGATACAAATACATTTATACCAAAAGTAAAGGACAAAGGAGAAAGCAATGGAAAATGTGACAACTTGCGCATGTCAGTCTCATTTGGAAAGTTTCAGGATTCAAGTGATTCCAGGCAAAGTGCCAAACTTAATTTGGCTCCTTTCAAACTTAAAACAGCCCCTTTTAGAGTAAATCTACCAAAAAGCTTTATATGGTCTGATCCAAAGTTCAGTGAAGTCGATGGAAAAACTCCCACCGGCTTCAGCCTGCCCCGAATCAGGCCCTTTCTGAGCACAATGGAGCCTTTGTTCTGCTGTGGTTAGAGAGAGACAGCGATCCCTGATCCCTACATCACGTTAACCCTCTGAGCCCTTCCCAGAGGCAGCAGCACAGCAGACTCCGGCCTCAGTTCATTTCTGCTGTTCAGCATTCATGTTTTTCGAGCCGTCTCTCAAGCTCTAATGCCAGTGGATAAATCACAGAGCTATTTTAGTGCAGGAAATACGTGGAGACATTTTGCAAACATTTTGCTGTGCAACGCTTTAGATTCAGGCTCTTCAGACCTCATGCTTCAAAACTAATCAAAACACTGTAATAAGTTATTATAAAATATATGGTATGATTGAAATATTAATTTTCTTTGTATTATTTTTTACTTCTTTTAAAAGTGCAATAATCCAGCAACAAATTTCATGAGCATTTAAAAAATGTCACAGTACCATTAAATTGGGGGGAGGGGGAAGTCTGCAGTGGTTTTAAATACTAGTTACTAATAGCTTTATAGAAATGCATGTGTCACATGCGAGCTGATTAAAAAAAAAGATGTAACACAATGTTTACCTACACTGGCTTAAATAGAGCAGAAAGTCTAGATTCTTTAATGATGTAAATGGATACAATTTTCCTGACCTCAAATGGAGCATTTAACTCCAACAGAGAAACACAAAATCTTGTGCCCATCCCTGACTCAGCTGATAATTTCAGTGGGGCTAGGAACTCACCCTTGCTAGGTTAAATTCCATTCAGAATTCCACCTCTTTTTCAAGGGGGTGTAACAGAGCAGCATCTGTTTGAGCTTTTCTAGGTCTTACAGCCTGTAAGAAAGATCTTTTAACATCTCCTTTAACTTACAGATCCTTGCCTTTAGTGACCAAATGTACACATCTTTAAAAAATACAAAAGCAAAAAACTAAACCACTTTTCCTGTCAGTAACTCAGTCACAGGCTGGATTGCAGCAGAAGGTGGTGAACCTGACCCAGCCAGTACAGGTACAACTTAAGCAAAGACATAGGTGAGTGTCATGGGTCTGAAGCCAGGCCTCACAAACTGCACAGGAACTCGGTGCCTCTCTTTTTCTACTTTGTCTTTCATTCTTTCTGTACCTAAAGTCAGCCTCCAGCCATGCTGCAGCCTCCCTTCAAGTACAGCATCCACAAGTTTCCAGCTTTCAAGACCTCACTGAGCAAATGTGCTGTTGGCTGTGGTTTGTCATAAGAAAAACACAGTAAGAGTATTTCTAGTCTATCACAGCTTTGTGTGAATGAGCATTACCCATCATCTTTAAGAACCAGGCACTTGCATGAGGGTAACTTCCCCAAACGATTCCCAGATATTTACAGAATTCTGAAATATGCAGAGACATGCCAGTAATAATTACCTCGTTAGAAAATACATATATATTCACCACATTCTTAGCTTTCATAGTAAGAAATAATAATGGAAAAATTAAAATTAAGCAACTCAATTATGTGCAAGTTACACTTCGAAGTTGGGTACCACTGCTTCCTTGTCCTGCCAGCTCTCAGGAACGCCTTGGGCCCAGGAGCACAGATACCTGTTCAGAGTTCATTGGAGAGCAGAGAAGTAGAGCCACAAGTTCTTATCGGGAGCTCCACTCACGCTTTGGCAGCTGATCAAGGGAGCCCTGCGAGTGCTAGGAATTCTTATGGATGTTTTCCACAGAACCCTCGCTGCTCTCGTTGAGGGGCGTTTCTGACACTTCCCCTAGTTCGGTATCCAGCACTTCCTCCTGGATGGTGAAGTGCACGTCTGGGGAGGAGGACTCGGAGCTCACGCTGCTGCCTTCCATGGAGCAGATGGCGCAGGACAGGGATGGCACCATGCTCTCCTGCAGCATGTTCAGCATCATGGGGATCTGCACCGATTTCAGCCCTGCCACGGTCGGTAGAGGCTTTACGGCTTCCCCCCATTCTCTCTCCTCATCTTTATAGAGCAGAAGCAAATGGGATGACTTCTCCTTTCTTTTGGATTTCATGTAGCCAAGCATTATTCCTATCAGGAAGATCCCATAGAAAGACATGACGATCAGAATGTAAAAATACTCGTTGCTGTTGTTCTTCTCTGTGCTGGGGGATTCAGCATCAAGCATAGCTTGGGTCACATTTGCATGGTCCATCTTCAGCATGGAAAGTGTTTTACCACAGCTAAAGCCTGGAGGAGAATGAAAATGGATATGTAAGATCAAACTTCAGAGCAAAGGTGTAAAAGAAACATCTGGAAAAAGGTTACCCCGAACCCTTCCTTACCCCTTGTAATTGTAAGCTTGCAAACCCCACACCTGATTGAAGCTCTCAGTCTATGATACTTCTGCATTACTATTGTAGGTGAATGAATCCTTGTACAGATACAGAAAACATTAAAGGAAAGTAAACATATAATATTATCTTGAGTTCTATGCTGACTTATAAAACACCAAATCCACGATTAAAGAAAAAAAACTACATAGAAATACCCTGCTAGGCACTTAAACATAGTTTTGTGCTACTTGACCAGGTTTCCATGGTGGAGGAAAGTTAGAAGTATTATTTTGTTCAGTGATGTAGGAAAAAAAATAATCAAAAAACAACTTACGCCGGTATGCAAATAATTCCTCCTTTTGCAAAGCTCAAGAGACCTTTCCTCTACCAAATGCCGGGTGTTCTGAAAACTTTCCTCTGCTGCAGTTGGAATAAATAGCTCTCAAGAAATGTTTCATCACGTGTTTTAGAGGCACAGTTTATAATAGTTTTGTGTTGGAGTCAACAGATGAACTTGAAGGATTGCAGTTCAACCCACTGAACTCTTAACAGCTGTGAAAAGAAAAAGACTTGGGAATTCAGATTTTACTCTTTCCTAACCAGTCCTACACTGGCTCTTTCAGCTTGTGAATCTGTTCCTTTAACATCCTGGTTGCTAATTCTGACCTGTTACCCTGAGAGCTGCTACACAGAATGGAAAACCTGCAGATCCTTACTCTGTGTCTGTCATAACATACAGAAAAATACACATGTGAATTTTATCTTAGACACTACCACATTATTTACATGCCTGCTATACAGTCTTCCCTGAAGAGATGGAGGAGGAAACAAGTTATTTTCTTTGGTCAGGACTAATGACAAACCTTTAGAAAGTGTGTCCAGAACAAAGTGGTGACTTTCAACTCATGCTGCAGCTCCACTTTGCCACAAGCTGTGGGGCTGGGGAGAACTGGGCCCTGTGTCTTGAGTGAGTTTTGGATGGAAGGGTGCTGGTGCCACCTAATTTCGGCCATCAAAGCAGCAACTGTGGGATCTGGGTTCCCCACATAATCAGTGAAAGGGTGCAGACTCCTCCAGGGAGCAATTTGAAGCTCCTGAAGCTTGCAGCCCCCTTCTGCCTCGGTAGAAGCAGCCAAGAGTTAATGCTGTCTGCATGATGTTATGCCTAAATAGAGGCCAGGGACACCGAGTTAATGATTATTTAAGTCCAAAGGGATGTTACCAGTTCCTGGGCAGAGGGATGCTCTCTGAGTGACTGCTGGGGGCTGCTGGGCTGAGCAGGACACCTCCCAGCCTGCTGGGGAGGGCAGTTCAGATGCAGCCTGTGTTGCAGGGCCCACAGAGTTCCCAGTCATCAGCTCCGTGGTACAGGAGGCTCTGAGACCCCTTTCCAACACGTAAGCAACAGTCCAGGCCATGGGAAGAAGGAGGCCCAGCTTGCACCTTAGGGATTTCATTTCCTTATCCTCTCCATCCCCATTCTTCACACACAAAGCCCAATTAGTCAGGCCCCACATGTGAATGTCACCCCTTCTGCAAAGCTTCAAGGATGTTTATGTAACAGAACACTCCACTTCCAGAAAGCAATGGACTGGTGCTGGAGTTTCCCAACGGTAGGTCTGGCGTTTTTTTCCCTGCAGTCACTTGTGGATTCTTTGCATAGACAGCAAATTCTTTTCCAAACTCTGCCCTTACAATCCCTCTGAGGTAAAGGCAGATAGGATTAACTTCTCTTCACATGTAGAAAAAGGCAAGAGAGAGAAGTTAAGCGACTTTAGACATAGTGGAGAATTCGAGAAAAGACAGAATTGTATCTCTGTTTGGAACCAGCGTTTTCCATCATTTCTCTGAACGACTACAGAAAGAAGGGGAAAAAATTACATTAGCCAGATTCCCTTCTCTGCACCTTAAAATAGAGGATCCTCCCTTTAGGATGTTGGTTTTATCTCCCTGCGCATTCCCATGTGATAGCTCAGGAGCTGTTGATGTTGGACTAACGTCTACTGGGATTTCATCTGACAAAATCTGTCTGCAGCACCAGCTTGCCAAGTCTGAATTCTTCTTCCCTGTTCCCGACAAATTACCAAGCAGGCAACAAGAGCATGTCAACTGTAGGCTAAAGCAGAACCCACAGCAGGTCTCTGGATCTTCTAGTTAACTTTAGGGAATATTTACTTCACAACTTTCTCAGCTCCACGTCATATCTACCCCTCCCATTCAGCTCTGGAAATTCGGGGGTTGAAAAATTAAAGACCATGCGTCAGGTTTTAGCAGCACCTTCTCATGCAGGACTTTCACAGACTGGTGAGGAAGTGCCTCGCATTGCCAGGTCAATGAAAATTGGCTCGGCACAAGGAGAAAATCTTTTTCTCTGTCCATGAAACCAGCTTGGATCCTGGGAACAAGACCACCTAAAGCCTGTCCTGCTGCCTCCTGTCATCAGTGTCACCACTCACCTGGACACAAAGGCACATCCCGAGGCACAGGCACCCCACAGCTCCCAGCAATGAGCCGGCAGAGCAGGGGCAGACCAGCTCTTCTGTAGGCATGTGCAGGTGCAAATATCATCCCTTATTTGCTCCAAACCCTTGTATTCTTCACGTAGGTGGAGCTCTGTACAAATTACCAAGATGAAGACGAGCACCCGACAGGAAGACAGGAAGACTACTCAGGTACATTCATAGATTTGTGCAATTCCCCAAAAGTTCAACTGAAAGATGACTAGATTGCATAATTCTGCAGTTATTGACGAAAACTCTTTGCAACTGTGTTTACTTTGGCTAGCTGATGACAACATCTCTTCTCCATCTGTTAGCCCGTGGTTCTTAAAAACAGTTTAATTTTAAAAAGGCCTGCAAGGAATTCCTGAGCCTTCTATAGACATGAAGAGGAGGGATAGCAAGACACTGGGGAATAACCACCTCAAAAACACATGCCACTTGCTTACTGATGCCATAAGTCAGTTTTCTCAAGCTATACGCTGTAGGAACTATGTTTTTGTCTAAAAACCAGACCTAGAAATTTAAAAGTTGGAGCTTTTAGTTTTGTGCTTCAAAATTATGTTTGCTGCAACTTATATTGTAAAGCCATTGATCACAGCAAAAAGCTTACCTAATTTGAAATTGCTTATTTTTTAAGTTAAGCTTTGCTAGTTACTTCTTTTTTGATATCTCTTTCTTTCTTCCTTTCAGATCAATTTTTTTCCCCAAACTTCAGAGCATTTTCCCTGAAATTTTACTTGGACATCTCTTATGCTTTCAGCAATTGCCTCTCACGTGTTCCTCTTCACCTTTTTTGCACCCATCCCAAACAAGGATATAACATTTAAGAATAATCCTCGTGCTGTTGCTACCACCTTCCATATTTCCCCTTTGGAAAACATTCAGGCCAATAAAGCAGAGCAACAGCCAGGCACTCCAACAATGAAAAGGTCACAACATAGTTGTTGATGCCAGATTTTTTTTCTCAAGGTCCCTGTCTCCTAGAGAGCCTTTTGTGGCAGCAACCTCCGTCACCAAAGGACGCAAACGTTGAGGCTCGAGGCATCCCATGGGGCAGGAATTCACAACATGGCTTAAGGGATCATATAATGTGAGCCCTTTCTCCAAATAAAAATTTGAGGACAGTCAGAAAACTGAACAAAGACAAAATCTATTATGAAGACAACACGAAACCTCCTTAGAGACCCAGATGACTCTGCAGGCTGCCATGGAAAATATATGCCTAACCCTTCATTACGGGCATGATCCATGGTCTGATGCTGCATTTATCTTTCTTGTCCCAGTTAGTGAGTTGATAAGACTAAAGACACCAAACAATTGTTAAAGGGCCAGCTCCTATGGGAAGCTGAGCCTGTTTGATGAGTGTCTGCTGACAGCATCACTGTAAAGAGCACCCGAGTGTGTGCACTTCTAGAGTTATCATCTGAAAAAAAAAAAAATTAAAAGAGAAACAGGAAGGACAAAGGAGTTGGGGTTTTTTCTTCCTGACGTGGACATTTAATGGAAGCACTGTTTGGTAATTTACTGCTAGGGGGAAAAGGGAGGGAGAGTTTGCCATGCAAGCATGGACTTATTTTTGATTTAGAGCCCCCAGATACTGCAGTTGGCAAAGGACAGACAACTGATGGTGATCCAAAAGATAATCAATATATTTCACTCACATATATTATTTCAATTGAAGTAAAATTTGAGCTGCTTTTGACACCATAAAGGAAGACATGATAAAAGGGATATTTGAGCTCCTGACCTGGTCTTGCATTTAAGGACCTGCCATGCCGAGATGTTCACGCTGACTTTCAGTCCTGCTGCAAAGCACACACCTCACCGAGGACCTGAGCCAACCCCCCCAAAGTTACTGGCAGTGCCTCTCCTAAGACAAACATCAGCACCTGCTCCTTTCAGATTCTGTGCAGCTCAGTGAAGCCTGTGAGTGTGTTGGAATAAAAGCTAGCTCCAAAGCAGCAATATGCTCATTCCCACAGCAGACAATGAGTGGCAGAAGTGACACAAGCCCCGTGCCCCCTCACTATTAAGTGTACTGACACTATGAAATTTGTGAGCTTTACTATGAGCTCTTAAAGCTTCTGTGCCTCATCACTTCAGCCACTTAAGTGAAATTAATCTAATAATACCTACAAATTCCTTGTGCTGGGAGGCACAGCATGGTAACACACCGGAAGATCACCACCCAAAAAGGCAACAACCACTGTGTCCATAAGCACAAAGGCTGGGCTGGCATCTGAGCCATCGGACACGGCTCTAGGTTCAGTGTCATTTTCCATCACTCTCCCTTATTTTTCATACTGCAAAAATCGATGACATTCTTCATTAACTTGACACAAGCAATTTCTAGAGGAACATGGCAATTTCCTCAGTGTCATCCATAATACACTGTGTTGCCATCTGGATGCCAAATGGAAGTAATGGTCTGATCTGTTATTAACTACAAAAAAATTTAGTAAAAGGCTACAGCTCTGCCTTGTTACCTTACAGTCTTCACTGGGGAAAACATGCAAATATAACTCCAGAAGATGCAAGCATCAGCCTTCTCTCCAACTTCAGAGTTCAGTTTGCCTTAATTCAAGTTTTATTTCACCTTATAGAAGATCCATATTCATGAAACTTGAAATTTCTCTGCACACAGAGAAGCAAAAAAATATTTTAATCAATAGAAGCAAATACCAGGTTTAGCAGCATCTCAGAGCCAAGGTGACCATCTGCACTCATGCTCTCAACTCTAGCAGTGACAAGAGATTTCCCAGAAGCCACATCTGGACTGTGCAATTGCTCTCCAAGCACACAACAAAGATCTGTAAAGGCAGATTGGTTTCTGATCCTGAAAGATGACAAGCAACAGAAAACCTCAACGATATCTGTAATAACAGTTCAGACTAAATTTAGCATTTACTGTAAGGCATGTGTTGTGAGAGTCTTGGAGTTTTGGAGAAGCATTCCTTTTCAACCACTAAACTGAATTTCAGAAAGCTAGGAGTGACTGGAAACAGAAGGAAACAGGTAACTCTCATGACAGCAACAACAAGAAACTACAATAAAAAAATACAAACTTTTCAGTGGCTGATATGAGAATCTGAGCCCAAAGACATCACAGTGTCAATTCTGTTTTCTGTAGCTAAGACAGGTTACAAAGTTGTTTTATAAATATATATTTCCATGCAGAAAAATGAAACTTATAATTCACATTACCTTATCCTTTTCCTTTGATGAGCACAGTGAATGGGTTGCTTGATCTGAAAATGCTTTTTTTTTCTTTTGCCTTTACTTTTTTTTCCCCCAAATACAATTAGCTGTTGGATGCACTACCTTTAAAAACAAAATAAACTTAAAGCTTATTTTGCTTTTGGAGTCAAATGCTGGATTCAGCTGTTCTATATGGCTCAACTGTGTTCAACATTATTTGCTTCTATTTGGATCCAAAACAGCAAGCAACAGACTACATTCTAGACACCAAAAAAAAAAAAA
>VWZT01005653.1:83308-112549 GCA_013397055.1 Pachycephala philippinensis | reverse complement strand
AAAAAACAAACCAAAAAAAAAAACAAGAGACTTTAAATGTGACTTAGCAGTGTTTAGGAGAAATTCACTGACAAATCCAAACACACGATTCTGTCTCTTCAGCAAAGAGAGTGTTCTTGCTCTCCCAACTATGGAAAGGTCCTTATGTAGGTCCATTCATCCTCTCTGACCAGCTTCTGGCTCTAATCTGTTCAGAATTAGCACTTTGGTTTACATTAGTGAAGGCTTTTAAACTACAAATTGTAGATAAAGGGATATGTATCAATAGAGGGCTTTTGAAAAATTCCTCTGCACACAGCATGAAGATCTCAGGGTTGTTTTTTTTTTGTTGTTGTTAATGTTAAGATTTTTCACAACAAGAGAAATTCAGCAATGCCACTAATTGTGAGGCATAAGAGATAAAGGGGACAAAACCACTGAAAACATTCAAGTGGTCAACTTGAACCTTCACCTGGCTACGGATCATAAATTAAGGAAAGATCATTGGAAAAGTTAAGAGATGCTTGCCCAACATAAGGCAGAAAGCTTACAGAGACATCTAGCTGTCCAGTTAAACACAACCAGAGATCAAACAGGAGAGCATGCCTTCATTCCCTGTGCCAGGAATCATTTTGTTGGGATGGTTTCACACCAGCTGGGACCCTGCTGCCTTTTTCAGTAGGAGCAGCTACACATTTCCTGTTGCCACTTACACAAGTTCATGTCTCACCCCAGGTAATCTATTCCTCCTCCTCAGTTCTGCTGGCCACAGAGAAGCCCAGCATGGCACGGTCATTTTGCTTTGAACTTTTTTGAAAATGATATTTGGAAGCCAAGGAGAACAGGGGAGCAGGGTCCTCTCTCATGAAATGGACAGGGCAAGGGTCACACACGCAGTGACTGCACTTGCCCAGGTTCAGAGGTGTAACCATTCTCAAAGTTGATCACACCTTGAAGAATTTGAGGAGAAAAACAAACAGACAAAAACTTAAGCACTAGGGAAACCACAGACCCTGCAATCTAGGAGACAGCTCTTGCTTAGTCCTACTGAACCACAGCATTGTAGGTTTAATTTTCATACATCAAGAAACGGTAAAGACACCAATGTTTAACAATGTAAATTCTGCCTCAGACACATGCCCAGAGCTCCCACTGAATCCAGCAGGATTTTAGTGACTGCTAGGAATACACCTGCTCATACAAAGCAAAGTACCTGTCTGGCTTCCAGCATGGTCTGTGTCTATTTTTGTGCCTTAAGATTAAAGTACCTGCCAGTGCTTAAGGGGTACTTCATATCAAGTTCTAGCACTGCTCTTGAAAATGCAGCATTCAGAAGAGATTGGAAACAGAGAGAGAAGTCATCACGGCATTTACTACAAAAGCAATTCTACCCCTTTAGGAACTCACAACAACATACAATAAAGACTACAACCCAAGTGTCACAGTGATCTTCCATCCTCCCGAGGAGAGAAAACATATGCAGGGGGAGATTCCCTCTCCTCTCCCAGAAATAGGTATAGGGCAGAGATGAAAGGAACAGGGAGTGCTATCACAGTGACACACATCCAGCCTAGCCAAAGTGAAAGCACTTGCAAGGCCTTAGAGGAACAACCCACTTATTTTTTCATTATTATTTCTTCCTGTCCTGCAAAATTAGTTCACAAAGAAAGTAGCAGCCCATCCTTGTTTCACAGCCATGTCAGCATAACATCCCAGGTCACTGTGACCTTCAGCACATGTGCAATTTTCATTTTCACATGAACACCAGATGTTGAGCCCTCTCCCTCTGATGTTCACTTCTCTACAACATCAGGCACTCGGCACCGTGTGCATTTGTAACACTCCCTATGAGTTTTGGTTGTGAAACCTCCACATTTAACTGTAGCTGTTACAGCAAACATCCATTAATTTCAGCTCTCAACCCTGTTGACCTGAATCTTCATGGGATTTCAAATACAGCTTAGATTACATCACTGCTGTTCTCTACATCAGTCCCCTTTCAAGCTGAAGCGACCAAGATAGCACTTCAGTTTGATCTATTACATCTTGGCATCTGTTGACTGGATTCACTTTTTAGAGCACAAAATACTCAGAACAGCTATTTGTATTCTTATTCCAAAAGTCTGCTTTGGAAACACAACAAACGGAACAAAATAGCAATCTGGAGTGTAACTAGCATCAATGGGATGAACCCCAGGTGTACAGCAAAAAAGATAGAAAGTATACAAAAGAAGCAGCAGCAGCACGTGCATCCTCTCCAAAGGGAGGGATCCTGCCAGGCAGAGGAGGGAAAGCAGGGAGCTGTGATTTCTGAAACCCGAGGCTATGATCTGTTCCTGTTTCAGTACTTTGGTATTAGTCCTCATAGCCACGGCTGTGAGTGTGCAGAGAAAGGGTCCCTAAATGCATAACGTAGAGAATGGGTTGTAAACAAAGCAGGATCATGCCAGCCCTAACAGGACAGGACTTCTTTCTTTTAACTGTTAGAAAAACTTTATTTCCTTTAGTTAACACAAATACTCCTAATCCAGCCTTGCGTGGACAATTGATGGAGCTTGAATAATCAAATCCTCCATTACCAGGGCCTTGGCCGATGTAACAGCCCCTCGAACCCTCACACACCTCCTGCATGAAAGACATTTGGAAAGCGCTCCAAGAGACCTGGAAAAGGCCAAGGAGAAGCCCTCCTGACATTTCCCTCATCATTGCTGCCAGTGGCCCCCCTGCAGATCAGGTGCACCCAGGGGACTGCACGTGGCATCAAACTGAACAAGGTGTGCACCCCCTGGGAATCACTGCCCCATTCCACACTGGGTCTGTGCCCACACCGCCCCTGGGAAACTGCCCCGGTGCCACGTGGGGAACAGAGAGAGGGGAGAGAGCACACACTGACAGTGCAACAAGGCTGATCAAAGGAACCAAAATTAAATCCCCAAATGGAATTTAAAAAACGATACCAAAGAAAAGAAATTTAGCAACATAAAAATGCCTACTCTAGGCAGAGGTGGTTTACTTGCAAATGATGAAATAAACAAGAGGGGACGTATTTTTCAAACGCAAGCCTTTATATCTCAGTGAGCAGACATGAACACATTTTGTTAAAGCAAAGACAACCATTGCTTTGATGGAATCGTGCTTTCAGAACTTAGGGGAAAACACTCTCTTCCTCTCTTGGCTGCTTGTAACATGTGAATAATCAGCCCAAAGTAAACAACATGTGGTCTTGTGTGGTCTTTTTCTCTTCAGATGAGGCTGGTATTTCACTTGAAACTAGGAAGTGACAGGAAGTGGGGAGTTCTGCAAGGATACAGGAGACCCTGTGTTTTCCCAACAAGCTCTGGAAATGCAGTGTGTTTGGAGAAAAAGAATTATTTCAGTTGCAGATGGGAAATGCAAAAAGATACATCTAAACACGTAGAATGAATAAATATTCCTTGGAGTCACATAACTAAAGAATTTTGTGTAACTGTATTTACAACATTTCCTGACTCTTCCATGAGCATTTGAGTGCTCAAGCATCACGCAGTACTAATCAATTCTCAAACTGAAGTGTTAAAGGAGTTCCTGAAAGCAACATAACTGCTGCATTATTTGCAAATATAGTTCTGGGTGTGTGATGGTGGCTCACATAAATCATCCACTTAGGGAAGAGAGACAGTGCTCTGGCAGACAGAAAGGCTCAGCACAGCAGGGTCTGTGCTCCCCTTGCTGTTGCACTGTAGGCAAGGAATCCATTAGCTGCTTTCCTCGGCCAGGCTCCTGAAAGAATGATGAGTGTTTAACACGCTGCTACCCATTTTCACATCAGTATGGGGTGTGGAACGTCTGTGTTGGTTTTCTGAACCACTGCTTGCTCCCCCAGCCCCAGCGAGCCCTGACTGCTCCCACTGTGGTAGGGGATGCACGCAAACCATCAGCTCAGCGAGTTTTCCAGCTGCCTGCTCCCTTTCCCTACCACAAAACCTCTCTCCCACATGACCCATCCATATCGCCATGACCCCAGCCCTCTCTCTGTATGGTCTTGACCCCCACCCTGCCCAGCCATTCAATCCAGCTCAGCCAAAGCCCAGGAGAGGTTTGCTCCCTCCGGGCACCTCACGGGATTTGGCTGGGTCCCCGTGCCCCATGGGCTCAGCTTCGTGCTCTGAGGAGTACAGAGGCAAGAGGAAACAGCCTGCTCTCATACACAAAATCCTTCCAGTGTGAACTGCAGATGTGAACTGAAAGGCATTGCTTTGAATGCTGGGATTCATGTGGTCCTTGCCTTCACCTCTGGGCTGACCACCTTCCGAGTTAAACATCCCACCACCTTCTCCCTCTGTGACTCTTGTCCCTCTCCTTTGATTTCTCCCAAGTTATCTCATTTTCACCATCCTTCAAAAACCAGGTTGCCAAAGCATCTCCTTAAAACCACTCTACCATCAACCTACTTGCCTATAGTGGTAGGGTGGGAAGTGAGATAGAAAAGAGATTTTAAATAACAGTAAAAGACAATGAAAAATACTCATGTGCACATACATTACTAAGCACCACATCCTTATACTCGTCCATACCTTCTGCGTCTTTTCTCTGACATTTCTGGTTATAAACATAATGTGTCATATCAAACCAAATTGCTGTGTTTGTGCTGGGGCAGGACTGTGTTTTTCTGGAGCGAAATACCTCGCATTTTTCTGAGCCCTGAAATAGCAATCACACCCCATAGGTTTGTGAAGCACTCTGGGCTGGGACAGCTCTGCAGGGTTCCCAGAGCTCCCAATGCCTCCCCTCAAGAAAGAGCCGCCCAAACCAGCTCCTTCCCCCCAAAGATAAACTCCCTTTGCCACATCTCCCTGGGGCTGCAGCTCAGCACCTTGCCCCCCACACCACCAGCACTGGGGCTGGTGCAAGGCATGTTCCAGGAATGCTTCCAGCTCCTAATTCTCCTCCTTTTCCTGAAAGTTCACCCACGCTTTAGTCAAATTTTTTTTTTTAAATAGTTGCTCATCTCAAGCAGAGAGGGGTGCATCTATTCTGGAAGGTTCCCTGCCCAGGCTCTCATTGCCTGTTATATCTTATTAGGAGTGGAGCCTAGACAAAGAAAATATTAATCTGAATTCATTTGCATTTGTAAATAACAGATTTAAATGAAAGACTGAATGCAGATTTAACAGCATTAGGATTAGCTAGCAGCATAAGCAAAAAAAAGTCACCAAAAAATTTCAAAAGCGAGTTCTTAAGGATTAAGGAGTTTTGACAATTAAGCTTTATGATTTGCTGCTGAACCAACCAACAAGGTGAAATATGTCATTATTTTTTCCTAAACCCAAGAACTAACAAGATAAAACAAAATAAACTCCAATCAATGTTTCAGTTTATTATAAAATCTTTTTTTTTTTTTTTTTACTATCAAGCAGACTCTCTGAAGATTACTACAGAACATAACTAAAATGTGAACAGCACAAGATTGCCAGTGATGAGCTGTGCCAGGGTGCAAATCTGAGGCGACAAGGGCAGAACCAACTTGTTCTGGTCTCCTGCATGACGTGGGGGTGAATGAAACATAATTAATCTCTTCCAGTTACATGAAGGATAAAAAGCAGCTGCAGAGTTGCTCAAACAGGCACAGATCAGAATTCCCTGAGAATACCACACCACTCACCTCCAAGATCAGCAGGCTCTGCCCTGCCTCTGCTGCAGCCCTGCTGGCTCCTGCAGCTCTCTCAGAAGGCAGGGCTGAGCTGATGGACATTATGGGATCCCAAAAGTTCCTGGTAGGAAGCTCACAGCCCCCCGTGCAGCCAGAGGGGTGCTCCTTCACAGACACCCACTACACTTAATTTTAAGGAAAGAAAGTATCTCTTTTATTACAGCCACTCAACCAGCACAGGCACAGCCTGGGAACTGCTCAATCCCACAGGACACAGCAAACCCACACAGAGATCCCTCCCCACTGAAGCTGCTGGGTTGGTTTGTTTTTCTGTAAGGTGAATCAGATTCTGCCCTTTGGGCTTAATACCTAAATCCTTTTCTAGAAAAGATTCCTACCAGCTCAGCTCTGTAATTGCCTTATAACCTCACATCCCACTGTGTCGATAGCAACAAGGATTGGTCACCTCTTCACTGTGCCCCAGAACAATACATTTGTGTTCCTCCACATCTGTCCCCTTTGCAGCCACCCCCAGGTCCCACAGTTTAATGTTTGCTGCTCTCTGGTACATCTCTGCCATCAGCTCCCTCTCAGACACAGCTCTCATGGACTCTCTTTGGTATTCAGCAAACCACAACAGGTTTCCTGCAGATAGGAGTTGTGATAGATCCTATCTCATCACTGGAAATCTCAGTGTGGGGAAGTCTAGGTCATCACTAAAACACAAAGATGCCTTTTTAGGTTTTTTGGTGTTTGGTTTGTGTCTTTTNAAAAGGAGAAAAAGAAAAAAACACAGATATTAATTTGGGTACATAGTGCTCAGATGCTTCAAATAAATTGCCCAGTGCCTTGCTGTAATTTAGCTCAGGAAAGCAGCCATTTTGCTAAATTAAAGATATTAGAAGTCTTATGAGTAAAGTGAGCCGAGGCTTTGCCCCCTAATTTATTAGCATTTTCATTTCATTCCTCTTATCTTACCCATCCCTTCATTTAGAACCGGTCAAGTTACAACCACATTATCACACGGAAAAATCCACGTGCAGGCCAGTGCCACAGACTGCAGCAGCACCTTCAGAGCAGTGGCTCCAGCAGGAGGGAGCTGCACATCCCCAGCCCGGCCGTCCCCATCAGCCCGGGTTGCCATGGCTACGAGCGATGCTCAGGAGCCGGGAGATGAGATTGCCATGGCACCGAGGCAAGAGAGGCTGCCCGGGGCAGGGGACACACTCTCGATTCCAGATGTCATCGTTTTAATTAGCAAGAGAATGTAATGCAGCCAATTACACACAGGTAGTGCAGAATTCTGGGGCCATTTCTGTTTGACTAAACTTAGCAGAGGTTTTAATCCAGCTTTAAAAACAAGTGGTGAAACCGCATGATCTTGTTAACAAAACAAATCACAGACAAAACATATTGGATTCCTATTGTTATAACAATAAAGTGGGAACAATTAATACACAATAAACATAAATAAAAACCAAATGAGGATCCCTCACATCTACATGAACTCCATACTACTTTCTAAAGATGAAAGATGAAGGCTTCCTTCCCAGGAGGCAGATACAGTGCAAGGAAAACCGAGCAAGCAGCAACCTCCTCTGTACCAGGATTTTTAATACTGGAAGTTTGTCTGTGATTGGGGGTGTTCAAGGCTCGGTCTGTGTGACTCACAGGCACTCTTTAGCAGGACCCATGTTATCAACTCCCCCCGTTTAATCAGATACCTTGCAGCACTGAGATACTCATCTCACACTATTGAGCTGTTGCCAAGACACCATTCACACTTCTGACTCCCCATTAACATCAGCTAATAATCTCTACCCTCGGCTTTCAAAGCACTCCAGAAGGATCCAAGGCTGCTATAAGAAAACAGGGGAAGAGAAAAAGGCTGCTTGCTCTTGCAAGCAGTCAAATTAAGTTTAGCCCATGGCTTTTGCATGCCTCAGATAACCAAGAGACCAGAAAAATAAAATCCTAAATCCATTACTTTAATAATTTGGGGATCTGAGTTGTGAATTTTGAATTACAACTTGCTGGGAGTTAGCATGAGCAATAAAACTTTAAAAAAGAGACATGACCACAGGTTCCCCTGTTTCCACCCGTTTCTCCTTCGAGTGCTAACAAGCTCCCTCTCTCTCTGCTTACATCCACAGCTGGGTCCCTCCTCCTTCCCTGGAAGCCCACAGCACAGCCCCTACATTTCTCAGCTGCTTTCCCACTTTGTTCAAAACACAGACAATTTGAGCAGAGGTTCAGACAGGGGCACAGAAACTGTTCATCCTGAACAAGGCTTTTGGAATCAGCATCCCAGGGCTGGAGCTGGGGAAAGCCCTGCTGCAGAGGCCAGCCAGCACTGCTGCTCCTCAGCATGGCCAAGGTCAGGGAGACGGAAAAGTTCCAGCCAGCCTCGTCTCACCCCATTATTTTGCTCTGACTGAAACAAACGCTGTTATCTTTGACCCTACTCTCCTCCTAGGATGCAATCACAGCGCTTGTGAAACGCTGCTGCTTCTGCAACACTAAATCCACAGTGGGGAAATCAGTCCCATAGATGTCTGAGTCTAAAGCTCCAGACACTCAGTAACCGCCACGTTTCCAGGGCTGTATATTCCAGGTTTACACTGGAAACACTCAGTCCGTGTCTTTAGCCCTCGGCAGGAAGGTGACGGCGGCAGAGGGAGATGAATGCCAAGGCTGCTGCAGGAAGCCAACAGCGCAATAAATGTCCAACCTCTACTGCAGCAACCAGACCATTCTCACCCTCAGGTGGGTTTGTGTCAGATCTTATTTCAGCTGAACTTGATATCAGCCTTCAAAACAGGTAAAATAAAGAAATCCTCACATCTATGAAAAAATACTGCAGAAAAAAAAAGAGGGATAAGAACCCCAAACCAATGCATTTTGTTGAGGTTGGTGTGATGATATCTGGGTGTGAGAAGTGGAGATTTCTGACTTTCCTCCTTCATTCTGTCCCTGGACAAGTCCCTTGCTCCAGGACCGAGAGGAAAACACGACTGGGTCACTGCCCGGCAGGAAGACGACCTCCAGGGAGGTCAGAGGCTCTCCCCTACAGCAGGAAAACTACAAAGGATGGATTAAAATGAAGAGATAAAGATTTTTTTATTTTGCTTTGGTATTGTGAAATAGACAGTCAAAATCTTTTCAAAATAAATAAAGTAGGACTGGGAAGATGATTCTTTACAATAAATAAAGGTACTGCTTTTTTCTTGATCCAAAAAATGAGGGAATCAGGTCAGAACCATGGGTCTTTGCTCTTGTGGGAGATTCCCAAATTCACAGGAAAACAAATGTCACTGCTGTTCACCAAGTCATCTGTCACACGCAACTGCTATCGTAACTGAGTCATTGACAAGCTACAAATATTTCCCACAATTTTCCTTTAAGGTTGTGGGGGTTTTTTTTGTCTAGTGACTGAAAAGAAAAAACCGAGTCAGCTCCAGCAGAAAAATCCTGAGTTACATTTTAAATATTACTTAAATTATATTTAAATAGTATAAACGCCTATTGTCATCCTTCAAGCCTACTGTCAGCCAAGTTTTCTTACACTGCAGTTTCAGGGAATGAACACACTCAGATTGTGCCCCAAGCTGCCTTTTAAGACCATCACATGGACCAGCAGAGAAACATCCACAGAGATTTTTTGCTTTGAAACTACCAACACTTCAGTTCATTAGCCTAGGAGATAAAAACGCTCAAGTAAATTATCCCACCTCACACAGTCTGAGTTACTGATTCCCTCAGTGCTGCAGGAGCTTTTGCCCCCAGAGTGGCTGCAGAGACAAGGGGCTCTGTGACACTTGTTTGATGTCCCCAGCACCCCAAGCTGGCTGGGGACCCCATGGCTGAGGTGGGTGGCCTGTGCAGTGGCAGAGGAGCCAGGCTGCTCCAGCCCACAGCTCCCACCTCTGTAAACACCTCCAGAAGTGGTGCCTGGTCACACCAGAAGACTTCTGCAGACAGCTTGAGGTATAAACTCCAGAATAAAACAAATGAAGAGAAGGGATAATGAAGAGGACTAAAGTTTCAATATACTTTAGAAAAAATTTTGACAACTGTCAACTCAGTTAATACAGAAAGCCTTTTGCTGCAGCTGACACGTGCTTCTGATTTTAAAAATGATTTATAAATTAGGAGTAAGATACCAGATGTGGAGATGATGCAAGCATTTGAGATGTATCAATCTTTAAAGCTATTTCTCTCTGAAAACTATGAGAAAGGTCTTGGCAGCAAAATCAAAAAGTTATAATAAGAAAAAAAAAGGGCAAAAAGATGCTAATTGTTTCTTAAGGGGAGCTGGGAGGAAAACCAAAGCAGGGCTATGGAACAGTGGAAGCTGGGCATAATTTTCTGCTAAAGGTTACCACAGCAGTGTCCTCCACTGCATAAAGTCAGTGTTTACGAGGAACAAGTTTAATTCAAAGGTTCCTGCTGTCAGGAGGAAAAGCTGGGTTAGGAGAAGCTGCCTTCGCCTGGCTGGGTTTGGCCAAGCCCTGACCCAGCACAGGGAGCAGCACTGACGTGGGCTGCAGCCCTTCCATGGGAAAGCTCGGCTCAGCCCCGCTCTCCCGGCCTCCAGCCCGGCATCACCACACGCAGCCGCTCTCCATGGAGGCCAAAATCCTGGAAAATCCTGCACCAGGAGCCCACCCACCGCCAGTGCTCCCCATGGCACTGCCCAGGCACCAGCTCTGGGCAGACGAGGCCATACCTGGAGACTCAGAGAGATTCAGGGGGAAAAGAGCACGGGGACAGAAGGATCCAAACAATTTTTAAAAGAGGTCTTAGTTAAACAAAAAGTTGAAAGAAGACAGGGAGCTGGCTGTAATCTCAGCCCTAAGAGGGAAAGAAAATGTGAAAAGCTGTCATATGAAATGTGCTCCTAAAGAGACTTTCTAAGGCTTTGCTGCACTGAAACAGCACAGAAATCTTCAAATCACAATGGGCTAGAAATTTCTATCACAATAAAGCTGTTCTGAGTACTACTGGAGCTTTCTTGAAAAAGTAAATAAACAAAGACAAACAGATGGAAATAATTATAATCTGAATACTTGGAATTGTTGGAGTACAGATTTCAATTATCCCAGATTGGCCTGGGCCCTAAAACCCATCCAAACAGCTAGAGTTACAACAGAGAAAAAAAAAAAGAATCGCTCCTGGCATAAACAGGTAGGAGGTTCCTGGGCTCTGGCCCACTCCAGAACCCAACCCATGGAGCCCTGAGGGACAGCCTGGCACCCCTGGCACCCCCCACCTGCAAGCAGGGACGAGCCCTTGGAGCAGAACATCCAGGGAGTGATCCAGCAGTACAGGTGATTAACCAGGAATTTACTGTGGAACACAAGGGCAAGGACGGTGGTTTAGCTGCTGCCAGCAAAGGAGAGGGGCAGCCACTGCCCCCCAGCACAGAGGGGGATGGAGAAGGGGTGGAGGGGAGTGCATCCTGTGGCCAGTTAAACTGTCAGACACCACATGGCAATTCAGCACCTGGCTTAATTTTAACTACGGAATATTTAAACTAATGGTAAAAGAAGGGTGTCAGGATAATGTAATTTTTTTGTTTTGTTTTTTTTTTGTTTGTTTGTTTGGGTTTTTTTGTTTGTTTTTTTTTTGTTGTTGTTTTGTTTTAAATCAGGTTTTCCATTTCCCACTGACCTGGGGCTGCTGCAGACCAGCAACACTGGCTATTCACAGATCCTCAAGCCAGAGGATGACGACAGCAAACCTTTGCTTCCATGGCAAGCATTTCTCAAATGGAGTTCTCTCTCTCCACCAAATTAGCTCATCCTTCCACAAGGACCACAAAGGCAGGGTGGGTGCACACCTGCACAGTGCCCTGAGCACAGGCTGCTGAGGGTGTCACTCGGCAGCCACAGCCTCACTGTTCCAGCACCTCAGAAAAAATCCTGTCTAGAAATCTCTAACAGTCGAGGCTCACAGAGAGCACCATGCTTCCTGTGGAAACAACCAATTTTATCTACATCTTTTTGTAAATTCCATAAAACAATTAATGAAGACAAAACATCAGTTAGGGAAAAAAAGCACACCAGAAAAATCTGATCAGCCCATGGTATAATGAAAAGTTACTGGTAGAAAATAAAACTGTTAGAAGGAAATGGAAAAATGGTTTAAAAACAAGTATCCCTTAGTAGCACTGGGAAAAATTCTGGGGAAAGTCCCAGATCTCATCTATTTATGAAAACATTAGGAAAATTACTCCAAAACACAAGGGGGCACACTCGCCATCAGCAACATGCTGCCCTCAACCAGACCTGTTACCTGCCAGCCCTGGAAAACCTCAGATAATCCATTACTAAGCACATGGAGGAATAACTATATGGGAGATACTTTCAAAGAAATACTGAACAAGTTTATCAAGACTTCAAATAAAACTGAAAGAAAATTCTAGAAGAAGTTTTAGCACATTTCACTCATAACACCCTTTGGAGAGACGTCAAACAGTTCAGCAGGAACCACCACGCCCCCCGAAGCTCCATGGTGGTCTGCACCAGGAAGGGACAACCCAAAATTTTCTGGTCCTCAATCTGCCCCATTGCAGGTTGTTGCTGTCGGCGGTGCCAAGAGGCAATTAGGACCCAGACACACGAGTGGTCAGCAGAAAGGAATGGATTGATTGATTTTTTTTATTTAATAAAAGACGGGTTTTTATGTGTTTAGTTCTTTTAGTGTTTTCTTAAAAGGCAAGAGGTATTGGACCTCTAACTAACTACCTATCAGGGTAATTGGTCAATTCACACATCATTCATTTCTCTAGTCAGTATCACAACAATTCTAATTATAAACGCAGGTGCAAGATTAGCAAAGTCTGTTTACAGAAAACCTTATCATGTTTTGCATAGTTTCGCATGAGAAAGAACAAGGCTCTCACAAACTGTTGCTGAGAGCTGAAAACTTCTCTGCTAAAGCTTTTTAGCATCCATAGCAGGTCACCTACACAATGTCAGCCCGTGGGAGTGCAGAGGCACAGGCAGATATCCCACTGGAGCTGCACTCAGTCCATAACTTATCCACCCATTTTGATACAGAAATTACTCCTGAAAAATCTCCCTTTTTTCCCTTCCCCTATTGTTTTATGGCTCTTACACAACTTTGGCAAGAAGGGGAGGAAAGAGGATGCAATGCTGAACAGGCCAGATTGCTCATTGGCATTCTCAGCCTTCCTGCTAATTATGTTACGCTGCTTTAGCTGGAACAGACCAAGTCCTGAATTGCAACAAAATTAAGCAAAACCATTTCCAAGAAACCTGGCAGAAATAACCAGCAAACGTGTGTGAGTTCCAGAGAGCTGATGAAACACAAAATGCTTAATGAGTTTCAGTAAATGGCTTCCTTACAGCCTGTTAAACATCCACAACCTACATTCCAACTACACTACATAACAGGAACTACATCTTCCAAATCATTCTTAAAGCTTGTAAGCTATATGCTTAAGATTTAAAAACAACTATACAAATATGGTACTAGGAAATGTACCAAAACCAGAGAGTTTGCAGAAAAATTCCCGATACAAATCTTCTTTCAAACAACCTGAACTGTATCTGCCCAGCATCACTAAATCTCTAACACAAAGCCTTTATTATTAGTAAAGCATCCAAGATGTTTTACCAGGTTGGGATACGATGAATTTTATGAGAATGTGACAGACAGTCTTTTTTGCTATTAATAATTTCATATTTCAAATTATGCTTCTTCCTCCTTTAACCTCTCTAGCAGCCTGAAGTAGCAGAAACTCAATGGAAATTTACTTTATGTAAGGAACCTTACTCAATGTAAGGATCTATGTCAAAATCTCACCATTTCAGAGGGATAAACGTCACCAGCCACCAGGCTCGTTGCCAAATGGTACCATGATTGCACATCAGTGGGAAGCCACATAAACTTTTCCATTAAAGTTTAACTTTTACATTCATAAAGTTGCCTCTCAATTATCTACAAATAATTACCAAAACAAAAACTGAACAGCTACCCAACCTTGCTACCAATAGAAGGCATTACAGTTTCAGAGAAAGAAATAAACACACACTTGTAATACAGTGGAATACATGGATATTCAGGGGCTAGGGATTCAAATACGGTACGTGTTTTTTCCTGCTGTTGCACTTGGCAATGCTGAGTACCCCTGAAGTGTGATATAAAGCATCTTTTTGACATTTCATACATGACAGGTTGCACTATCCTTTTGGGTATGTGTGCTCCCAGGAAACTGAACCCACCCAACTCCCAACAGGGAGTGTTCGCTTTTCTACCAAGCACCTCATACTGGAGAGCAGGCAGGCAGCAGTTTGGGGATGCCCCCCAGGACCACCTGCAGGTGGAAGTGCCCCAGTGGCCAGCCCTGTGTGAGAGCTGCAAGGTCTCCATGTTGGGCAGGGAGGCAGCTGAAGCCAAGCACTGGTTTGCACACAAAGCAGGAATGAAATGTTGAAACCAATCAATATCATGAAATCTGGGATTCAAATCTTACAGACATTACTTGCTGAAAGCCATAGGTATCTATTTTAATCGTAGCTTGAGTAGAGAAAATACTTGCAAACACTCTCTGAAGCTTTTTTTTCTGCTGTCCCTGCAGCCACCACAGCTGGATCCATGCTGGACAGCCTCGGGCAGGCACGGGCCCGCTGCCCCCAGCTCTGCCCTCAGGTCCAGCTCCAGCTCTCTGTGTGCAGAAGCCACCCTGCCTGAGAACATACCCTGATTTCCCATTCATCACCGGCACCTTTCATCCCAAATTAGAAACTTTTCTCCCACTGGCTCCCCAGCACAAAGAAAAGGCACATCTGTCGTCTGTTCCCTGGCTTGCTGAGGGCAGACAGATTCACTTTATATCATTTCTGGGGAAAGCCAGAGCTAACTTTGCACACCACTCCCCCTTCACGTGCAGGAGAACATTTAAAAGTGACCAGCAGCCATTCCCAGCAGTTCCCAGCAGCTCCCAGGGACAGCAGGAAAGGGCAGGCGCTGCTCTGCACACAGGGCACAGGCCTGGCACTTCCTTCAGCCTTCAGTGCCAAGGCAGAAATTCTACACACACAGAAATAACAGATTTTCAAAAATAAAATTCCCAAGTATTGCAACTCTTATTTTAAAAATTACTCACCTTTTCAACTGTTTGGGTGCTCCCTTTCCCTGCTGTCATGCCTAGTTTTTTTCAGTGTAGACAATAATAGCAATTCAGGTCTACAATGTTTTTATTGGTATTTTTATTGTATCTATTTTGGATGCTATGTCTCTCTAATGGCTACATTAACATATTGTCTGAAAAATAGTTACATTTTTCCTTCCTGAAATTAGTTGCTACAATAAATACCTGTTATAATAATTCTGAACTTATTTCTCTTTATTAAAGAGACCCCTAACAGCATTATAGTAGCTATAGATGTATAATACAAAAAGAAAAAAAAAATCAATTGAAGTGAATAATCTTATCCTAAATAATTTGAAATAAGAAGTTTTTAGTCTTAAAATCCCCCAGTATTTTTGAAAGAAAAAAATTAAACAATTACTTTGGATATAACTGCATCTAGAGGAAGATGGAGTCTTCTCATGGCTGGTTAAAGAGATAAACAAAAATATCAGCGGTACAGCAGGGAGGGTTTGACATTTCATAAGCACTATGACCCTGGGCATTTGGGGAACCTGTAAATAGAGACACAAAAAAAAGGAAAAAGAGCCCTCTGTTGAGATGCATCCAGGCTGGAGTGTTACCAGCAGTGGTTTGTGAGCTTGCAATCAAAACCTGAAATTTAAGTACGCAAGATCTCTTCAGAAGTCCAACTGCAAGGGTCTAATATCCAACCCTTCAACCCACAAACTTAAGGAAAATCACACACCAAATACAAGTCCTAGCAGACTTGGATAGGAAAAAAGATGTCATAACACTACAGCTTTACATCAGGTATTACCACAGCCAGTACATTTAAAACCAGGTGAACGCCAGACCATACGCAAATAAAAATTGACCAACGATTAATTTTCCTGCAGTGAAAATCCAGACTAACCTGGTAATTTCTGTTCCTGCATTCAGTCCAAAATGGTCACACATATCCGAAATATTTGACAATAACAAACATATTTCTATATTATCAACTCTGTACTGGTGAAAAAACTGGACATACAGGGACCAATTTGTGAAATTAATTTTATTTTTGAAACATGATATCCAATTACAAATAAATAATTCATATTATATATGACTCAATTAGGATATACAATGTTCAGGCAGTTCATAGTAACAACCAAGATCACATTGAAAATGAGTTTACATTAAATAACCCATTACAACAATATACAACTGGTCATTCAATTAACATTTCAGCCTGGTCCAAGGTGTAGGCAAGTTGAAAATTGTTGCTCTTACCAGTAAAGAAACAGATGTACACAATTTTATACTGCGTCCAAAGTAGTTAATACACCACAGTAATAAAAATTAAAAATGCTGCATTGCATCACCTACATGTAGTTTTAGTACAGAATAAAAAGTTTGTGAATTTTAGCAGGACAAAGGTTATTGCAAAGGAGTTTTATGTCCTATAGCAACTTCTGCATAAATTTACAAGCTTTATGGGGTGCTCCTAATGCACGGTTTCAGTTCCATACCCTTCTCTGCATCCTGTCTGTAAAGCAGTGGGATGTAGGTACGTGTTATGCTCTTAGCTCCAGTCACACATTGCTTTTGCTTTTCACTTCCATTTCTGCAGAATCTTTCACTGCTCAGCCACAGCTCCCCACTGAGGTGTGCTCCTGCCTCTGAGACCTGCAGCAGCAGCAAACTTGCACTGTCTTTTCTGATGTGTAACTTTTGAATTTCTCACCTACCCCAGAAACACCATGCTCTGCAAAGAATTACTCACATCTAGATTGAATGATAGCCTGAAGTCCTGAAAATTTCTTAAAGAATTGTGGAATTTAAAGGATATTCATAGCATCCCTGGAATATCTTGGTCAATCATTTTAATAATGAAATACATAGATTTTCACAACAGAGTAAGTAGTTACAATTTCCAATGATTCAGAGACCTGGTAAGTTTGTATTTACAAAAGTTTTGTTAAAAATCCCCCTCTTTGGGCGGCCCTTCAGGTGAGGTATATGCCCCTTGCTCTTAGTTTGAACTCAGATTGCTTAGTTACAGCTCTTTCCATTACAAAATCCCACGTGACAGAGACCATTCCTTCCAAACACACTTCTCAGCTCGTGTGCAGCTGCCCACAGCCTCTGGGACACGTGCAGTGTGTTCCAGCAGGTACTTTTGTCCTTGTTACACAGAGCATGGGAAGACACACCAAAAAGTAATAAAACATGGAGGGAAATTCCCAGCTGGCAAGCAGTGCACCTCTGAGGGTTGGAACAAACCCCCCTGAAGCTGTCCTTGTGCTCAGCAATGCAGGAGCACGAGGTGGCAGCCAGAAGGACCTGGCAGCCCACAGGACCAGGACCAGGGGAGGCAGGGAGATGCTCCACACCTGACTGCAGCCTGACTGAACATCCCATCATAGCCCCCATCACTGCCCAGCACCCACAGGACAGGGGGCCTCAACGGGACATGGAAGTACTCACAACCCAGCAGTAGTCGAGCCTGTCTTTTGTTCTAAATCAAAAGAAAAAAAAAAATACTCATCACAAAGATTTTTAAAAGTCTTTCTATCTCCAGCGCTGAGACTAAACTTAATGAACTGCTTTGTTTTCACATTCCGTAGAAGAAATAAATGTCCACAATGAATCTGATGCCTAATGAAGGAGGAACTATATATATCACATCCATTTTAAACATAAACAAACCTGAACTGTAAAATCAAACGCACAGTTAGACTGCAACCCCATCTTGTGACTGGATTAGTAAAAAAAAAATAAAACTGCTATTTCCAAACCATTTTAAAAGTTTCATTTATGCAATATCTCCAAAGGGAATTTAAACTCTTAACAGAACAAAATACTAACTTCAGATTTGTTTTACCAAACGCAGATTTATTTTCTTAAATCTGCTGCACAATGCACCAAGTGATACACATAGTACTTCAGCAATTGATTAATTTTCACTAAAAATCACAAAAATATTTGAACAATGTACAGTCTGTGCCGAGTTCTATTTAAGAACCTGTTGAGGGAGCACAGATACAAATTTAAGTGTTAGTAATGTCTAATACATGGTGTGACACTTCCCTACAGCCTTGGCAATTTTTCCACATTTGGATTCTTCAATCATTTTTCAACATTTGTCTTATCTCTGTTTGCCACAAGGTTTTCATTTATGATCTGGATATCTAAAGGCAGTAATTTTACAAATATGGTTCCAATTTCTTTTTGTTGCTTCTATTTCCATTTGATTACTTACACCAAAATTTACCAAATATTAGCAGTTTTTCATGGACAGCAGCACGGGAAATCCATAATTAGCACAAACCACGTCACCATTTCATCAAAACTCAAGTACAGGGAAGCTGCTTGATAACCTTCAACTCCTATGAATGTGCTTTCTATAATCAATGGAGAGCATTAATTCAAGAAATACTTCAGAGGTTTATAAAATGAGAATCTGCATATCAAAGACCTCCCAAAACCTCATGTCACAAAGACAAACAGCAGGAACTCCCTCTCCCAAACTAAGCTTCTGCCCTTCAGCATTGCTATGTGCTACCATAGCGGGGGACTAAGTGAGCATCAGGACCTTGAGTTTTATTACTACAAGTAAATGATACACATGAGAGTAATCTCCAAATTAAAGCCATTTTAATATTTGCTCCATCACAAAGTTGACTGATGTATGCCTTTTCACATTCTCATGCAACCCTGATTATTCTTTCCAGAAATATTTTGAAAATAAAATTCACATCGGAAACAAATCTGAACACTCTCACTGAAGAAGAAAAGAGCCCCCATATTTTTTCAAACAATATCCATGAAACTCTACTGAAACAGAACTTGAGACTCCTTCCCAAAGTAAGAGTTGGGTGTAACAAACCAAGCAACATAAATACCTCTGGCTGACAAATGCTTCAAATATCTGTTTTTAAAGCAAAAAGTACTACACAAAAGAACAGAGAATCAAAGGGAGATTTTTAATGGCACAAAGGGCAGCTAGGCACTGTGTGAGCTGAGAACATAACTGTCATTATGACTTTAAAAATCCCCCCCAGGAAGATTTGGGTTGCAGCTAGGGCAGAGCAGGGGTCTTGCCAAACCTTCACAAACAACAAAAGAGCAAACACAGTGTAACGTCCAAACCTAATGAGAAAAGACAAAGGTTGCTACAGTCCCTCTGCTAAAAGGACACTGTCAAGCTTGCAAAGTGTTAGGTGAAAATAATGATGGGAGTTCGTATTAGCACTACACAATTCAACTCTGGATGAAATGGTCACAAGCTATTTAAAAAAGAAGTTTCTGTATCTGAGAGATTATTCTTAGGTTTAACTTCTGCTGTGTTAATAGCATCTTCTGTATTAAAGGAGCTTTAACTAACACCTGCATGAGTACCTGCCTTGAGGCAGAGCTGTGCCATGACCATCCTTCCATCTTCAGATAAAAATAAAAGTAACCATTAGGCACATATTGAAGGTGTATTACACAAGCTGGAATGTCAAACATTTTCTCCCTCAGATTTACACAGAAAAATAGCACAGCAGCAAATAACCTGGTCCTCTGTTCAACAATTACCTTGTTACAAGCATTTTCAATGTACATAATGTCACAACATCAATACCTTCTTATCTTTAAATAATTAGGTAAAAAAAGGCCCCCAGTATAACCATTTCTTATATAGCCAAGTTCTCTCTATATACATCCAAATTTTAAAGATACAAATAAAACATTATACAGGATTTATAAATGTTTAAAAACTTGAGGCTTCAGAATCATGGTTTCCCAAAAAGACCCGGGAAAATCCACAGACTGACAAGGTAGCAGAGAAAACTGGAAAAAAGGAGACAGACACAAGTTTGCTGCCATAACATTTTACTAAACTTGCCAGTCATCATGGTGATGTCATTAGAAAGAACAGTTTAAGCTGGAAATGAGGAATGGTGGTTTTGTGTGTTGATCTCAAGTGTTGAGTTGAGACAGGCAATTCAAGTATTTCCTATTTGATCCAAGCTCATCGTAGCAAAGTGGTGCAGAGGAGGATTATTTTACATTTTTTCCATACATTCGATCAATGTCCATTTGATAGAACGCCGTGAGCTCTTTGCGTTTCAGTTTGAACGCATCTGTCACCAGGCCAGTCTCTGGGGTCCAAGGATCAGGGCTCAAACGGATTTTTACTGGTATTTCAAACTTCTCCAGATTCGCTGCAAAAAGAAACATTTTTAATACAGAATCTAAATGGAACCATTTTCCTAAAGTTAAGCACAAAAGGAGAAATCACATTCTCACACAGAAAACCACATGACATAAATGAGGATGAGCTCCTCCAACCCCCCATGGCTGGCTTTGACAACTTGTGGGGTCACAAGCAGAGTGACAGGATCCACCAGTACCTGTTGGCCAGTTTTCACTGAAATACTGGAATAAAGCCCAGCTGTTCAGGTATCTGTGCTGCTCCCTAACTTCAAAAAAGTCTCAGTGCATGGAAATTATATCCTCAAAACACACTCTGCTGTACCAGCATCATGATGCTCATCATCCGGAGATAAAGTATTAAAATCCATACAAGATAAGCTCGAAAAAATGGGAGAGTTTGTTTTTTCCTGATAGTTCTAAATTGATCAAGGGAACTAAGTTCATATGAAAGCTCTTTCTTGTACTGAAAGAGAGCAGTGCTCTCCATGTTTCACCTTCTGCACAAAACACTATTTGCAACAGTTTCTGCTATGATTTCAGATATGAGAAAAGAAAAACAACTAAGAAAAGCAGCAAACAGATGGGCAATAATAAAAAAACCCTCTATTTTCAAAAAACATACACAAATGTATATTTATCCTGTGCAACCTGCAATTTTTAGATTTTCCTGCCCCTTTTTCTCCCTTTGGCATTCGATTACTGGGTTTGGGTTTTCCAGGTTTTTTTGCAATTTACCACTAAAACCCATAGTATTTAAAAAATAAAGCCAAAGTGAAAGTGATAACAAAGTGAAAATCAGAAGCAAATATAAAATAACGTAACATCAAAATCATTGAATCAAAAACTACCTTTCACCAATTTTTAAAAAGTATTTCATTCTCTTTAGAATAGTTAGTGCTGCAGAAAAAAGGAAAGCAACTGTGTACATGCTCTACATCACAGCAGCTTCTGAGAATGTCTTTGCCCATGTGCTCCACACAGTGAAGAAAACCAGACTACAGAGGTGGGGCAAGGAGAGAGCAGCTGCAGTGCTGAGACGGCACTCATGGCAGGAGGGTGCTCCTGGGATGGGAACCGGCAAATATCTCATCAGGGTTTAATATAGTCACAAGCAATATGGAGAAGAGATGAAGATTAACAAGCAAAGATTGCTGGAAGCATGTAGTTATCCAGGATAGAAAGGAGGAGGGCAAAGAGGGGCAGAAGGACATAGTGATACTGAGCAACTGCAACACAGCAGCAAACATCCATTGCAGGAGAATGAGTATGGAAAATTTTACACCCCTGATGACCATTTAAAAAAATCATTCTGTGGCCATAACTGACAGCATTATGAAAAAAGCTCAGTGTTTAGTAATGGCCAAAAGCAAAAGTAAGGCAGAAATTATTAAGAAGATCAAACAAAACATCACCGTGCCAGTGATAAAATACCATTCTGCACCAGAACAGCCTGACAGACTATGGCCAATTAGCATGAAAAAGATACTGAGGGGGAAGAATAACCCACACCGACAGAATCACAACCACCACTGGGACTGTTCACTGCCTCTCCCAGACCAGAGCTCAGCAGAGTCACCCTGAACTGGCAGATGGAAGGCTTGGGACAAACACAAACAGGCCGAGCTACAAAACTTGCCACGAGACACCATGGACACTGATATGGAATACCCGAGCAAGTCTCAAATGTGGCTACAAGAGTTAATGAAGGAAAGTCTTCTGAAAATTACTAACTACGAAGATGCTGCCTTGGTTTTGGAAATCCTTCAGATGGAAGTGTGTGCCCTTGTCAACACGGGTTTATTTCAACTGCACCGGTATGTAGCATGTGAGACTGTCTAATACCTAACACATATTATGATTATGGATCTGTGGCCCACACTTATTTTGGACCAGCAGCTAAGGCCAACAAGATACTACAGGACATCTTAAAGAACACCAGACACATACAAAGAACCGTACTTTTGAAGTTTGCCCTATTTTTATATTCTCTTCTTAGCTATATTTGCCACGGTAAAAAAAGCTCCATGAAACAAAAGGACTGATCCAACTCATGTTTTGTTGTTGCAGTTTTTTGTATGAAAATTTCACTTCCTATAGGTTCTATGAAATATACATACTCAAGGAAATATATTTAGGGCCTATGATTATCTGTTTCACAGACACTGCAGTCCACAAGGTTGATACCATCTGCCCAGTCACTCACCTGCCATGGCAGCCTCAGCTAGCACCTTCAGTACCTCTTTTTCCATCTCAGGACTGTTACAGATCTCTTCCCAGCTTCCTTTAAATCCTTTTTTTCGGGCTAGTTCTGCGAGCTCCTTTTGATTTGGCACAACAAATCCAATGACATAAGAATGGAAACTGAGAAGCACAATGTATTTTAGTATGAATTTTGCAAAGTAAACAACTCTTCAAAAATAACATTACAAGTTGGGGGGTTTACACTTCATACAGAGATATTGCTCTTAACAGCTGGCTTTTGTTCACCTGATAATCTTCCTGAAATAGTACACAAGTTACCTCTGCCTGCTTAAAAATAAGTAGAAAGAGAAGCTACTTACCTTACAGTAACTGGATTGCTTCAAGGTGTGCTGTCCATATGCATATTCCACTGTCTCATGCCCAAAGCTTTGGGAAGCAGTACCCATACGATGTCACTGCGCCCTGCCTCTCCTCATGTTTTGCAGCCCGGAATGGAGACTGGTGTGCGGCTTCCCTACCTCAGTTTCCTCTCAACTGCAGAATCCAGTTACTGTAGAGGAGTAGAGGACTGCAGTGAAGAGGGGTTGGAGAGCAGGTTGTGGAATGAGCATATGCACAACACATCTCAAAGGACGCCTGCTTCTGTAAGGGGAGTGGCTTCTCTTTCTCTTTCAAGTGATTGTCCATACGCTCACTCTACTGTTGGCACTCTTTCTCTGCTCCTGACATGCCCACAACACAGGGAGCTGTGATCTCAGAGTCTTTGGGCCCTAAAGCACTATTCACTCTGAAACAGGTATTCAAGGTTTTTCAGATGGTGTAAAGTTTAGGCAAAATGTGCACAGAACCTCACACAGCAGCTTGACACATTTTAACAAAGCAGATCACAGAGCCAGAGTTGAAAGTGATCTCAGAAGAGCTCCTCATCAATTCACCTGCCCTGAAGCAGGGTCAGATAACATCTAACAGATGTTTATCTAAATCTTTCTTAAACATCAGCAAGCACGAATGCCAGTGCTTCATCACTGCAGCATGGATAAGCTGTTCCTGATGGCAATTCCTGACTCTTCCTCTTTGCAGTTTACATTAAAATAGCCAGATGTCCCTCCCTTTTCCACAGAAGCTATTTATTCATTCACAGACTGTTACCTTTTTTCCTTGTCACCCTTCTAGCCTTTCCCTTCTTAGGTTTATTTAGAAATAAAGCAGTGCCCTTTCCTCCTAAATCATGCCATCACAGGTCTCTGCCCAGACACTGCCATTTTTTTCCTGGATTCTTTTAATGAGGTCCATCTCTTCAGATGCGCTGCATGTGGAACTCAGACCCTTTAATGCTTGGTAGAGCAAAGAAATCGCTGTGCATTTTGTAGGAAATACATCTGATTATGCCCTTTACCCTCTTACAGCAGCATGGCACTTGTTGACTCATGTCAGCTCCTACAGAACTGCTACCAACTGGTGGTTCTCATCCTTAACTTCTGCAGTTGATTTAGCTCTAAGTATAATTTACAACTCCTCTCTTTAAACTTACTGCTGTTTTCAAGCAAATCTCCATCTAGCCAAGCTTGCTGTGAATTCTCATCCTATCCTCCATTGTGCCTTTGGTTCCCCTCCCACCTTAACTACCTACAGATTTGATAAATCTTTTCAACTCTCACCAGGCAGATAATAATACAAAATACAGAAACTTAGTCCTGGCATGCAGATTACTGTAGCTACAGCCTTTAAGGTCTTCAAGATAATTTTAAGATACTACCTCTAAATATGATTTTGGCTACTGCACATTGCAATTTTCTCCTCTGTTACTGGCATGAATTATAATGGGCATCTGACAGGAGTTGAGAAGACTGCACCAGAGTCCATTACACACACAGCCTTCCCTGGCAGTATCATCACAAACTTTGCCTGCCAGCTTGAAACCATTCTCCTTTTTCTCTTCCTGAGAATGTGTTACAGGACGATTTCAGATTAGCCTCAGTATCACTACTGCTTCCATCTCACCTTCTGCCTTTGCCTCTGTCCCATTCTCCCCCCATGCACAGTCATGCTGTACTCCGTACTGAACCCCTGTAACTTTGTCTAGGGTCTGCTCCCTGCTGTGTATGTATTGTGTGTGAAGGCATCCAGGACACAAAGGACTCTGGCACTTTCTTCCCTGCTTCCTGTACTCTTTTGACGTGTTCAAGATCACATCCAGAAACATCAATAGCATCTCCAGGGATAAACAGCATATAGAAGTAATCAGCTGGCTGGAAAGCATCAAACTTTCTGTTCATCTAAAATTCAGCCCCTTGAGTAGAAGCGTACTTGTTCTGGACAAAGAGGTTCATCCAACTGCTTTTTTCTTGGAAAGAACACCTTGGACCTCACAGTTCCTGGAACATGTAGCTTTTCATTCTGTGCCACAAAGTTAAAGCTTCACTTGTTGCAGTTCAAATGCTAAAGCATTGTTTTGTCTTGAGCAGTATCCAGAAGGTACATCTTCCCTCTTGCTGTTCCTTACGCAGATCTTCTGTATTTGGTAGCTTTGTCAGTCTTGGAAGCGATTTTCAGCGGAAGTTTTCAGACTTTTGTCCTCAAGACCTCCTTAGTCATCTCTTCCATGATGAAACATTTTGCCAAAATGTCTGTCCTACACTAGGCAGCCTCACACCGACTCTGTGCTTACGATTCTACCCATGTATGGCTCTCGGACCTATGGTCAGAAACTTATTTAGTGGCACTACATATAGATACCACCACTTCTATTCTGTAAAGCCTGGTCCTTATCTCCTTGACATTACTGAGAACTCTCTCAGGTCTTTTGCCATGTTTGCTCATTCCTCAGGTAACTGAGCTACTCATTTTCCTGAGGTGATGCTTGAAACCCACTTAATGTGTGTTGGATGGGTGAAGTGTTGATAAAGCAGTCGGAGTCTCCCCTGACAGAGCTCTAATCACGACTCCTTTCAGCAAATGTTTTTATTCCTTATCTCACTTATTTTGTCTGAAGTCAATACAGCTTTTGAAGTAGAAACCTCATGCAAACAATTCTGATTCCCAACTACCATGTTCAGAGGAGCTTTGCACCCTAAAATCTAAGGTCAAATCACACATTAAACCCATTTGTAAAAGTCTGCCCTCCTTGTCCTTTTGCATGTGGGAGATGGAACAGCTGCAAATAAAGGACTCCTCCTGCATATGAGATCACCCAGGCAAAGTAGAAGGAGAGACAGGATCTAAGAAAGGTCACAGGCACTGTTACAAAACCTCTCTGAGCTCAGACTGCTGAGGTGAGCACATACCCACAATGAAATGTGCATATGGACAATCATTCAGGGACTCCTACACGGCTACTCAGGCCACATTACACACATAACAGTATTAAGAAAAAATACAGCAGCAACAGAAAAACCAGTCTGGAATGTCTTGTCTTGTTTGTCCTCGGTTTGGACTCTTGTTTGCAAATTACCTTTAAAAATTGCTCATAGGTTTTCCTATTTTTAAGTGATAGCCACAACATGGCCTATCAGAGTCAAGTGTCTGTCTGGCAAGTGCATTTTAGCTTCCAATCTTATGTTGACCTAGCAAAATTAACACAAAAATTTGGTAGCACGAGTCCAGTAGTGAACTGCAATCCTAGAAGAGAAGAAATCAAATGTAGGAAGCTCTTTCTCCACAGATTACAGAGAGTGTTTGGAACAGTCACAACTTCAGGCTGTCAAAGTGAGCAAACATGAGACTCACTCAGTGAGTCCAAACCACAAATAAAACTTAATAGAATGAAGTTTTCTCAGCAGTGGCAGGCCCAATGCATGCCAGCCTACTGATCCAGAACTGTCAACACTGAAGTTACAGAATGCCTACCATTCGTTAACACAACCTCCCCTGCCAAAATTACAGAGAACCAGGTGAACAAACCAAAAGTTAATTTTTTTATTTATTACCACTGAGCAATTCTCTGGTATGCTTGTCCCGGCTTCTATCAAAGTAAAGTGGGGCTTTTTGGGAATCAGAATATTTCTGATCACTCAAAAGCTCCAAAATAACTTTCCAAATATCAGTCAACAGGAAACAAAGACCACCTGAAGCATATTTATATCTGTAAGCTAAGAAATTCTAGAAATAGAAACTTAAGACATGTCTGAGCCCTTATCACCTCATTTATTAGTGTATGTAATAAAGCAAATAGAAACAACATTTGATTGTCATTTATTGTGTGTTTACACAGTATTTAGAGTGTGTTTTCTCTCAAGCTTAAAGGTGGTGTACTGCAAGGGTTAAAGAAAAGTAACTTTAATTCACAAGCCAGCTACTGGTGGTTTTTTCCACCACCTTCCTCTGAAGTACCACAGTAACTTCCTCTGAAGGACAGATCACAACTAAACACAGCAAGGAACAAGGTGTCCTAGGGCTTCTAAAGGTTATAATCTCCAAAGTGCTTGAGTGATGCTGTAATTAACACAACAGAGCTCAGCTGCCTTTCAGATTGGGGAAGGGGGAATGTAAGACTCATTGCTATTTTCCAATAAATTACGACAACAAATGAGAAAGGAAAAATAAAAACACATTTCAGATCTTTTAATTTTGACAGTTATTCCATTGTATTGTAAGTAAAATCCTTTTTTTAACTGATTAAAAAAGTTTCACACATTGAGTGGCAGAAGATTTTGCTTATGTCTTCAAGAGAACAAAGAACAGAGCAGTAACAAGGTATCAGCTGCTCTTACCTGCTTGCATACGCACAAATATTGTCTACCAGTGGGAGATTCTTCAGAGCTGCTTCTACTTTGCCAAGAGAAACATATTCTCCTGCCTGCAGTTTTACAAGATCCTTTTTGCGATCTAACGAGGAAGAAAGGAATTAAGTGTTAATTACAGAACAAAACACTTCTAAGACATTGATTTTAAATTTTTCTGAAATGCATATTTAAATACCAAAACTGACTCAGGTTTGGTGATCCTTAATATCAGGTTTCCAGACTCTGCATTTTATCAGTCTGTCTCTCCCACCACAGGGATATTACAATTCCATGCATTTTCTGCCCTTAGAACAGCATTTCCTATATGACAGCACCATCATGTGCATGAAAGACAACTGGAACTATGCAAGAGCCACTGTTAGCCAGGAGCACACATTTTGGGCTGTCTGGTTCAGACCCATAAGGCAGGATATGCACCATTTGGCGACATTATGCTGTTTATTTCAGGCTAAATCCATATTTGAAGAGCAACTGTTCACCTTTTACTTGAAAAATAACAATAGGAACCAAAAATTAAGCCCAAATTACTTGAGGTTATTGTACACAACCTTACAAAATTATACAATATATAAGACAGCTTATCTACTCAATTAGCTTATATTTAACTCTCTACTTACTACCCAGTCTCACAAACTTAGAGAGTCAATATTAAGACTGTTTCAAAATGAACCAAAAATCAAATTCTAAAACACAAACAAGTTTACATTAACATATCAGAACTTCCCTGGGATGCATGGGAAGGCTTAAGATTTCATGACAAGATAATTACTGTATTTAATGACTGTATTTAATTGTTGTATTTCACAGCCCTGAAAAATGTGTGTACATGAATATATATACATGTTTACCTGAATTTATTAACTCACCAATAATTTTTAGACACCCATCATGATGAAACTCTCCAATGTCTCCAGTATGCAGCCACCTCTGCCCATTCTCATCAACAGTGAAATCTTTTCTGGTTCGTGCTTCATTTTTGTAGTAGCCCACAGTCACATTCTGTCCTCCAATAAGGATCTCACCTCTAGGATATGGTTTATCAGTGTTGTAATATCCACCTAAAAGGATGGGGGTTTTTATTAAGTTAATGAGAGTCAAAACATATTCCAAAGCAAAAATTTGTGCCATCCTTCTGGCAGTAGTAAGTAATGTGCTTTATCAGTTTCACACAGGTTCAAATAAATTAAAAAAATTACCTCATATTTTTGGAATGAAAAAATCCATAAGGTTTTGCATAAGCCCAAAACACCCTTAAGTATTATGTATTTCTACTCTACAATACATAAAAGTCTACAGTGAGAAAGGAAATCACCTAAATGCATTGCAAAATTTATTTTATGTATTTTATAATGTATTCATTAAGCTTCCATCCTACATGCCAATTTTTTAATGACTTTACAAATAATATTATGAAGATTATTTTATAATCATTTCTTAATGGCAACTGAAGGTATTGTGCACACTACCTAGTCAAAATGCCACTTGCATTGATAGCTTCTGTCTGGATATTTTCCTGTTTAGAAACCACTGAGGAATTTATTTTACCTTTCTTCTCCCCAAGAGAAAACTTTTACAGGCAAAGGTAGCATTTAAAATCTAAATAGCCAAGAAATAGTCTTCTAATTACTGCTACTGAGCAAAGCCCAGTAGAAAAACACAGTTTTTACAAACACATTACAATTCAATCACATGCAGGAATTCTCACCTTCTTCCCAGTTCAATAACTTGATTTCACAACAGACCAAAGGTGCTCCGACTCTTCCTGTAGTGTAGTCCCAAACTAGAATTTAAAAAAGAGCATTTTTCAGAAAAACATTTAACCAAAACTGATTAGGATAAAAAAAAATTGCTGTCATGCATCTTCTGTGAAAATTAACTTCAATTCATAGAACCAAACTTCCAAGAAAACCAATCGATTTATCAAGATAATGCAGATAAAATTCTTATTCTGCTAAGAGAGTAAATGGCTGTATTTACAGATATTGTCAGTTACTAAAAAGCAACTGAAAGCATAAGCTTCTGTTATATGAAATTAAAATGTGGTGCCGGCAGATTTTAATTCCTAACATCTCAATATACTCACCACAATTTGAAAAAATTTATTCATTTCGAGTGGTAAGTACAACAACGCCAAGATCCCGTTCACATTAGAACGGGTTGCTCTACCACAAATGAGAACATTCATTTCACACGTAGGTCACCTGCTTTAGCACAACGCATCCAGATCAGCACTCCCACTGTTTTATACATTTTTGGGAACGCCCAATTCCAGGCTTCCCCGACGATGTTTGGTGGCACCACCAAAGGAACAGACGGTCAGAGCTGAGCCCCGCAGAGCTCAGCACAGGGGTGCCCGTGAGCCCCGCAGAGCCCAGCGCGGG
>VWZT01005653.1:44965-83167 GCA_013397055.1 Pachycephala philippinensis | reverse complement strand
CAGCGCGGGGGTGCCCGTGAGCCCTGCAGAGCTCAGCGCGGGGGTGCCCGTGAGCCCTGCGGGTGCCCGTGAGCCCCGCAGAGCCCAGCGCGGGGGTGCCCGTGAGCCCCGCAGAGCCCAGCGCGGGGGTGCCCGTGAGCCCCGCAGAGCTCAGCGCGGGGGTGCCCGCGAGCCCCGCAGAGCCCAGCGCGGGGGTGCCCGTGAGCCCCGCAGAGCTCAGCGCGGGTGCAGTGCCACCCACCTTCTGTGATGGTGCCAGCCCCGGCTGACTCGGTGAGGCCGTAGCCCTGCCCCACGGGGCAGCAGAAGCAGATGTTCATGAAGCGCTGCGTGGCCGCCGAGAGCGGGGCGCCGCCGCACAGCAGGATGCGGATCTTCCCGCCCAGCAGCATCCGCACCTTGCGGAAGATAAGGCTGAAACACAAAGGGAAAAGGATATTTTGGGGCTTCAAAACAAAACAAGAGAGCAGATAGTTTTGGATCTAAACTGAAAGTTTTCACTGTCTTCAAATACGTTTTTGTGACATGAAAGGAAAACCCTGAAGGAGCACATCGAAGTCTTCAGAAATACAGGCACAGATTTCTAAGCTTGTGTCATGTTCCAGTTTGAAGATGGGTTAAATGTTTCAGAACCTGTATTTAATGAGGCAATTGTGCGATTTTCTCCTAATAATACTTCAAGTTGTATAAATTTTGCAATTACATTATCCTTTACTCTCACTGAAGCCCGGAGTTAGACTCAATGATCCTTGTGGGTTCTTTCCAATTTGAGATAGATATACCATGGCTCCCTTCTGTGAAAATGCAGAATCTACAGTTTTCTATAGGAATAAACTTCTCATCTTACCCAAAAATTGTATAAATCTATTACCAAATTCCTGATGAATATGCAATAACTGTAAATTTTCAATCAGTTCCAAGTTAAATAACACTCACTTAAATTTTATCAGTAAATATTTAAATCCATCACACAAACTCCTGTTTTGTTGTTTCAATTTACGCTCAGGTACAGACTTGTTCATGTTCAAAGTGTCAACAACAAAATGAAGAAAAGCACAAAAAACTAGATACTGCTCCTGTGGTAAGACTTTGATTTTTGGTGACATTAAAAATAAAGTTAATATTACCTATCGCAGAGTGGGGTAGTGTAACCTTTGGAAATCTGTTCCATTTTGTAGTTGTAGGCCAATATAAATAGATTCCGCTGGAAACTGGTCATTTCATTCACTTTATTCATGACGTTTTTGTAGATTCGATCCATGATTTCCTAGTTATGTAAAAAGATGAACTTTAACTCCAAGAAACAGAAATCCTGAATTCAGTACAGCAAAAAGGAAACACAATCTAGAAATTCAAGCATGTTTCAGGTGACAACCCACTCCCAGGTTCCCTCCTCTTCCCTTGCTAAGACACAGCAAGATGTTCGTGGAAAGGAGGAAAGCAAAATCTGAGCAGGAGCAGCAGTTAACCCCCAGCTGCCTGCTGCCAACTCTCTTTATTCCACTCATTCACTGTAACAAACAATAAATGACTAATTAAAATGGGAATCTAATCCCTATTGCTCTCTTAACTTTGAAAAAGTCTGATGCTCATATCATGATTATCCCCAACATGCAAATAAGTACCAAAATTATTATTTTAAGGCAGCTTAACATCAAAGATTCTATCTTTTTTATTTAAGTGGTCATGGTATTAATTTTGTTGCTAAAAATGGAATTATAAATTGTATTTAAAAAGAAGTTTTAAAAATTATTCATCCTTCAGTTACTTACCGGAACAGCTGCCATTAGAGTTGGCTTAAGTGTAGTAACATCCCCTTTGCTTCCTTTCTTTATTTTAGAGGACTAAAGTGAAGAACAAGTTTACTAGCAGACACATTCAAGATCTTTAACATGAGAAACAAAATTTGTACTATTTTAAAAGAAATATTACAAAGATCTGATGTAAGTAATTTCTTTTTAATTTTTTTTTTTAACCTAAAAGACTGACATCTACAACATACCTGGTCAGCCAGTGTCTGAGGGGAAGAGTAACCGATGCGGCACCCGTGAGACAGACACACAAGCTCAGCACTCAGCTCCAGAACATGGGCAAGAGGCAGGTACCCAATATAAATGTCTTTTTCCCTGCAAAGAACATTTAAAATATAGGTTTATGCTGTATCACTAGAGTCCTCAGATGAATCATTAAGCACCATTTATGCAAAGTTTACTGTAGAACTAGAGAAAGTAGAAAATGCCTTTGAGAACATATTTCAAGTGACATGGGTTTTGTTTCAAGAGTTGCATACTATGTACTGTAGGTTTAAGGCATGAACAAAGGGTGATGGTTACTCATCCCAAGACAATTAAACATGTGTTATGGTTGCAAAGGCAACTCACTGGATGAGATTAAAAACTGGACCAAACAGAAAGAAGCCACAGAATTTAAACATTAACCAAGGGAAGCACTGCTTAGGGAGGCTTTCAACCACTCTAGTGCAAGGAGGCCTCGCAGGCTTTTGTGTCCTGGTCTTGCCCACACACCAAAGAGGAGAGAACAAAGAGTACATGAAGTAGTCATGTGCAGGGTAGTGCTGGAAGATGCTCAGACATCAGTGCATAGTATGATGTGTCACAGCCATAGCAACATAATACAGTTCATATTTTACACAGTAATTAATCTAAAATTAAATGCAACTACATGACTTCTTTATTTGCTGGTAAGTAACAGTTGGTACATACCCCAGATTTGGGATCCTCTCAGCCATTCCAGTTATCCCAGCAATTATGTTACAATGTGAGATCATAACTCCTTTGGGAATTCCTGTGGATCCACTTGTGTACATGATCACTGCAATATCCGAGGGCACAGGCCTGGATGGCTGTTTGTTTCCTGCAAGTTTTAAAAAACTAGGATGTGTTATTTGTGGAGAGCCTCTCAGGCTGGGAGATCTGACACACTGACACATTTCAGCAGTCACTGCAGTACAGCACCACAGGACTCTGGCTATTACATTCTGCTTTTGCTTAAAAAGATTATGGTCAAGCTTAAGTGCCTTCACAGAGAGTAGGAACTTTGCATTAGCTGAGCAATACTTTGACTGATTGTCCTTATCATCACAACAGTTTTCCTATTATGTTTCCCCTACTCCTGCAGTGGAGAGAACAACAGGCAGAGCTTTGGCTTCTCCAAAGCACCACTGAGCATCCCTGCCTCGGGAAGGTTCACTGCCCTGGTTCCACGCTGCCACAGGGCCCATCCCTCTGTGCCAAGGTCCTTCCTCACGTGCTCCCTGGCAGGGAACAACACACGGCCTCATTTGCAACACCTGCAGCAAAGCACTGCTGAGCCACCCTGAGGTCCAATCTATAAATATTTAAAAGAAGTTCAACGGCTTTAATTGGATTAAAGTGCTTTTTAAATACTTGTGCTGAGAGCAAGAAAATACAAAAACTGCTGTGCTTACTCAGCGGAAACTGCATCACACACAGTGCATGTGGCACAGTGCACACACTGAATGAGAAGCATGAAAGCAATATTTAATCATTTCCCACTCACTGAGTCCTGCCAATCCTGCACAATGAACAACAGAGGAAAAAAACCATAAGCAATAGCTCATCCACTTAATATTAATTGGACATGCTTGACCATAAACAATTCATGATAGCATTTCACAGTTTATGAATGGTTAACTTGACAAAGATAATGTTCCTTTATTGTAGTGCAGAGTATGTGATATTTAAAAGACTGAAGAAAGATTAAATACCTTTTTTCATAGCACACAGATTAACAAATTTCAAGGAGCTAATGAATTACAGCAAAAGTTTTTCTGCTGGTGTTGCATTAAACAGTTTTAGTAGTACATAAAACTGGTATATCAAAGACGGAAAACCATCTTCTAAAGAAATTGAGAGGTCATGATGATAGGAGCAAATATGCCATTCCTCTGAACATCAAGAGCAGAGGGACTGACCACCCTCCTTACTCCTAAAATACAATCCAACATTCCTGTGCCTTCGGTAGTTAAGAGATTCTGAAAACACAAAGGATAAGAACAGAAGAAAGCAACTACTGAATATAATGAAATCTTAAGATACTAAGATTGTCAGCTCTTCAGAGCCAAGAATAAGAATTTCTTATGATTATAATTAAAATAACTTCTAAAATACTGAATTTTAATTCTAAAAATATTACATAGACTAGAAACAGATTTCAATGAATTTACATAGTAATTTGATGCTTTCAGAAATGCAATAAGTGACCAAGTTCTATCTGATTCAAATTGCTATTTCACATTTTGCTATCTGTGAATTTTACAAAACTTGATGGTAACAAATTACTGATTTCTTTTGCTATAAAATACACAACGATTTTCCTTCTGTGCCCTGAATAACCTGGTTTTAATATGTCTGATCGTAAGAATGCTTTCTACGTTTCTATCCTCAATTAACTGCTTATCCTAAAAACTATCCTTCAACCTGTGACACTTGATTGTGGACTAGTTTTTACTCTGTTGAAAAACAAAAAACAAACCAAACTTGCACCCCAAAATCCAACCACCCACAACCAAAACAAAACAAAACACATCACACAGATTTTATTTAAAGGAAAAGGAGATAAGAAGGGGTTAAATCTGCATAATTTTGAAATCTGTAGTTTCTCCAAGTTTTCTCAACAGGGTCAAGTGAGGGCACCAAACGAGATGGTCCCAACAGGAAGAACCTACCAGTGTCTGCCTTGGCCCCCATGGCTTGCACAGACGCCATCGTGTGAACAATGATGCCCTTGGGGAACTCTGACCACGTCGTGGGTTTGCCATCCACTGTAATTATGTGTTGCAGCAGTGGAACTTGAGAAACAATTTCCTGTGGAAATGAAAAATGGGTTCAGAAATTAAAAATTAGTTTTATGCCAAGAAGAAAAAAAAAAATTCCGAGAACAAAAATCTCCACGCTATCTGCTGTACACATTTTAAAAAGCTCTAATATAAAACATCTCAGAATTTTAAAGGATAAACCCCCCAAGCTCAAATAGCTGCAAAGCTTGAAGCTTTCCAATTTTAAGTCCAGAAACTTGTCCAACCGTTTACTGATTCGTACCTTAGTTCATGAAAACCCCACAAAAAAGACTGCAATGATTTGTAGACATAATTGACTTTTCCCTCCCATAGAACACTGAGAGAAACTGCTGATACTGGGCTCACAATAATTCTTAGGTTGCTCCTTGGTTATTATGCTATTTAAAATAAGCAATAGCTAGCAAAAATATAGAAAATTATTAGTTAAGCATTTCAAGCAAAGTATGAGCTCTAAGACATTTATCAGTGTTCTTGTGGAAGAAGAGATGATCATCACCTCTAGCAGAGCAAATACATTCTCTTACTGCAAGCTGAAATAAATGTGCATGGCATATACTGTCAATGAAGTAACTTCTTTTTAAAGTTTGGGAAATTCTCATTCAAAATTCCACAACAGCACGGTTTTTCATTAAAACAATGGCCTTATCTGAAAGGTCCAGTTTCCCCAAAACACACAATGATGAAACTCATGCAAGTTAGTTGTTCCACTTGGGTATTCCATCAGGGTCAGTAAGTGAAAAAAGTTCTTGGACTGTTCTAATGTTTAGTGAGCTTTTTTCCCCCCTGCATGGAAAACAAGCTCTAATTCTTCAAATACCCATCTTTATATCTAAAAGCCACTCACTCCTGGGAAAACATCTGATAATAAGCCAGGAGCATGATCACAGTTAGCTCTTCATACACAGTTTATAAGTTTTTCTGTTCTTCCCATTGTTACATTTATAGGCATTGAATCCACCCAGAAGCCACGGCAGTTTCTTGTAAAGGTGTTTTTCCAGGCAGCACTCCAGCTCTGCAATACTGCAAATTACTCATTCTCCAGTCACTGAGGAGGCTCAAACCCACTGAAAGCAAAATACCACTTTCTGTACGTGAAGACAGATACATAAATCTTATTCCAAAAGTGTCTGCCTTATGGAAAGGCAATAAATCATTGTTCTGTGCAATGGAACCAGGCCATTTAACGGTGATGAACAGACACACTGGGAAGAGATAGAACAGTTTTCTGACCTTCAATTTTGTTTGCATCAATTCTTTACTAGTTATGATGGTGGTCACCTCTGTTTCATTCAGCCCATGAACTATTGCTGGGCCTCCCAGGGTGGCATACAGAGTAACAACTGAAACACAAAACAGGGGAAATGGTCAATCTCTGCGTTACATTTTCAAGTAACAGTTTACAAAAAAGAACTGACATTAATCTATTCCAACTTAGGTAACACAGTAATAATATCTGTGAACTCAGAAAGGTGGGACAGTTTTGTACCTGAAAAACCTCTTTGCATGGATTTCAATACAACACAATTTTCAGTTACTCACAGAAGGAATAATGAACAGCCATTCTCTGTGCGACTGTTTACTCTTTTCCAAGGTCTAATTAGAGGTACCAAAACCACATCACCTTATGCAATTCTCCTGGATCTACTCTCATACCTTCATTGCTTTTACTATCTGAAAAGTAGGCAAACCTTCTCGATTTAATCACTAACATTTCTCTTGCACACAAGGAAAAAAACCGGCTTTCATTCATGTGACTTCTCTTTCCAGAATTCACATACTCTGTTACCAACCTTTTACAACTGACTGCTAATAACAAATTATTACAACATGGCAATACATGTCATCAGCAGAGGAATTCTCACACTCAGGAACAAATCTGTGACTATCCTATTCTGTCATCTATTTAAACAATGTAATAAAGGTTTAATCATCACCATCATTAGACCCTGAACTGACATCATGAGAATCATACAGAATAGCAAGGAAGAAAATATTTTGAAAATTGACTATAAGAAAAATTGTTTCCGGTTTTTAAGGTCAGCTTATTAGTAAGCATGTTAAACAATGATTTCATAATAACACCTTTAAAATAATATCTAATTTCCAGCCATTTTCAATGGAACTGAATGAGAAGAGACCAGAAAAGACTAGGGAAGAAAAAGGCAGCTAAAAAATGAAGAGAAGTATTGCTCTCAAAAAAAAAAAAAAATTTCCTATTTTCCTAGGAGAACATTAAACAGGGACATCTCAAAAAAAGCTCTGAGGTCAATCAACACAATCAATAATTACAACATCCTTGCTGGGAGTTTTGTCACGTCAGGTATCTGAATATCTTCTGCTTTTCAGTCTGTATTTAGCTGAATATTTGAAGAACATAATCATGAAAATAAGACATCCTGTTGTACATTAGGACTGTAATAACTGCAGCAAAGATAAAAAATTAAATAAAGTTCTGTTGTAGTCTAAGATTTTTATTCTAATATTTTAAATTCAAGGGGTTACTAAACCAGTGCAGCATACTACGGAAGAACTCAAAAGCAGTTTTCCTACACAAAAAAGTAAATAGTTGACCTCTACTTATTTTTTTCTTGTTAAAACAGTCCATCATAGTTCAGAACTGTTGCAGGGCAAATGCACATGCACTGTGTTTTCTTTAATTTGGTGGGAGCAAAGTCCAGAAGAGTGCCTCTACTCTTTCCCACGAGCTCTCTCTACTTACTGCAGTGACCCCTGTTATATAAACACGTAGCAGAAATTCAGCTGCCCCGAGCCAACAAGCAGAACCGAGCCGGCAACACCGCCCAGAAGGCAAAACATCATCTCGGCTATAACCATGGAGGTAATTAATTACTCATCTGCAAATAAGTACATTAAGACACTCAGAGTTATACGACAGAGCCAAAGAGAAAGAGAGACCATTTATATGATGGTGCACTGACGTGGAGAGAACAAAACTGAGCAATGACTCTCATCACTGAAATTCTTGCTTCTCCACACTGGCACCTGAAACATTTTCAGGCAAGTCTGAAAGTTTTGATGATTTTTTTCTCTCCTCATTCTCCTGAAAACAACTGAGAAAGGATTATTTTGTATTCACCTTTATGCATGCAGTAGTACAAGTGAGTCTTTGTTATCTGGCCAAAGTCTCAACAAAAAGAAAAACCCCAACAACACTAAATTTGCCAGCTTGTATAAAAAGACAAAACCTTGCCCTAAAGAAACAAATAGAACTTTTGCAATTTACGTCAAGGTAACTGGAATGTTAAACTGAGTATTTCAGCATCCATCGTACATCAAAAATAAAAACCAAAATCCACCTTTAAAGGTTTCAGACAAATCTAATTCTGACAAAACCACTTCTGCTCAAGCAGGATTGAAAAATGAAACCCAACCTCTCCTATTCCATCATTTGGTTATACACTCTTGTGGTTTATCTGCCTACCCTGGTGAAGAGCTGTTCACACACATGAAGAGGTACTTAGGAAGAAAATCTGTTTTCATGTTAGTACTACTTCTGTTTTTGAACTAGCAATCCCACTCTACCTCCTGCAAATACAAGACTTAGGGAACTTCAAAAAAAGTCACATTTAAAATCAAGCAAGTATTTCTAGCTATAAAATCATTTGTTTTTGCAAGCAATCCATAACAAACATCACTTCACTAATTTTAATTCTGTAGTGCAAAAGGCATTCTCTCTCTCCAACACTATGCGTGAAGCAGATGAACCTGCTCTGGTGACATCAGTTCTGGGCCCACACCATCAGACTGAACACATTACACATTTGGAAAGAACGTCCCAACACCCCCACAGCAGTTAGCTGGTATCAAACCTGCACACTGAAAAATGCTAACCTAAGCCATTTAGCAATGTCTTCCCACTCTACTACTTCAACATCATCTGAATCTTCCAATTCGTTCTGCAAACTGCCCGTGAACACTGCACAGCTCTCTCTCTTCATCTGCCAGCACAAGTCAGCCAAGTTCACAGAAGATGACACAGCTTAGATGCTGAACACCACGTCAGAGTGTGTGCCGAGGCACGTCGCAGTAAGGGGATTTAAAGCACTAATCCAGCAAACCCAAAAACACATGCATACCATTCTTGTCACAATGTCCAGCCCCTAGCTCAGACTTTTCCCCTTCAAATTACAAATCTCCCTAGGATTTGTAAATGTGCTTCAGTTCCAAAGGAAAAAAAATGATACAAGCCTTTGCATTTCATTTCCAGGATAGCCACTAGGAATTTGCCAGATCCCAAAAGTGATAAAAGGGAACTGGCACCAAGACATGCAGTTTAAAAGCAACACAGGCATCTTATCTGAGAATAGTCTGTGCAGTTCTCTGCTCTAGTAGGCAGGCCAGCAGCATTAACTCACTGAAGAACCAACCAAAAACATCACCAGTTTAAGCTGGAAGGCACCTGGAAAGATCACCTGCACACAGCATCCATTCCAGCAGAGTGCTCAGAGCCATGGCCAGTCTGGGTTTTATGGATCTCCACGGATGAAGATTTCACAACTATTCTTTGTCCCTGTTCTGATCCGGAACCACCCTCGCAATGAAGATGTTTGCCCTCATATCCAATCAAATATTCCTGCCATTGAACTTGTGACTGTGGCCTCCAGTCATGTCAAAGCACACCTTTGTGAGCAGAGCCTGGCTCCATCTCCTCTGCATGCTCCCATTGGGTAGTTTTAGACAGCAAGATCTGAACTCACTCATCTTAATGCTGAACAGGCCCCCTCTGTCAGCCTCTCCTCAGATGTCACGTTCTCCAACCCCTCCAGCATCTTGGCAGCACTCCACTGGACTTGCTCCAGGATGTCAGTGTCTTTTTTCCCAACAGGAAGCCCCAAAGCAGACACAGTAGTCCAGATGTGGTTCTACCAGTGTCCAAAAGGAGGAGAAGGATCATTTCCCTGGACCTGCCTACTACACGCATGCTGCCACCATCCAGAACACTGCTGGCCTCCACTGCAAGAAGGTGCTGCAAAATCCTGGGTGACTCCAGGCCCACCAGAAGCCTCAGGTCCTTCCCTGCAAAGCTGCTCTCCCCAGCTGTCCCCCAGCCTATACCGGTGCATGAGGTGCATTCCAGCATACACAGAGGAAATTTTGAAGTGCCTTTACTGAATTCCAGGTTCCAGACAACCCACTCTTCCAGCTGACAGGCTCCTCTGCACATCAGCCCTGCCTCAAGTGTACTGGCTGCTGTCCCCAACATGCCACCAGCCGTAACCTCCTGTGTTTGCACTCTGTCCCATCATCCAGCCCTTCGACAAAGAAATTAAGCAGTATTGGAGTCAATATCAACCACTGAAGGCTGGCAAACAACTGTCCTATGGTTACAATCTTTGCAGCCAATGGTCCATCTTACCCATCTTTACCTGAACAGCCTGGCTGTACACAGACCATGCCAAAGGCATTGCTACAGTCCCAGGACACAACACCCACACTCTCCTTGTCCACAGAGCCAGCTGTCACACAAGGCAAGCAGGCTGACTTTGAAATGTTAAGGGCCAGGGCAGTGCACCTTGTCACCAACTCCATCCTCAACACTGAGGGACCAACACAGCAAAGGGACATGCAAAACAACCAGAGACAGGAGTAAAGACCCATGTAAATGAAAACTGCTACATACTCATCAACACAGGGTTTCTCAAACTGAAATAGACTCATGCTCAGAGCAAAGAGGGACCATTAAAGATATAAATCTCCTTATTAGACTTGCTTCCAAAATCTGAAAGAAGTTTAATTGATAGACATCTTCAGTGTATGTAGGTAGGAAATCAGGAATTTCTGCACATCTGGCTTTTACAGCCCATCTCTTATAGAAGGAGGGTAAACGTGGCACAGGAGGGAAGAGGCCAAGCCTGTGAGGAACAGCAGTTCCTGGCATGCCCTGAGGGACAAGATGTGTCCCTCTGAGAGCATCACAGAACCCAGCCAGGCTGGGCTTAGTTAGGTGAAGGATACACTAAGGAGTGATGATGAAACAGACATTTAAACAACTACAGCACATTGAGATCAGCACTCAGTACATTCCTGAGCAAGAAAAATAGGCCTAACCAAAACCAAAACTGAAGAACTGACAAAATATCCAGATAAAACAAAACTTGCAGGCACAGATGAAAGTTTGACGTCAACTCCTGAAACTGAGTCAATGAATTCATGTGTGATTTTTGTTTGTTTTCAGAAACTTGGGAATCTGTACTGATTTGACATGAAAAGAAAATAAACCTCTCATGAATTCATTGAGCAAACTGTACTTACCAAAACCACTCTCCATCTGCCAACAAATACAGGTTTCTCTATTCACTAAAGCAAAAGGCTACAGAGTGCACAGTTTCTACCTTATGCAGTATTTTTTTAATTTGAAAATGTTAATGTTTTATATGAAATATAGATAAAGTTTTCTTAGTACATAAAGCAAAGTAAGAAAGAGTTTTATTTTCAGACTGTAAGATTAAAAGACATACAAACTTCAGGGAAGACAGGTACTCACGCTGGTAGTTGCACATAAAGCAGGCCTGGGCTGCAATCATCCACTCAGCTCTGGTCTCACAGAAGATGGCAATGTTAGTCTTTGGCTGCTGACCCAAGACTGCTAAGCCATTTCCAAAATTAACAGCTTTAATGTATACATCTTCGTAAGAAAGCCAGGTGTACTTGCCAAGGATGACCTAATAAGAATAATAAAACACATTTAGAAAATGAAAATCCTTAACACATGTCCTACTACATCTTTACCCACATGAAGAATCCGCAGATGTTTGAGTAACATGTGCTTGAATTGTAACAGCAGTTTACTCAAGATAAAGATGATATTTTTTCTTGCCAAAAGCTACAGGGCCTGTGGAAGTTCCAACACAAATACTGCAACATCTCCATGCATGTTACCACCTCAGTTTCTATTTTCATATGAGGGAAGCACATGATTCCCACCACCCTTTGTAGCTTCAGAAGCCCTCTGAAAGGCGGTGTGTGGTTATCTGGCCCACATACCTTTACCTTTTAAAAAGGTTTGGTTTATGTAAAGAATGAAAAGCACTAGTTAGCACAGTGTATTCTCTGTATTTGCTTTCTTGGATATTTGGGCTACAATTCCCCTACACAAATATGACACTCAGATGTTCATTTATTAAAAATAAAAAATTTTAAAAAAGGGAAACTGGAATCCAGAAAGCAATATATCCATGGGCCCTCAGTCAGAAATTGTGAAATCCCTTTCCCTTTGTTCTGAAACAAACGTCAAGGGGATGAGTAGTAATAGTTTTGCCCTTTTTTTACTGTTAAACAAAAGCGGGACAGAAGACAGGACTGGAAATTACTGGCAAACCTCAGTTCTCAGAAGTCATGTAGAAAATATTATGCAATCTCACTTTTCAATATGGGAAAGCTGGTGTACAATGAAACTGCATTTGAGTTTACAGGTCACTACCCAGATTTCTATGTGTGCCCTTGCACCTTGCAGAACTATTTCCTTACTGAATGACAGAATATTTCTTTGAGACCAAGACAGAAATTTTCATATGTAGATATAGCATGAAGATGTTTCATACTGAAAATCTATACTCTAAATTGTTATATCCTACCCATCTTTTTATATAAGCACACTGACAATTTCGAAAAACTATTTTTTAATCAAGTGTTTCAGACATGTTCTTTACACAGCATTAGCAATAAATTCAAGCAAACAAAAAAGCTAGAAAAGCAAACTTTTGCACCCTCCCTCATTCCTTTTTCTGTATTTCATCCATCAACTTGAACTAAATTTCAAACTTTGGGCTGTCAAATCTAACAACTTTTTGACACGTAACTACATTTCTAATGAGTCCATATTTCCACATTTGCGTCCTTAATGAAACACATTCAAAAATCTCTCTCAAACTCTAATAGAATAATAACATCTAGTAGATTTCCTTTGTCAAGACACTCTTCCAAACTGCTCAAGTTAGAATTAGGCAACTGAGCTGTACCTACTACAGCTTCACTGCATATTGCTCATTAACCTACTTATTTAGCAAGACAAACAGGTACATGTGCAGCTGCTTGGAAATTTCACAAACGTTTTCATGGGAAAATATAATTTAACAAGCCCAAAAAACCAGCATTTGCCAACAACAGCAATATATAGCAACTCCAACAGAAAATATGTATTTCTCACACAAATATCTGCACAGGTTTTCCTGGTTTATTTACAGAAGCTCTGTTTCAGGGGCAAACAGGCTGTTTCAAACCCCAAAACCTTTCTGGAGCAGAAAGATCAGGTTGAAATGGCAGCATGTGGGGCAGGGGCTCACCCCTGGCTGGTGCTCACTGCCACAGCCCCCTGAGGAAGAGGGGGGGACCTGGGAGTCCCTTTTTGCTTCAACACACCAAGATATTTCTGGTGTGGAAAACTCTTACTGCTTCCAAAGAAAATATTGCACCTCTTCCTGTCCACCCAAATTTCGGTAATTTGGAATTTAAATTCCATTTTGGGACTTCTTTTCCCCAAAGGCAGTATTTTTGGCAGACATGGAAGCTCTTGACAAGCTCGTCAGTTGAAAACAATTTATAGCAGTGAATTGGAAACACCCTTTCCCCATTATACTCTGCCTACAGCGTGGCCTCAGGAAAACTACTCACAAATAATTAGGCCAAGAAAAACAAGCAGATTCTTCTTACTGTTTCTCGTAAGTTTGCCAATCCATAACAGGTTTTAGTAATTTCCACCACTCACTCTGCAACTCACTGAATTGGGGAAAATAAATCATTAAATGGCCAAAAATTAATCTCTCCAAATAATCCTTGTGATTCTGCTTTTTTCCCTTTTTTATTCTCTTAAATAATTCATCCTCATTGCTTAAGCAAGCTTGATATGTAGTGAAAGACCTCATTGGTGCTTTCTTCTCTTAAAAAGCAAAAATCCTTTTTAAGGATGTATAATACTGTTAGCTATAGCTATTTATATAAAAATACATTTGTGAAGGACACTGAAGTGAGAGCAAGTAAGACCTTTTTCAATGTAGTAATTTTGAGTTTTACTTTTCTCCTGCCTTCCATACATTTAAACTCCAGTGTTTTCTCCCCATGCCCAGTGTTTCTTCTCTTTTCCCTCCCTATGACATATTATTTATATCATGTACACATAAATGAATAGTAGATATTCATATATACATATCACTATACTGCCTCTATGTCCGTTTCTCTATAAGGCTCCTTTGCAGGACACAGAGCAGGCAGTGGTTTCTCTCATGCCTCATTATGTTGGAGTACGTCTCCAAATCCATCTCCCTTCTTGGCCTTTCCCTCAGTAGCTTTTGCTAACGTTTTCCAACGTACAGTGCAAGAAAGACAAGGAGCTACTGGACAGAGTCCAGCAGAGGCCATGAAGATGATGAGGGGTCTGGAGCATCTCTCTTGCAAGGACAGACTGCAGGAGCTGGGCCTGTTCAGTCTGGAGAAGAAAGGCCTCCGGAGATCTCATTAATGCATACAAATACCTCAAAGGGGTGCCAAGAGGATGGTGCCAGGTTCTTCTCAAGGGTTCCCAGTGATGGGACAAGGAGCAATGGCCATAAACTAAAATGTAAGAAGTTCCACTTCAACATGAGGAAGAACTTCTTTACATTGAGGATGGCAGAGCACTGGAACAGCTGTCCAGGGAAGGCATGGAGTCTCCCTCTCCAGAGACATTCCAAACCCACCTGGACACGTTCCTGTGGCACCTGCTCTGGGTGACTGCCTGGGCAGGGGGTCGGACTGGATGATCTCCAGAGGTCCCTTCCAACCCTAACAATTCCATGATTCTGCTTCTGCTGTAAACATCTGATAAGACTGGCATCAGGTGCTATAATCCTTTAAACATTTACACACCTTTAACTTTACAACTTTCAGAGGCTACTTCTCCTGGATAACTAATGGAAAGAAAGTAACTGTCCAAGAGTTGGCAAAAGCGCCCAAGAAGTGGAGCTGAGCATTGATTAAAGAGCCCCGCAAGCAGCACCCAGCAGGGACTGCAGCTCTGGGGTTTCACCTGGAAACAGCATTCCATAGGAACACGCTGCCCTCTCGTGCTCCACATTTAAACTGCAGCCTGTCACATCTGTCCCGCAGCACAAAACAGGAGGAAGTATCCAGACTGTACTAATATTTGGAAATCCAGAAAAGCATAGAGACTAAACACACAGTTAACTCTTCTTCTACCTGGATTTTATGAAGATATTAAAATTTTTAGGGCAAAGGTGTCATAAAATGTTCTCCATGAAGCTGCAGGCTCATGTAGAGTCATTAAACTACCTGATCTCAGTTACCTTTGAAGGTCTTCCTAAAAGTACCTTATAAGGTTTAAAGAACCTTGACTATGATTTGGAAATCAGTGATCATGAATTAAATACGTTTTCTTGTAAAAGTATATTAAAAATAATACAAAGGAGGTTATTTGAAATTTCCCACATCCATGAAAACATGGATTGCAGCTGAATATATCTGAAAAACCCCGCCTTAACCTATCGTTTACATAGCAATCTATGGTTTTCCACATCATAAGTGACTCTCTTACTGCTCAACGACTTGGCATGGCAAGAACCTTCCTGTACCTTCACTTTAAGTTCCAGTATCAGCAATAATGAGTAAAGTTCTGAACTCCCAAGTGCTTGCCCATGTGCTTGCTGTTGCACCCAAGTCTCTTGGGCTTTAGATGCATCACCTTCCCCAACAAAGTTGTATTTTCTTCTCCCCATTATGTCTTATTTATTATGTTCCCATTAATTCTGTTCTTGGTTACCAACCCTTTTTAAAGCAGAGCAAGACAAACAACCCCCAAAACAAACAGACATCTCCCTCAAAAAATAAACCAATGGAAGAACACACATATAAAGCAAAATCCACATACCAACATGGATCAAAGCAAGCACCTGGTGATATAACCTATAACTAAGATGACATAAAATAATCAGCCAGCAGAATGAAGCTCATCATTTGGGCATCATAAAATTTCAGCTGTGCTTAAATTGAGTCATTTTTCCAATTAATTACATCTTCATCTCAGAGGTATTTTCAGCATTATTTTATCCTGACTTAAATACATGTTTTATGAAATTAATATTAGGTACGCATGATATTGGAGAAGGAAATTGAAAAGTACACTATAGAAGGAAACAGAAGAACTAACCGTATATGAATTACTATGAAATGCAACCAGTGCATAAGCAAGTATTTGTATTTTATTCACATCCACAAATTTCTGCTACTTTGGCATCTGCACAGAAACAAATAAATATTTTTGCAACAATACACTATCATAAAAATTCAAGAAATTACAGATTATCTGAGATATCATTGTTCTCTGAATAAATTAATGTAGTATCTGATCTTAAAGATGTTGATAAGCTTTAAATAATTTTAGCTACAAGTGCAAGCACACTTAGTTTCCCCAAGAAACAAAAGCTGGGTATCTTACTTTTATTTGAGAGATACATATAATATATAAATATATTGCAGCTCCTGTAAGGTATAGCAACTACATGAATTATACCTAAAAATTAAACTTGTTGTGCACTTTTTTGAAGAACTGCACCAAACCTCAGCAAGCTGGCTTCGCTAAAGAGAACCAGGCAATAAAAAAGTGCCTGGAATGAAAGACAGAAATCAAATGAAGAGAACCCTGACATTTAGACTCATCAAGGTATATTGTGAACTGTTCTGATTTTCCTCACTTGCTAAAACAAGCTATGAGGCATTAGGAAACACTGTATTCCCTAATGGAAAAAAAAAATTAAAGGTGGACCTGTGTAGTAATGCCACAACCTGGAACAAAGTAACACAAGGGCAAGCATAGCAATCAGCCATAATGAACCCTTGTGTGAAGCTTAGACAAAATTACCTAACTTGGGTAATTTCTAAGTCTAAATACTCAGAAACAAGCAATTTAAGTGGATCAACACAAACATTCTTCAGCTTTCCAATATTCACAACGCTTTGCTTGCATAATGGAAAAGGCTAAAGCTCCTAAATTCTTAAGTCTTACATTAGCAATGATGATTAAAAAACAGGGCGCATATCACAGGCAGCCAAAATTCTGATTTGTGCTCAGAAGCCTTTCTTTCACAACATGAACTTTCTGTTTCTTTATAGGGTAATGAGGCAGCAAAATGTGCATTAAGAAAGATTACATGTAACCATTCATCCCACCATTTCCTTCGTACTGAAAAACTAACTCCACAGCTAACAGGAAGTTTCACTAACAAGTAAAGCTGGTATAAAGATTTAACAGACCTAAATTTGCCATATATTGTGATATTAACCAAAATCTATTTTAAACATACTCCTCTATCAGAATTAAAACTAGCAGCATGAAGAGAAATTTTTTTCATCTGCAAGGAAACTAATCTTAACTAAAAATTATCTATTGTGGATTTAACTTCTAATACAGAAACGCAGACCTTTAACATACAGAGATGCACAAATGTGCACATTCTGTTACACTATTCTGCCTTGCTTCTTCAGGCAAAAGTGCATTTTTCAATGAGTCTGAACGAATACCAAGCAGCAAATGACAATACAGGCTTGAACATCACACACTATGAAAAGTCAGTCCCTTCAAACAACAGAGTTGTTGTCAGACACTGAAATCACATCTCCCACTCACACTGGGATTAGAGATTAGCAGAGTAGTTCACCTTAAAGTAGACTCGAAGGAAAAAAGACTCTTCCAATGAAATCTGTGCAATCCTTTTCCGAACAAAAAATTCATTTAAGTCCTGAATTCCCAGGACAGAACAGCAAGTCCTTAAATCACAACTAAGTCTGCTGGAAAGCCACATCTGAGTACTGACCTCTAGTAATTTTTGTATATTTATCTGATTACAGTTCAGAATAACACAAAGGGATACTTTTTAAAATTCATTTAAAAAAGAAACCTTTAAAGCCACTTACATCACCAGTTAAATATTAAAAACAAATACCTAAAACATACTTGTGTTTTTTCTTTGGCTGACACCATAAATAGGCTATCTATTCAAGAATGCAAAAAGGTTTAGATTTGGTTTAAATGCGGAGTATTGAAAGATTGGGAATTAGATAATTTAACTCTTTTCACTGAATCTAAGTAGAGAAATTAATTTTTTCCCCAGCTTTGCTTTACTGGACTAGAAGTACTGCACAAGAAAGTAAACATATTTTGAAAAAAATTCTTGTAGGCAGACTGCCAAAAGACCTACCTTTTTAAAAACTTTTCCTGATGGCTGGATTTCATCTTCCTCTTTTAGGATTTCCCGCGTTCCCAAGAGTTTTTTGTCCTTATACTTAGTTTTAGCGTATTTAAAAACTTTGTCGAGTGTATCACACCCAGGATATAAAACTGAAGCTAAGCAATGCAGACTGTTAACAGATCTGTATGCACCCCCAGGCTTGTTATTCACAGGTCTGGCTTTAACCTGCTTGGCTTTTGCTATAGCCTGCTTTGATCCCGAAAGTATGTACCATGGAATGTACGTTACGAGGGAGTACACCAGGACGATAAAGTTTATAAACTGTAGAAGAATGGGGTTGATGTTATGCTTCAACTTCATTTTGGCTGCTTGAGAATGTTACAAGAGAGAGTTTGGAAACATGGATCAGCTAGACAGGGATCCAAAATGATCTGAAAAGAGAAAAGAAAAGGTTAGTCAGAAACTATCATTGTTGGCAGGGAGGTATTTTCAAACATAATACTACCATCCATATCCCAGCAGGTCTTTTTATGCTGAAATGAGGCTAGAAGTCTGAACCCCATGTACAAATGAAACCAGACATTGAAAGACGAGGTGGAACTGTTGCACTCCTATTCAGCAGACTGCAGTACAATGACGTGTGCGTGGTATGTATTTATTTGAAATTGTTTTGTGATTATACAGTTTAAAAGATCCTCTTCAACAACATCAGAGCACCTCCATGTGCACCTTCACCAGCAATCTCTATGACCCCTGACTGTGAATCACCAGCCTCCAAACAAACCCTAGGAACACAGGCAATGTCACCACTCTGTGCATGGGAACCCCAACCATTAAGGATGTTGAAATGCTTTCCAAGCCTTGGACACACTCGGACACCCACCTAAGAGAAGGAAAGCTCTGTATGTGACAGAACTTTGCTGGTTTATTCCTAGGGACTTCCCATCAGTCCTATAATTTCACTCTCAGAACCAGTATTCAATGGGTCCACTTGCTGTATCAATAAACATGACAATGAGTTAAGGAATATTGGGTAAAAACCAGAAAACAGCTTAGAAATCCAAATTCCTAACAACAGCACTGTGAAGAGCTGTGTAATTTTTCCAGCATCCCTAAAGATGCCAGGATATTCACTTTGTAATTTTTAAAAGCGTTATTTATCATATCCAATGGCCACAATGATGATGCAACTTTTAATGTATTCTACTGTTGAGTCAAGAAATTATGCCATCTGTCTAAAAGGTTAAAAAAGATAAATCAACAAAATAATTGAAATCCTTATGGAAATCAGCGATGGTTGCTGTAACGGCTGAAGATGAATTTCTGCAAGTCAATGAGCCACTAGCTATTAAAAATCAGTGTTTTGTACATAATAAACTACAAATGCACTTCACTCAGTTAACCTTTCAAATGTATTGATACAACTTATTAAAAGCAATATCATAAATCAAGCAACTAATAAAGATGTATACATAAGATGCACAGCTTCTGACAGTTCTAAATTAAGTAAATTTTCATTTGTAAGATGTATTATTCTGTGCTGATGTCTTACACTCCTTGACTTTTTCTCCAGCAACTCCCAGAAAACCCTAAAGAAAAGAAATTTGAGTTGAAAAAAGTAATGTTTAAATCATATAACATCCTTCGTAGTAATGGAAACCTTGCTTCATTAATCCTAGATCTGCAGTCCTTTTGAGAACAGATCAATCCAACATCCTTCTTTTGTAGGATGAGATTAATTCCATCTTTCCCTAAAACAAAATTTCTTAAAACTCCAAGCAAAACTATTTCATGATCAGCTTTTTCCCTAACAAGCTGCTGTAACCTCACTGTTAACACTGCATCATTACAGGCAGTTTGAAGGAACCAAACAACATCAAAGACCGTTCTGCAGAGCACCCTGAGACACATCCACAAATAAACCATAGGAGCTCTTCACAGCAGGGACTTACTACAACAAGCAGCAGTGGGGGAAAGAGATTTAAAATATAAAAAATAAATAAAATGGAAGTGCATGTATTTTAATTTTCAGATCAAAGGCAAAAAGCAACGACAAATAAAAAACAAACTTAAATAGGCTAAAGGGCAAATTCAGTAATCGCTTGAAGAGACTTATGTTCTTAGACTGTCACTGAAGGGTACTTAATGAAAATAGTCATGAGCCAGCCAATCAGCTACTTCAGGCCAGAAAAATTATGCTGTTGTTGATAGCAGCATAGAACAAGATGTTTTAAAGCTGAATTCAGAGTTCACACAGCAAGTGTTTACCCATTTTTCAAAAAGTTGTATGTTGCTAGAATTTTGCCTGGCCCAGTTCAGGAGGTGAACATCTTTTTTCTCCTTAGAAAGCTGGAGAACTTCTCTCTACCCACAAAGTGGAAATAGAATTTAACCAAACACTGCTACATATAAAATTTAAAGCAACTCATTTAATACCAGGCAAACTGTTCTCCAAAGAAATTCCCTGTCTGACAAACAGTGAAGCCTGCTCAAATAACATTCTCTCTAGGTTTCATAACTTCCCTTGGTCAGAGAGGCACCGAACCCTTCCAGAACAGCAGCCTGCCATTTCATTTTGCAGTTATCCCAACAGCTTTATTCTTTCCTCGGAAGGAGAGAGAAACCTTTTCCACTGTTTCTATGATAACCATGCCAAGGTCTCATGTCAAGCTCTCTCTGCTGGCTCACCCTTGCATAACAAGCCCCAAACCTGGAAATCTTTGAATTGCAAACATAGATTGTGCTTTGTCCACCATTTCGTAAAAGGCTGCATTTCAAGAAAGAGTCTAAGGAACACTCCAACAGGACAGACTAAAGGGAAATGTCTTGGACTGTCCCCCTCGCTCAGAAAAGCAAGCACCCAGCTCTAGGAATCTGCTCTGATGTACATCTCTTACCCTGAGTAAATTGCATATTATTTCAGTTACTCCTTCACAGAAGTGAGGCTATTAGAAGCCATCTATTAAAAAGTTTATCTTAAAAATTAAGACAATTTTTTTTCACTCAAAATGTCATGTTTGTAAGATTAAAAAGTATCTTTTTCAAATGCAGTTTCTTATCTTACAGGCCAAGTAAGACTCTATCTTTTTTTCCTTCAAAATCTTATGAATTAAGAGAGAGCAAACTTTAGCAAGAGAGAGAGAGCTCCTGTGCCAATGTGTTAAGAATTTGGCAATGGATTTCAGACTGTGATATTTACAGAGCATCTATGCTTGTAACTAATTGTAAATACCACTGTAATTGGACATTGGAAAAGTGTAACGACTTTCTGAACAAGAAATAAAAATATATTCTAGTAGTTTCATTAGAAGGGTAAGTGCCAGTAGGGTGATGGTTCTAAGGAGAGCTGAGCCACGACACAAAGTTCCTTGGTGGCAATATAAAGGCTCCCCCTCTTTCCTTGTGTAACTGGAGAACAGAAGTTGCATTTTCACTCATCATTTTATTTGTTTGCTATGTTGCTGAAGAGGAAAATACCAGGTAAGCAAAGGAGATGCAGTTTAAAATGCCCTCATGCCCAACAGATTTATCACTGCCATTCCCAGGAGAACACCAAAGTCAGCTAAATGGATCACTAAGCATTCAATAAAAAAATCATTTTGATGACAATGTAGAAGCAAAACTCTACCCTAACTTGAGGCTAGAGTGTTAGCTGTAAGGCAATTATGTTTTACAGCAAGCAAAACCAATGCAGCTGAACATGACAGTACATTTTCTGCTGTTTTTTTAAATAAAAAGGTCATTTAACCTCCATTAAGAAAACCACTTTTAATGACAATGTAAAAGAATAAGACTGTTTTCATTAAGATACAAAGCTTGCTCATGCATTTTTCTCTGTAACAATTGCTATATCAAACATTTAATGTGTGCTATTTTAAAAATTCAAAATGAAAATATATTATTAAAAATCAATTTGCAGAACTAATCTAAAAATTAGAAGTTCTAGTGAAATTTTCAAGGTTATATCAGATTTGCAAGGCCTAAAAGGGAAGCAGTGTTTGCTGTTTAATATTTTGCCTCTAAAAAAAAAGAAGTACACAACAACACTTTGAAACGTTTAGTGAAATACTATACAGGGTTTTAAAATTTCATTGAAGTACAATATGTTGTCGCCTTATTAATTTTGGAAGTATGTGACTGCTTCTGACCATAAAAGGAGTATAAGCAAACTTATCATTTTGGGGCAGGGAACAGAAAGCAGAACATGATACTAAGCAGTTTTTGCAAGCATTAGACTATGACACAGTGAGAGAGTTCACTGCCTTTTCAACACTGGAATTTTGTTCTTAGGTAGCTCCTGCTTAATCATTGACAAATAAAAACACATGACAGGTGGTAATATCCTAACTTAGAGGTTTGGTCTGCAGATTAGGTGTAAACACTCAGGTTATTACAGAACATGCATCCATCCTGGTTTCACATAATCCTGCTGGGGTTTTTGAGGAATCAGTGCTCAAACCCTGACTGATGATGCAGGAAAGGTTGAGAGGTGAAATCCTGGATGAAAGAGCTGCTAATTTATACAAGAATACAATTTATAGAAAATCTGCACAAGCAAAGGGTTCTGCACTTACATAAGAGCTGTTCAGTTACATGTAATTCATGTTTAGTCTGGCAGTCACCAAATGGGAAAGAGCAAGACCACAAATTAAATTTGACATGCTTTTTCAACAAAAAGAAGCAGCAACCAGCACACTCATTCATGAGTCTGGAGAAGTAAACCAGTACTTTTCAGGACTGATCCTGCTTAATACATAATCACTGATTTGGCCTGATATACTACTTATACTAATACTGTTATACCCTTTAGTTTTAGAAGAAAACTTTTGTTAGATGAGGAAGAAAAAATCCTTAAAGGAATGTGTTTACTAATTGACCTGCTTACAACAATTACATTACAATAAAAACATGAATTAACAAGAAAAAAGAAACCTTATGCAACTTCTCATCGTGGCAGGTACAGGTACAAGAGCTGATACAAGATGTTCCAGTCTCAGTTTACTCAACAGGAGCTGTCACAGGCAACTGTGTGAAATCTAAAAATGGAAAATCCCCATTAAATATGGCAATTATAAAACGCACCCTCCATTTTTTCACTCTTATTTTGTAATAAATAAATAAAACCTTTTCGTCATCTGATACTGCACTGTCTCACCTGAGAGAGCCCAGGCCCACCACACCCAAGTTAACACAAAGCCAGATGTAACACACAGCACAGCCAGTTTGGATTTGAGTCCCATACAATCAAGGTGGCTGCAACAGCTTCAGTGAAACTCAGGAGCTCATGGTGCTTGTCTTCCTGACAAATTCTAACTCCCCAGTGGCTTTCAGTGTACACTGCTTCACCATTTGGGGTAGAAAAAAATAGACCTATCTTTGTGTATCCACCCACACAGAGAACGCATTCCAGCCTGAGTAATAGAATATTCTTGAACACATTACAAAAAGACTTAATAGTAATCATTGTATTTATTGATTTTGCTCTGCTATACATCAGTTTTATTTATTGTCCTTTGCAGAAAGAAGTCTTGAAAACCTGTGCCAGAAAATCACATCTAAAAGAGGCAAATGTAAACATTTTGTACCTATTACCTTTCTGCAAACATTAATATTTACACAGCTATTCAGTTCTTAAAGATAATCTTTTCCAGTTTCAGTGGATTAACTATTTGCTGCTTGAGGTGAGCATCCAGGGTGCTCACTGCCCCATTTTTTGACTTCCATGACTTCACACATACTAATCAAACAAAAACTCCAACCCAGAGACTCCAAGACACTCTTGCAAAAAAACATTTTGGTCAACAACTTATAGTTGCAGGAACACAGACTAAATTTCTCTTATCAGCAAATCTTGCAAAAAACCCCCGATTTATTAACATTCACAGAAAGGATGAAAAGGTTATTTATTCATAGGGTTAGGCTTTAACAGACAAAATAACTGAGTACCTTCATGTACTGCCCAATCTCTTCATTACAGAATGTAACAATAGGAGTACTCAAGACAATGTAACAAAGCCCATAATACAGACTTCTAACTGTAGCAAAAATTAGCTTCTCTTAGTTTACATCTGGACTTAAAAAGTAACATTAACAACCCTGAAAAGGCAGGTTTTTACTACATCTGGAATTCACTCAAGAGCTGCCAGTATTTGCTAGCACTCGGTGAGTGAGTCTTTCTTTTACAAAAAAAAAGACACCAAAAAGAAAGAAATCCCTATTACTCATTTATGAATACTCATGTAGTCATCTATATAAAAATAAAAAAGCAAACCAAATGTACACAGAAGCAACAGCCTATGCTTCACAAGCAAACTTCCTGGACTGAGAAGCAAGGAGCGCCTGAGGCGATGAACGGTGCAGAGGAGAATCCCAAACACGCACCCATCTAAACAGAAGGTCTCTTTTGCAATATGGGTTTAAAAGACAGTTATATTTGAAAACAGTTGTTCTTCACAGGTACAGCACAAGAGTCTGCACATACTTCTTGAAACAGAGAGGATAGAAATCCTAGCAAGCCCTACTGAATGGTGGAAATGGATGCTCCGGGTCCCTGGAGAAGAGCTGGTGCTCAGCACAGCCTCCTGAATTGGAAGCAACAGCAGAGTGGGCACAAGGACACACCTCACCTCCCCAACTCATCCTTCACTGCTTTCCACAAGCCTCTCCTCCATCACCTCTTGCATTCCCTGAGCACTGCTGCCCTGGCTATATTGACCCCAACAATAGGTGTGCCAGCACTCTCCAGGCCATCCTGACAGCTCCCTCTCTCACAGGTCCTGTGGTTTCCCCACAAGTGCACACACTGTCCTTGCTCCCTGCTTGCTGATTTTCCAGCCCCCAAGTCACCCTTTTCCAGGCTGCTGCCTGGGTCTCAGCATCACTTCTAGCATAAGTGAGAAGACCTTCCATGAGGCTCTCAAACATCCACAAAACCCTTCACCAGGCAGACCTGTACCCCGCTACAAACAGGAGTGCCTCTCTGCAGTCAAGCTGGGAACAGATCCACACCTCTGTCCCAAAGGACATCTGCTTCCAACAGGGAGGAAAAGCAATGCTCAGCACACCAACCCCCAGGGACCACCACCCACTGGGGACAAACCCAGCAGCACCTTCCTCAACAGCTCCACATGACCATGCAGGGCTTGTCACAGTTACTGAACAGCCTCTGCTACAGAAAGGTCTAGAAGATGATTGCATGGCTGTAACACAGGCACACACTCAGAGGTTTTTCTGAAACTCTTTCAAGCAAGCAGACAAGAATGAAATTAATTCCCACATCAACTCCAGTCCTTGATGTCCCAATCCCAGTCCTGAACAAGAGATAACCTGTCTCTCCCTGGACTTTGCCCTCCCTGTTGCTCCACATGCTGTGAACTGCTGCTGTCTTACACAGAAAGAGGATGGTGGGAGACCAAAATTGCTGTTGATTATGGCTCTGCTCTCAAAAGGAGGCAGATCTTCAGGACATGGAGAGAATAAACACTCTCTGAAAGCACATGTAGGGTAATTCTGAGCTACCTTATTCAGATCACCTGTAGCCTCCAGCTGTGACCCACCTCTAGCACAACCCTGGGTGAATCCTAAGGCTCTTTAAATGCTTCCTGCCAGGGAACACAACACTGGCAGATGGCCAGAGCCACCCCAGCACTCCCACTCCTGCTTCCACAACTCGACCCACTCAACACTTCAGCATAAGCAAATCCACAACTCAACTCCAGTCCCGAGGGAAACTCAGGCACTTCTCTGCATGAGCATGTTTCTGAAAAGCACAGGAGGGCACACACAGACCGTCAGGAAAGAGGCACCATGACCTGGAACAAACCAGTTTCCAAGGCAGGAGTTTACAGACCGCTGGGGCAGCAAAGGTTGCTCACGAACTGCACGGCCTGAGGGTGTGATTTCAGCTTGGCTCAAGCAGATTTAACGCTGGGCTGCTAATAAAAACAGACTGTTCATCTCCAAAAGGTAATTCCGCCCTTGCCCTCCACTGTACCAACACACGAGTGGCCGCGTGGCTAGGAATGAGTCAAATTAGCTTGTTGATCCAGTTTAAATCCTCTCCTTCTCAGGGCGGAATGGTGGATTTTCCTTTCTATCAACTTTGGTACTCATTTGAGCCTACCGTGAGTCACTGTAAGTACCTAAATCAACAGAAAATTAGCACTACAAAAGATGTTATTCTTCTGCTCTCTCAAACTGAGTAACCATGAGCTGACAGGAGTTACTGACAAGGCAAAACCGGAGGAGGAGAGGGAAGGAACCTGGCGGTGGAGCTGCAAATTAAACCCTTTTGGGCTGTGTAAGAACCGAGCTCAGCTCAGAGCAGTAGCAGGAGGCTTTGTGACTCGGGTGTCACAGCACCCTGCGGGATCAGGGCAGAGCTGCGGGATTAACCTGCTGCTCTCCTACTCATGATCTCACTGATTACTCTTTTAGAGCTCAGCCTTGGGGGTTTCAAGCGCTACAAGCTTAAATACCTTTAAACTTTGGGTATAGGCTAATACACATTCCTATAAATACAAAAGGGTTTAATTTATGTCCTTCACATGGCAATGCTACGTTTGTAAAATGATACTCCTATTTCCTTAGGAGGCAGCCAGAAGGCATGTTATTAGGATAAATAAATTATTATGTCCTCGTTAGACACCAAGATACTACGACAGTATGAATTACATGAACCAAAGAAGTCCTTTTACCCTAGAGAGACACTCTGTGGTAATAACTAAATTTTAATACAAAGCAAAAAGTTTTATTATCTAGAAAAATTCCTTTTCCTCTTAGTAGGGCCATTTACATCAAGGGGGAAAAAAAAATCACACCTAGTGCTGGCAGACAACAGGGAGACAAATGTGGTAGCACAGAACTAAACTAGATAGAAGGAACTGACATTTCTTGAGGGCACAGAAAAGCACTTTCTCTTAAATAGATCCTTGGTATATCCAGTTATTCTAAAAAGTTAATGGTAAGTGGGTATTAAAAATTTCTATTTGACATCAACCTCTTCTAGGTACACCCAAGCCCCACTGTCTGAAATATCACTGCACACTGCAGGACGGCGAGGGCCCCGGTTCGTACAGCTCTCCTCTGCTTCCTGACAAAACAAAGACAGTGACATTTATGAGAAACTGAAAGCCAAAGTGACATCACAAACCAGACAAACAGATTTATTTCCCCCACAAAAAAGCTTCAACGCACAATCTGACCGCACGGGCTACAAACTTAAGTTTAAACGTTTGTTCCAGGTGAAAAATAAAACTAAATCAGTGAGTTCAGCACTAATGGGCTCCAGGAACAATATTTAAACACTCCTAAAGCTACCTTCACCCACAACACGAACACCCTTCCAATAAAATCAGCTAAAAATGCAAACCTCGTTGTAATTCTGTATCTTAGATTTTTTCCATTTAAAACATTTTAAAACTTACTTTCCTTAAATAAGGAGGTTTTTTCAACTTACCCAAAACAGTTTAGATATTTAACGGATTGACAAATGCATTTTCTATTAGTAAGAACAATAAAACACAGATCTAAGGTGACAACTTTGTCAGCAAACCTGAAAGCATTTCCCAAAAAGAAGGCAGTGTGCTAAAAACAGTTATTTAAAATCACGTAACAAAGTAATGGCTATGCCATAACACAATCCAGTGCTGCTCCACCTTTCATCTCCTCCTCCTCCTCCCACTACATACATGACACTTCATGGCAAACAAGTGTCTTAACTCGTTTCAGGCACTTTACCAGATACTGGCAATACACTGCTTCCATTCCTTTTCACAAGCAGTTATTAGAGCATTTAAGAGATGCATTTAGCGCCAAACTAAATTAAATGTTTTCATGTTTGTGACAGAAAAAAATAAACTAATGGATAGAGTACCTTGCTACTGGAGAAGGCCTCAGAGGAACTCTGGTATCTGCCAATTCACTGTTAGAGAGAGACGAAACCACCAATTTCCCCAGCATACTGCTAGAGTTTTAAACCACAGATACAAATTAAACATGGAAGAGTACTTAAACAAGAATATCAACACTACTGCACATACAGTACAAAAAAAGTCTGCATAAAAATAAGCCGGAAGCTTCACCAGTAACCTTTGCCTACTGAAGAAGCGGTGTAACAGCCTAGTTATCTCTGCCAGTTTATCACTCTCCAAATTCCTGCAGTCATTTTCCACTCATTTAAGTCAATCGCCCTAAGTACTTCCACTGGGAGGCAGACTCTGCTTTCCATCCAAATCCAAGGGACTCACCAGAATGGTTTCATGTGCTGTTTTCTACCACAAAACACAGCCTAAGATCAGTTCTGCAATTTCTGGGAAATCTGAAATGCTAAGGCATCAACAGTTCTGACTTGTTTGTTTCTTAGAAAACAAAACAAAAATAGACTGTCTGCTGCCATACATTCAGTGTGGTTTGAACTGTATCCTAGTCATGTATTCATCAGATCAGAACCAAAAAAAATCTAACAAAACAATACCACACATTTTTAACTGTAAAGGTGCTTTGATTTTTTTTTTCCAGCAGAAGCTATACATGCAGAAAATTGCTCTCATTTACATGAATTTGAGTTCATGTAGTGCCACAGTAAAAATTATTACCCATTATCCTATATTCATTTTTCAAAAAATACCAGGTGGCCAGGTCCAAAATCTGGTAAGCCTGTATATTTATGTTGTCCTTGCCTTCTTTCTTTAACATTTCTTCTCTATTTGATGGGCTTTTGTTAGGGATAACTGTTGTCCCTGATGCTGGCTCATTACCTGGTGTGTAGTGTCAATTCACACAGCAAGACAAGACGTTTCATTCCTTTATTCTGGTTTGCATGAAGCAGGGATCTAGGTGTAACCCCACAAAGTCCGCAAAACTTTACACTAGTTACACATTTTAACAAAGGCATCAGTGTTCCTTGGTTACAAATTACACAGCTTTTTCACTAATTAGTACTCAAACCCCTATTCACTAGTTATCTCTCTCACTACTCCTGCCAATTAGTCCACATGCACAACTCTTCTCACACTGGAGTCAGGGGTCTGTTTTGAGCAGGTGGTCACTGGGTTGGTGGCCATGACCCCCCCTGCCAGAATCCCTTTTCCCCAGTTACTGCTCAGTCCTGCTGATTTCATTCCTGGTGGCTCCTGTCCAGACAGCCCTTTCATCTTGGGATTGTGTTCCCCTTTCCTTAGAGCAGAAGATTAGCCAAGGCTGCAAGTCTCTACAGGTTTCACAACACAATTGCTTAATCCTAACTGCCTACCTATAGCTACCGATTAACATCAAAACAACTGCACGGTTTGGTTCAAATCTTGAGGGACCTGACAACCTTACACCAGAAGCTCCTGAAAACAAGAAGCAGATGGATACACTCAGGTAACAACACAGATCTGAGAGAACAAAATGGAGATACAGACTTCACAAGAACAAGTGTGAAAAATTCCAAGTCTTTAGACCAATTTCTCACAAGAAAAATATCAGCCAGATGAACAATATATGTAAGAGAAATTTTACAATACGTTTAAATGCAAGAAGGATACCCACAGCATGACCTAAGCTATCAAAGTGATAAAGCGGGATGTTTCACCATTTAATTTGAAAGGCTAAGCTAGTGACATTTTCAATACACTTTCTCTTTTGAAGGATAAATACATTTTCAGGTTCCAGTTATTTGGGGTTTTCCTGGGTCTAGTTTGGTTTTGTTTGTTGAGGTTTTTTTAAAACACCATCATTGTGTCCAGTCATCTACAGCGATTTACTACCAAAATAAATGTAATGAAGTTCCCACAAGAGTATCTGCTTTTCTCACACCCCACACTTTCCACTGTGGTGCCTGAAACTCCAGAACAGGAACAATCCCTCTCCTCTGGCCTGCAAAGGAAGTCTCAAGTCCTTTGGAAAGGATCACTACCTTATTAAGGAAAGACTACTGCTCCCAACCGGTGTGCATGGCTCAGGTTGTGTTATCTAACATTCACTCTCCGTATACTGAAGAGATCCCCCTCAAGCCCCACAGCAGAAAAACAACAGGAATGCAATTTATAAAAATCACAGCTCTAGGAAGTCTTGCCTGAAGCCAACACTCACACAAGATTCACTGGGAGTTTCAGAGTTCGTAGACTGAACCTCTCTGTAAGGACTAAGCAAAACATATCAAAAGCAGTGCTTCACTCCAGCAACTACATAAATGCAGAAAATAACCTGTGCAGCTTTTCCTGAGCACAAATACAAAGAGAGAAATGAAATTTGCTCAAAGTTCTGGGAATAACCAATTTTCACTTTTGGTAACTTTACCTCTGCCACAGGTTATAAACCTTTTCTCAAAAACATAGTCATCTGTTTCTTAGATTGCTTACAGCGGTGGCTGTGAAACCCCACATCCTAAACACCCAGGTTTACAGATGACTACACTTGACTCTTAAGCTGGTTTAACAGAAATACTTTGCTTAAGATTTGGGGTATGTGTCCAAATACAACTACTGTCCTGCAATGGCCAGAAACTCCCTCCCTCCTAGTATTTTTTAAGACCTAATGCTAAAAAAATTACTTCACTTATTTAACTCCAGATTTCAAAAAACTCCAACTAAACCAAACCAATTTATAAGACAACAGGAATGCTGCACACACAATCAGCAGAAATGGGACTTCAGCAAATATTTCCTATGGATACAAACACGACACTGTAAACACCAAGTTGCCAAAAGGAACTGGAAAGCCTGGAAACCATGGCAAAACCATTGACCAGTTAAGCACTTGAAGAAATCTGGGGAAGACTACCAGAGAAGATTTTGGCTGTTGGTGCTTCAACCTCACTCCTCCATGTATTCATGGACAGGCAGCACACTTTGCACCCCACAAGTTGGGGGGTGACTGATGCGAAGCCACACAAAAGGCTGAGCTACAGAAAGACAAGTCAGTTGTTGCTCTGCAAACTACTTCGTATGTGTTTTATTTCTTTTGGCTGCTCTAAAGTTCTAGGGACAGTGGGGAATAGGATATTACAAAAGAAAGAAACAACCAAGGAAAAAGAAAACATTTCCAACTCGGTGTTTTCCTAAAGAGCTACTTGATCTAGGTTTTATATCTATGCTGCTTAAGGAAAAATTACTCTTCTGTTCAAAATCCAGCACTATAATTTATTTAAACATGGCATAAAGAAGTCTTCCTTGCTTATTTGAGTCATCATTCTATTTTCTAGCTTTAGAAATAACAGAATATCAGGACAACCTCTCTCCTCCGTCACACTGGAACAAATATCCTTTTCTCTCTTTTTCTTACTCTACTTTTGCAAGCAAAGTAAGGCAGGATCAGTCATGAACACGCTCAACAATTGCATAACTCAAAGCAAACACGGAACAAGCTCTCATTAAATTAGAAGCCATTTTAATCTCTGAGAAGAAGCATTACAGAAGTGTGGTTCTCAGCTCCAAGTCCTTATATGTCACCCTTAAATATAAAACTTACAAACACAGGTGTTGAAAATCAGAGGGCAATATCCAGTTCCCACAGATCTGTTCTGGATGGGAAGAAGGTGAGGAACTACACCTTCTAACTACATCCTCCCAGGAGATCACTCGAGTCAGTAGTTCAGAATCAGTACACAAATACTGCGTAGGTAGATGGAGATTTTGGTAGAAGGGAATCCTGGTTTTCTCTTCAGGGAAATCAAACACACCCTTAGACTCTGATTATGTAAACACGACCAAAACTGAGGTACATGGCTGGGTAGAGCCTTCACTGCTAAGTTTCAAGAACACTGGCCTTTTTAAAAAAGAAAGGTGCCATAGTACCAACAGCATTTGTAGGAATTTGGTGAATATTCGCAGGCAAAATTACTTTGTCTGTCTTATACAGATGTCAGCATTAGATTAATACAATTTGACAAGCTGGAAGTCCAGAATAGACTATTAAATACTTTTAGAAGAAGAATATAAATATTTCATCTGTTTCATGAGCTGCTAACATTTCAAACACCAAGAGAAATACATCTTGCTTTTCAAAAAAAATCCCCCAAAGTATCATGAAATATTAAGCTAATGATGTAATTAAAATACGGGCAGTTTCAATCACTGTACTCTTAGAATCTGTTATCTTAGATGTATACACATGTACAGATGCACAAAAACCAAGTCAGGGTAGCAGAGGTCTCAGTCCTTTCACAACCTGGACCTGGCCACAACTGCATTTGTGACTGTGTAACACAGGATTTGGGCAGAAGATTATTTTTTTCTTAACTATAATTGATGTTATTAGTAAATTAGAGATTTAAATTTTTTTTAGTGTCTATTTTACTTAGCCTTCCTGATCAAAAACCCTCACCCCACCTTCCAGCACCAGCTAACAGCTTTGGCTTGGTGACCTGGACATTCAAACATAAGCTCACAGCCCTACACCTACTCGGAAGTGGATTTGTACCTTGTTCTTGAGAGTACTGGATGTCACCAGGTTAAGCCTTTTGTGCAGATTGTAAGAGAAGCAGGTAAGAATCTCCATAAGCATCTTCCCCCTCAAGAAAGGGGAAAAAATGAAATCTACACAGTTTTCAGTGCTGCAGAATTGGAAAATGTTTTCTATGCCTCTCAAAGTTATCCACTAGGAGAAGCATTTCTCTGTTCACAGTTTCTCTAGAACAATACAGTACAGCAATACTTCATCAGGACAATTAAACTGCAGCTGTAAATGCCTGGAAAGTTCTGTTACCAGGGCTTGACAAGTCACTTGTGGACTTACTGCTGGAACAGACCAAACCCAGTTTGCCACACAGATCACCACGCTCCCTGCCCAAGCAATCTGGGGACGGCTGTCTCCCCTGTGTGCCTGCTGCCTTTACCTCTCTTCAGCATTCACAAACAAAAATCCTGACAAAATCTGCAGACATAAAAAAGCAGATGTTTCTCTACACAACCACTTAAATCCTCCTGCAAGCCATCACCTCCTGCTTCTTCTGTTCCCTTCTGCCTTTCTCCAGACCCATATACTTAAAACCAACTCCAGAGACCTCTTTACCAAACACAAACTACCAACTCATCTAAATTCTAAACATTAACCACAGATGCTCCACTTTCCAGTTTTTCACAGGTTCTCACAGAATGAGTTCATAAACATTGATTTGAATAATGGTTTGGTGAAACAACTGCAGACCACACTCCACTGTTTCACAGACTATCTTCTACTGTCTTAAAACTTTGGTTGGTAGACATTTTTCTGTATGTCTGATCCAACAGACCTTACGTCACCTTGCACACTGATGTCTGACACTGCACTAATTGCTCACAAAGCAAGGCACCCATGCAAAACCTTCCTGCAGATGGCCAAGGCTTCTCACATGTCTGAGCAGCCAACCTGAACAAAATGAGGTTCCATACACTGTCCTGGAGAGCAGTAAGAGAAAGGCAGAACCTTGCCTTTAAAGATACAGAAGAAGTGTTTTTACACAGTTTTCATTTCATATCCTTATAAGTTTATCACAGGAGAGAATGTTCTACAGACAGGAATGTAACACAGCAAATAGATGGGCAACTGAACCTGGCACTACTGTACTAATGCCACTCTGCTGCTTCAGCAAGTCACTTCTAATATTTTTTATCTATTTTCCCCTTCCAGGTCTCATACTACTTTCATCAAGTAGATACAAGCATTCAAGGTAAGGGTATTTACACAGCTCCTAAAAAACAAAGCACTAAATTTCCAATTTTATAGTACAATGGGAGAAGGTCTGCAGTTTGTTCTTGCTGTTTTCACTATCAACAATGAAAATCCTTAAGTCAGTAATTTCAATAATCTTATCTTCCCTGCTTTTTAGGAAACTTACTGGACTGAAAAGCCAGCTTGTCCCATTTCAGATATCATAATTAACTAGCACATTTTTGTAATTAACAAGGCTCATGAACACTGAGGGAAAGACGACTTCCCAATGCACAGGTGGTGACAAATTGCCACCTCCTCCTCCGGGATTACAGACACCTTAAGTCATCACCTTGACTTCCCATGAGCTGCAGGCTCACTTAAGGAACAAGACAACACATGGGCGAGAATTCCTTCCCAAGGATCAGTAAAAGACTCTTGCAAGTTTTGAATTGAGTTGATTCAAACCATTTTGAATTTTGAACAACTTTTCTTTAATTGATTCAGAAGGTAATACAGAATAAGATTTGAGTTTCCTTCAGAGTTGCACTTTTTCCCCCACCCGTATTTTGGAATAGCTGTTCAGGAGGTGCGTTTAGGATACGGCCTCGTCCACACGATTTCCTTCAACAGACTCAAAATCATTAGATCCCAAACTGTATCTTGCAGCTGAGTACTGAATCTTTTGAGAGCCCTTCAGGCTTTACTACATGGCAAGCCCTGATGTAGACCAGGCCCTCAGGATGAAGAGCAGGTTCTTCCAACTCTAACTGCATAATTAAACAAATAAAGTCCCGCCATTTGAGAGCTGGTTAGGATTGGCTTGAGTGCCTGCTATACTGCTCCAAGTCTGATGTGTAAACCTGCACTGCCAGACCACATGCACCCCTAAATAAGCTGGCTCACGACCTTCCACTGCAACTGCTCTGTCGGCAGAAACTAGATAGAGCCACGGGATAATTCAGGTGGAGAAGGACATCGGGGGACTGTGGTTCAACCTCAAGCTCAAAGCAGGGTCAGCTGTGAAATCACACCTGTTTTCTCAGGGCTTTATCCAGCTGGACTTTGAAAACTTCCACAGAAGGAGCCTGCACGAGCCCTCTGGGCTACCAAGTCCCACCACTTGACACACCTCAGGGTGAAAAATGCCTTATAAACACAGACCTCTGTGACTTCAATTCACACCTGCTGTCTCTTGTCCTCCCACCATGCATCCCTGTGAAGAACTTGGCTTCACTCTCTTGAAAACCTTCACACAGGTACTGGAAGAGCTCCCCAGGCCTTTTCTTCTCCAGGCTCAACAACAGGCACAGCTCCTCTACTTCTCCTCACCAAGCAAAAGCTCACAACTCAAGCCAATCTTGGCAGCTGTCCACTGAACTCACTCCAGTTTATCGCCATTTCCTTTGTCCCAGGGAGGGGAGCACAACTGGATGCTGTATGCTGGACACGGTCTAACGAGTGCCAAATGGAATGGGATAATTGCCTCACTTCACCTGCTGGCTGTGCTCCTGCTAATACAGGGCTCAGGCTGCCCCATGCTCAGCTCGCTGTCCACCACGACCCCCAGAGCCTTCTCAGTTGCACTGCCCCCAGAACAGGCTGTGCTGGTGCAGGGGGTCACTCCCAAAAGGGAGAGAGCCAGAAAGCCCCCACCCTTAAGGAGCTGCTTAAATGGTAAATTTGCTTAGTAATCGGCAGCAGATGAAATGGATAGAAATTGAAGCCAAGTCTTCTTAGTGTTAATACACCTTACTTAGTAGTACTAAGTAGCATCTTAGGGCCATATTCAGATGGCCTAAATTCCACATAAATCCTTCTGCCTCCTATTTCTTATTAGCTGGCTTTCAGGCAGCTCCCCACTCAGTGTCTTATGTAAATTCTCTGAATTGCTCTTCAAAACCACCTGGAATTCTCCATTGACTGAGAAAAGGGGCTTCAGTGGAATTCAGGCCACCTGAACCTAGTGTTTAGGTCCAGTAACACTGCAGCATAGGACTGAATTATTTCTTTGGATTTGCCACCATGGCAGTAAGTAGGAGTTGGTTATCAAGACAGGTTTAGTTACTCTTCCACTGGAGCAAATACTTTAAAAGAAAATGTAGACTGATAAACAATTCGGGACTCAATTCTTCCTGCTACTTTCTGGAAATTTACTCCATAGCTGGATCTCCTTTAACAAGGATGCTTTATCCATAGTTCTTTTGAATTTTGTCCTGAGCAATGTGTGATGTTTGTTCCAGAAGTCTTGACAATCCATTGAAAAAAATTGGGTCTTTAGTATGACTCAATGGCTCAAACCATTCACTGGTCTACAAAAAGGAAGAATAAAAGCTCTACAATCAGCACTGAATGGGGACTGGGGAAATCAATGGCTTAAAAGCTCACCAGTTCAGCAAAAGCACACCATGCTTTAAGTCAAACATGAAGACATTTCCTGTAGTTCTTCAGAGATTAACAGTCTTCCAATAAATACCATTCAGTATTCCTAGGTTTCTGGCTAAACCACATCTCTTGATTTGAGAAGTTATTTCTTACAGGCACTATGGTTTTGTGTCATAAGCAGAAGTTACTCACACCAGCATACTCACCCCAACAGGCCCTACTCAGGGCTCTTACATAATCAGGATCTTCCAAGCAAGAGAGATGGAGCAGGGAAGATGGGAACTACCCATAAACACTTCTGAAAAGTGGAACCAGATTCTACACACCACAGTCCTGACACCTCTTTTTAGGCCACTAATAGTGCTTTTGCCAAAGTCCCACAGCACTCAGGTGCACAGGTATGGAGAGTCTACCCCTTGTCTACAGCTGTAAGCCAGAGCTCTCTCAAAACATCCCAGTTCTGTGAAATATAAAGAATAAAACTGAGGCTGAAAATTATTGCCTTCATCCTTACTTTGAGTGGAATAGGACACTTAAGGATAGCACAAACATTCAGAACCAAGTGCCAGCTTATCACAGGTCAAATAGGCTATTGTAGAATCAAGTCAGTGAGTCTGTTCCCCTCTGAGGGATTCTGTATCCATGAGTAAGAAGCCTGCTTTCCTGCCCAGCCAAGAGGGACCAGATCCATACCACAGGCTGACTTCATTATGAGTTTCGAAAGTTTTCACCGCACGGATCAGCAGCTCCATCAGACTGACTCAAGTTTGTCAGCCAGCCATCAACACTGAATACACAAATGTTAAATGTGAACCTACCTCCCCTTTCTGGGGATCAACAGTAACAAACACGCTGAACAACTACAAAGAAAATTAGGTCTGTAAGCCACAATGTTTAGTTTCAGCCATTCCTCAGCCATAAATCTACAGGTCAAGGAGGAACTAACAAGCTTAAAAATGTCTTTTCTTAACTTTTCAAAGCACACAGAACAAGGAGGATGAGAAGTGCTGCAGACAGTTATTAATATAAAGTCTTATGAATGCCCCCAGATGATTACTTTCCTCTTAGGATATAGTTAAGACCTGATAACACATAAATTATTTCATACTTCTGCTTTTTAGCCTCAGTTTTTGCACAGTGAGATGTCAATTCACTCTGGAGAAACACTGTATCAAGAGCAGAATGTAACCAGTCAAAAATCCCATTAAGGCTTTTGGTTTCATTTTATGCTTTTTCTTTACGTGATACCTAAAACAATAACAAGAAAAAAGAACCCCAAAAAATTTCATGTCAGCTGCAATATTTGTATTTTGAGTAAAAATTACTGCCCTTACCCTTAACAGACTTCTAAAAGTAACCAGAATCTTTTATCATTGGTATTGCTTTTTTATTGATTCTGTACTGATAACAGCACTTAAAAAGTGAGGCTACTCAAATACAAGAAATTCACATCTGGTGTTATCAAACCCATTTCACAGGCCAAAAAAAGGCCATACTCTAGAATCTGATACTCCTAAACAAAATGCAGTACTTCTCATTGTAAAAGATTACATACCAGCTGCTGTACATAATAATTAAAGGGGGGGGAGGGTGTTCCTTCAGTAAGGAAAAAAAAAATGTAGTGGTCATAAACTACCTTACAAATATTTTTATTCTGTTACTGCCCTAATTTTTCTGGATGTTACTGTTTTCTTATTTCCCAGGGATTCTGTATGAATCCCTGGAAACACTGAACTTCATGCTATTTATGGAACTATCTGTAGTAGTATTTTAAGGCTTGCTGCTCTCCCTACGAGTGAGGGGTGTTCCTGTGCTATCCTTCCAGGGAGAGTCCTGGAAGGGAACGCACCTCAGCACTAAATCCTGCATCAACCCGCTGGAAACAGACCGGCAATCCCGAAACGAGACTGGAAATCCCGGCCCGCTCCTCCTCCGGCCCTGCCGGTCCCGCATCACCCGCGCTCACCGACCATGAGCCGCACGCCGAGACCGCGGGGCCGCGGTGGCTCCCGGAGCCCGCACCGGGGACACGGCCCACGGCGGGGACACAGCACACGGCGTGTCACCGCCCCGCGGCACCGGGCACCTGCCTCACGCCGCGCTCCCGCCACCCCCTCGGACGCTGGAGCCCAAACACAAAGCAAAGCAGAAGGAAAAAAGCTCCTGTTA